>JANAVB010032419.1:12502984-12655484 GCA_029216955.1 Iris pallida
TGGTCGATAAAATAGAGGAACATACACATCCATAGTATACAAGAGTTATTGACGGGGTAACCAACTCTAAGGCAAAAAGGTTTCTAACAACTGGGTCATGAATTCCTATTTGTGTTAATCCTGCCAGACTATGGTCACAAGGGTTCTAGTGGTATGGGCTGGCTGATGGTAGCTACACTTGCGTTTACAACTATCATAGCCATGGGGAATACTATGTATCTATCTATCAATTACGAGCTTTCGTCTTTCCAATCAGTGAAAGACAAAAACAATAAAGAGTTCAAGAGAGGTGTCACTGAATACAATTACGTGATTCAAAGGCGAATGTATTATTTCAAGAGGGATTGTCAAGGCAGTCGCGGATGAGATCCTAGATACCTCTATATCTCATTCCACGTAGTATAATTAAATGAAGAGCGAACCAAATGCATCATGGTTGATCAGACCGTAATATAATGATTCTGATTAGACAATATGTTAGCGGGCATCCCCAATAAACATATGTCTCAAATCAAGCTCGATAAAAGAGTAAGCTTGCAAAAAACTAGGCTGTAATAGCAACGTTGGTCGAGATAGTCAAAATACAAGTATGCGAGATTTTTGGAAGGAGAAAATAAGTAGTTCGAGTTTTGAGAGAATCAAAACCTTACCTGGTGTTCTTGCTTGTATAGGCATCCTACTATCTTCTTATTCATAAGACCTTGGTCGACTAATGGGTTATGGACTTCTGAATTCTATATTCTAAGTAACTTATTAGTGTCGGTCAATTACCTTGTTAATAGATCACAAGGATCACATAATGCTAAATTGAGAGACATGCTACCGACTTATAGAGCTTCCACTAATATTGGCTTTGGGTCTTATGGGACATACAGGGCATTTCTGTTCTCTATAGTATCCTAAACTTGTAATCACATCCGAAGTCATTTCACCAAGAATTATGCCTCGCCCGTATACTCGGGCGGTGGTAAACCCTTGGTTTCGTGATTCAGCTGTGATATGCTATCAGGTACCCTACCTTATATTGACACAAGGTCAAAAGAGGTCAACAAGGATATAGTTTTAGCAATGATCCATAACCTACAATTCTTCGAAAGGATTTCAATTCTATAGGTTGTGCCTCGCCAGTGCGCTGCTGGCTGCAGTGAACCCACATTCTCCACTCTTAAATAATTGACGACAGTGCGCTGCTGTCTAACCATTATTAGTTAACTAACATTTTTTTTTAACAATATCCGTAAAAATTCATGAGCTTCTAGAGATTCAAACAGGTTGACTAAAATAAAGCGTAGGTAATTGTCCTATCAGTCACAACACTTAAAATAAAAGAGTTAATATGGAGGAAATAATTAAAGACGAAAGAAATACAAACATTCTAGTATCTATTTCATATGCATTTCAAATTGCTGAGGGAAACTTTAAATCAAATCTAACTCGAGATTCGTATATGATCAGCAACATCAGAAATTATAAACCAGTTCCCTACCACAATTAGAATTTAAAATAGACAATTCTAACTAGTGATATGATGTTTATATCTAATAGAGCAAAAGAAAATTAAACAGTTCATCAAGATCAAAGCCTTAATTCTAGGTAAGCCTAACTTACCAAGTGAATGGTATATCCACATCGGATCATATCGTCATATCAAAAGTAAGAGTGTACCTATAGGGATCTAGCAAGCTATCTAAATTTAATAATTCCTTATCTAAACCGCATGGCCTATCAGACAACCTTAACTACCCAATGGTCAACTGAACAAGGGACTCCTAGTCCTAGTCATTCTCTTAAATCAGTTTAAACCTAGTTGTGAATGAGCATTTTCTAGTCGCAGGCTCGCAATAGTGCGACTAACGTACCATTACGAGTTCGCAATCTTTTGCGAAAACTGACCTGCATGGGCCACCACAAAAACTTGTCACGACCCACACCCGCTTTTTCGGATACGAGACGTGTCCAAGCCAGCATACGCCGCAGAGTCGGCGGTAGAACGCTGTCAAGACCGTAAGAAATAAATGCTCAAAATCACAAAATATAATATTTGCTGCTATTCACATTTCTAAGTATATTACAACATTTACAAGATTTATATTTAAAGGAAAATACAAAGTTATCACAATTAATGAAAATGACAACTAGTTCCACTATCTAGGTCGGCCTCAGCATACCCATGTCTTCCCAGTGCTAAGTGTGATCGCGGCTAAACCTGAAAAATGTTGATTTCCAGTCAGGAATGGAACAAGTACACAAACCGACGACAATACAAAATCACAATAGAATTATCAAGACATAAAATAACATATGAGAGATAAAAGCTAGAAGGTAACTGATGACATGGCACGGTGGAGAAGAAAAGGAAAATAAATAAAAGACATCTACCTAGGTGGTGTGAAATATCTGTTTTGACATATGAACGGCTAGGGGTAAATCCGGCATCTACACGTGTCGATTGCAGATGCTATTATTCACGAATAGACATCATGGGATAGTTCTGGGTAGTCCACATGTCTACTAAGATATTTCCCCTCCCGACTACTCCGTGTGACGAGCGTGTCAACAAGCAGCAAGATATATGTATAAACATGAAATAAAAAGACTACTATGAATCGAAAGCAATCAGAAAGTGCACTTACCTGAGGTCCTTAGCTGGTGAAACCAATAATACTATACCACTCAATGAGCCACAATCAGTCAACACATGCAGAAGTCTCCAGATGCTGAAATAAACAGTACCAACGTTCTCAGAATAGTAAAATTAGCTAGGATTGCCTGTCTTTAAGTCCAATTCTGGACACAGGGGCAAAACGGTAATTTCGTGCAAAAACGACGTCCGCCGTTGGACCCGCTTTGCACCGACAAGCGTGCCAGAGTCAACGGTCTCTAAAGTCGTCAAACTACATGTCTACGGATCCATTTTTTTGATACGAACCCAACCGTATGTCCAAAGTTGGATTTCGGCAGGCCGTGCACAAAATCGCCCGTTGAGTGGGACCGTGGGGCCCGTAAAATGGCGGTCCAATCAACTGTCTCAGAATGGGACCAAACTTGGCATACAGGACCAGAAAAACGATACGGTCCTGTTGGCGCAAGTTTTGTCTCGATCTAATGAACGTGCACAAAGTAATTGGAAAACTTGCACAGAGGCCGATACGGTGAATTTCGACGGATACGCATCAAATTCGTCGCGCACACGCGACCAATTTGATTCCGTCAAAGTCCACACGTCCACGAAGCCGATACGCAGCTTTTGATGCTTTCGGTTCGCGACCAAGTCGCCCGAATTGGCGGGACGCACGTCGTATTGAACAATTTTCTTGTTTTTAAAACAGGTTTTTCTCAATATTGGGAAACTGATTTCTCGGCGCACAGTGATCAAAATTGATTTCTGTAAAAGGGGTTCTCTAGCCCTATATGTTGTCCATGCTTGCCTTCAAATGGATTTTGAAGACCCATTGTGGTGTGGCAGCAATTCGACTTCCAAACTAGGTCCCTGGACCTTAAAACTGTCAACTTGAATCGTAATTTTTCACGATTTTTCTCAGGGATTTCCTATCGATTTAGCATATCCAAATTAGAAGTAATAGATGGGAGTCGAAGGTGGTTATATCAGGATCATACCTGAAGAATTATCTCGAAAAATGATGGAGCAACGAAGGTGGACTTCGATCACGAAGTCAGCTTCGTACAGCACCCTGCTGCTGTCTCTCACATGGCACGCGGCCGACCGTCGGCCATATGGGGTGGCGCGTGCTTAGGGGGCATACACGGATACGAGTCAGGGTTAGGGTTTTGATGATTACTCCTTCGATCCTTCACTTCCAATTATATACGTATGTATCGGCTGATACAGAACAGAACAGGGTCGGGCTCACTGTTTGCTGTAGGAATTTCCTTCCCAGCTCGGGCTGGCCGAGCCAGGCTGGGCCTGAGCTCGGTTCGGCTGGGCTTTGCATTGGGGTTGGGCCGGCTGCCACTGCTTCTAATTCCCTTTTTTTATTTCTTTTTCTTTTCTATTTCTTATTCTCTATATTATCATATATATATATATATATATATATATATATATATATATATATATATATATGTTTGCCATTAAAATCTTTTGATAAAAATTCTAATACAAACAGAACAGTGTTACAATGTAGGACATAGACGTAGTCCTAGGAGTACACTTTTGTTTATCTGGGTCCCTTATGCCGATGGAGCGAGTGGTAATACGTTGACTCCGTTGACGATCTGACGACGGTTATCGGTTCTCTGAAGGTCTGAGTTGCTCTGGGTGCTGGAGCTTGCGAAGAGGAAGAAGACGTTGAGTGTCTGTATCTGCCTCGGTGGTTGTGCGATGTCTCTGTCTGTCTATGTTTGTTCGTGTGTGGAAGAAGGAAATGATCCCTCTATTTATAGTCTGCAGGCTGGCTGCTCATGCGCGCATATGTAGGATGCACCTGGATGCGGGGACGCCACGTGGTGATTGCTGATGGAGGCGCATGGACGATGCGCCCTGATTGAGGAGTTGAATTCTTCATGCTACTGTTGTGGGCTGGCACGTAGCAGGGGAGAGGATATTTCTGTTGCTGAGATCTTGGGTGAATCGAGTCAAAGGACACGTGTCGTAGGCCCATGGCTCGGAGATCTCGGATTTGACGAGGTCGGAGTCGAGGGCTTCTGAGGCAGGCGGAAGGTGCCTGTTGCATCCAAAGATCGGGATGCTCGAGCCTCGTCTCCGTTATGCTGGAAGAGCCACAGATCGGAATTACGGTGCTGCAGCTTTGGAGGCTCTTTCTTCTGTCAGAGTGGGTGTTGCCCATTCTGGTTGTGTTGAAAGCTGCTCCTTTAGCTGCGGTTTCGATTGCGGTCTTCCTTGGTCTTTGGAGGCTCTTTCGAAGCCTCCTTTGGCCGCAGGTTGATTTGCGGTGCTCTTCTCTTCCTCGGTTTGGAGAGATCTTCCTCCAGCTAGAGGGTTGATTGCCACCCTCATTCTGCTCAATAAATGCTTCATTAGTCGAAGCATTAGATGGCTGAGCCTGGCTGGAAGGGTGGCACATAACTGATCTGCTGAAAGGATGCACATAACTGAGGATGCACATAACTGAGCTGCTGAAAGGATGCGCCCGGCTGAGAGCGCATGGTGGGATGTGCCTGACTGAGAGCGCATGGTGAGATGCGCATGTTCAAGAGCGCATGATGACTGCTGCACCTGGCTGTAGACTTATGGTCTTTTTCCTTTGTAGAAGTTCTCCGTTGTACAGCCTTTTCTAGACATGTAATAGACTTTTATATGCAAATAAAAATCCTCTTTCAATGTCTATACTTTTGTTTTGCTGTATCAAGTATTTTGTCTGAGCTCCCTGGCGCATGTAGTGTTTGGCGCATAGGATTTCTGGTCGTGAAATTCCATGCTTCTACAAGACCCCCTTCAAAGTTTTCAAAACTTTTTTGTCAAGTTTTGGAATACTTTGAATAAGAAGCATGGTGGTTGGGGCGCATGACTGTTCGGGCGCATGGAATTTCGTGTGACCTATGCTTTCTTTTTGTAGAAGTCGCTCAAAAGGAGACCCCGTACTCCAAAATCTGGTGGCAGCAGGCCAAAGGAGGTGGCGAGCTCATCTGAAGAGCGCATTTCGCCGATTATGATGTCTCCCATGGAGGAGAATCCAGATGATGTCATTGTTGTGGAGATTCTGGCATCCCCAGATTATGTCAGAAGGGAAGCTGAGGATGCAGCAGCTTCCGAGATGATGAAGGCCGCCGCAGGGATCTTGGACACCGAGGGTCCAGCAGACACTGGGCTTCCTGATCATGAAGTGGGGTGGAGTTCGTCGTCTTCAGATGACGTTCCTCCAGAAATGCATGAGCCTGTTGCGGGGGCAACAGACGTGATTGGAACAGAGGAGAGGGTTGATTCCCCTCCCTGTCATGATGAGGGGAGGTCAGCCGTAGCGTTGCCGAGCCCTACCCCAGACTTAGCAGCGGAGGCTGAGGTGGCTGCCGGCCGGGAGGTAGCGACAAATCCCGTCCCTGTAGAGGGATTTGATGGTGACAATGAGACTCGTCCGTCGATCCTGACTTCGAGGGGGTCGAGTCAGCAGACAAGTGTTGATCTCACCGTTCTGCCGGAGGAGGAATGTCACGTACTGCCTGCTGATAGTGCGTTGGGGACTGATGAGGTAGCCGCTGACGTCGGTGGTCCTTCCGAACTTGAGAAGGGTAAGGGTTTGGCGGAACCCTCTGTTGCTCCTTCGACTTGGGGTACTATATCGACGCCTCTCTCGACTCCTTCTGTTCTTTTGGCTCCTCGGGCTAGTAGTCAGGCCCCTGTTGATGAAGAGCCAGTTGATGCCGGGGTTCCAGCCTCGCAGGTTGAGGCCGGCGGGCCTTCTTCCGGTCCGCTATCTAGAGTAGCTCCTCCGACTCCCGCTATGACGCCGCAGGTGCTGGCGGATGCAGATGAATATGTGAAGTTCATCATCGAGGCGGTGTATAAGATGTTGCATAGGGGCGTATCGGCAGTGATGGATGCCAATAGGAGCTTTACAATGGCAAAAACTCTGGCACTGCCTCATATCAACCTGATCCGTCTCCACCAGGGCCATGATCATATGGCCGACATTCTGGAGGCTTCGGTGGCCGAGCTGGACCAGCGGCTTTTCGAGTTTCAGTGTATCCAGCAAAATGATCTCTCCGTCTTGATAGACGCGGAAAAGGAGAAGCTGATCGCTGAGACTGAGTCCTCTTATCAGGCCACCGTGAGTGTCTGGGAACACGAAGTAGCTGAGACTGAAGCTGCAGTGGAGCGGTTGTCTCAGTCTACGCAGGAGAAAGTGGAGTTGCGAGCTGCGTTGGACGCTAGTATCGCGAAGGTTGATGCCCAGATCCGCCGCCTTGAGGACCAGCGGGCCCGACTCCTATTAGATGCCGAGCGTGTCCAGGTTGAACATGTAACATTTAAGAAGGAGGAAGCAGCTTTCACCCACCAGGCTCTTACCTGGCTCAGCAACGGCAACAGTTGGATGAGAAGCATGAGGATGACACTTCTCCTGAGGCCATAGAAGCGATGCGTCAAGAAGATGAACGCCGGGTCCTGGCGAATGTGGAGACTCGAGCGACAGACTTGAGGCGTCGGATTGAAGAGCTTTCGGCCAACCCCGGGGATGTTTAGGGATTGTAGTCTCTTCTCTTTTTTCTTTTTTTTTGTATTTGCAACTCTTGCTGGGGGGTGTAATCCTTTACTCTTTTTTAAAAATAAAGAATACAAAGTTTTTGTGGTGTGTTTATTTTTGCTGTCATGAACTTGATAATTTATGTGGACCTATTATCTTTTGCGCACCTTGGTTTTTAGGTACAGATAATAAGTTTGAGAGAACCAACATATTTGCTCAGAGGTGATGTGGACATGGCAAATATGGGATTCAAATGACGGAATCTTCCTACTCAGAGGTGTTATGGACGTGGTAGGAATGACTCTGGGGAATACGCGGAACTACTCAGAGGTAATATGGACGTGGAAGTTCTGCGATCAATGTACGGCAACGCAGGGGTTGTCTGTACGGGATATTTACTCAGAGGTAATGTGGACGTGGTAAACATGATGGGTAGCGTAGTCTTACGGAGTGTAAGCTTCCGCTTTGTAGGGCGTAGGGGAACAACTCAGAGGTGATGTGAACGTGGTTGTCCTTCTACTGGAGGATGCCACGGAACAGCTGGGTTCCGGAAGCATATGATTTTGTGGAAGGGAATTGTATATGAGCCCTGATGATTGGGTCCACTGATCCTTTGTGGAAGTACATGTCTGAAAGATGTCAAGAGTAGTACTTCTTTAGGAACTTGCCGTTGATGGGCATCATGAACAAGTCCCCATTGGGTTTAGTGAGACGGTAAGCACCGTTTGAGTATACCGTCTCTATGATGAAAGGTCCTTCCCACTTGGGCTCGAACTTTTCTGGTGTCTTGTGAGTCAACACCATCGGCCTCCTGACTGCCAGAACCAGGTCGCCTACTTGGAAAGTCCTTTGCTTGACCTTCTTATTGAAAGCCTGCGATATACGGGCTTGGTAGAGTTCAATGCGTTGTTGAGCTAGGAGACGCTTTTCGTCAAGTGCCTCCAATTCTCGCAGACGGCGACGTTGATTGTCTTCTTCTGTGAGTTGGTTTGTGATTGCTACGCAGAGTGAGGGTATCTGGATCTCGAGAGGTAGTACCGCTTCGCTCCCGTAGACCAGGGAGAATGGTGTGTTTCCTGTCGGGGTCCGTACCGTTGTGCGGTAGGCCCAAAGGCATTCACCGAGCTTTTCGTCCCAGTCGCGTTTATTGGATGAGACGACTTTTTTGAGTAGCCTGACGATAGTCTTGTTGAACGCCTCGGCCAATCCGTTTGCTGCCGGATTGTAGGCGGTTGAGGCCACGTTTTGGATACGATTCTTGTCACAGAATCTGCTGAAAACATGGCTGATGAACTGAGGACCGTTATCGTAGATAATCCTCCAGGGTACCCCAAAACGGTAGATGACATGGTGCTTGATGAAGCTAATCACCCTAGAGCTCTTTACTTCCGCCAGTGGAACTGCTTCTGCCTATTTGGAGAAGTAGTCGGTGATGGCTAGGATGAAGTGGTGTCCTCTCGATGAAGGAGGGGTGATCGGTCCTACAATGTCCATGCCCCAAGCTTCAAAGGGCCAAGAGGCGACTGTAGGATGTAGTGGTTCTGATGGCGTATGGATGAAGTCTGCGTGAAGCTGGCACGCATGGCACTTTTTAGCATAGTCGATAGCGTCAGCGGCCATGGTTGGCCAGTAGTAGCCCATGCGTCGCAGTCGACCCTGCAACTTAGGGCCAGGTTGATGGGCTCCACAGGTTCCATCGTGAGCTTCTCGAAGGGCTTCGGCTGCTTCTTCGTTGGACAGACATCGCAGGAGAAGTCCATCGTAGGAGCGTCGGTACAGCATTTTAGTAGCTGTATTGTAGTAGAATCGAAGGGAGCGCCTCTTGACTGAGACGGCTTCTTTCGGGTCTTCTGGAAGAATTTCGTAGACAGCGAAGTCGATGAACGGGAACCTCCAGTCTCGGACATTAACACCAGCACTTGTTGACATGGCATGGACCACTCGTGAGCACAGGTTGTTTTTTGGACAGACCAAGTCTCGACCAACTACCGTGACGTAGTGCTGAGTCCCGTGGGGTGCTGCTAATGAGGCTGCGAGGCCAGCCAGAGCGTCAGTCTCCAGATTTTGTAAACGAGGTACATGTTCGATGAAGAACTTGGTGAATGTTGAAATGATGTTCAACGCAACTTCATGGTAAGGGATCAGATCTTCATGGCGAACTTCGTATTGCCCTCTGATCTGGTTTACGACGAGTTTTGAGTCGCCGTAGGCTTCCAGATGATTCACCCCCAGTTGTTGCGCCAGCTGGAGTCCCATGATGAGAGCGTTGTACTCGACAACATTGTTGGAGCACGGCTTCGAAAGGGAGTAGGCACGCTGTATGACCAGCTGATCGGGGGAGACTAGGACTACCCCCACTCCTGCGATGATTTGGCCTTTGGGGCCTGTTCTTGAAGCGCCATCGAAAAACATCTGCCAGACGGAGCTTTCTTCGGTGATGTTTGATTCTTGGACCTCATCCGGGATGTCTTCATAGAGTCTTGAGGACTCTGGGATGGGGTGTGCAGCTAAAAAGTCGGCCAGAGCCTGACCCTTGACAGCTTTTTGTGGAACGAACACCATATTGTATGGCGTTAGCAGGATCAACCATGTAGCTAGCCGGGAGTTCAATGACCCTGGCTTCGTCATGAGAACTCTGAATGGATTGACTCGGGAGATGACATGAATTGTCTGGCCCGAGACATAATGGCGAGTCTTCTGGATGGCAAATACCAACGCCAAGCACTCCTTTTCAACGGGGTTGTACCGATGTTCAGCCCCGATCAGTGTTCTACTGAGGTAGTAGATAGCTTGCTCATAGCCTGTATCGCTGTTCTGAGCCAGCAGAGCGCCGAGGGAATGATCCATGGCACGGACATAGAGGAAAAATGGTTTGCCGACGATGGGTGCTACCAGGACTGGCGGGCTCGTCAAGTAAGCCTTGATGTCATCGAAAGCTTTTTGGCATTCCTCTGTGCAGACGTAAGAGACTCCCTTCTTCATGAGCTGAGTGAAGGGTTGACATTTTCCGAAAAGGTTTGCTATAAACCTCCGAATGTATACCAGACGCCCCTGCAGGCCTCGAAGTTCTCGGAGGTTCTTCGGAGGGTCCATGTCAAGGATGGCTTTGGTCTTCTCGGGATCGACATGAATGCCTTTCGCCGTGATAATAAAATCCAAGAACTTTTCGCTAGAAACCCCTAGGAAGGATTTAGCGGGGTTCATCTTGAGTTGATACGCTCGCATGAGATCGAAGACTGTCTTCAGGTCTTGTAGGTGATCACCTTTGAGACGGCTCTTGACTACGATGTCATCAACATAGCATTCGACTGTCTTGCGAAGATGCTGACAGAAAATGGTGCTCATAGCTCGTTGGTATGTAGCACCAGCGTTCTTCAAGCCGAAGGGCATTACTGTGTAGCAGAAAACACCCTTTGGAGTCCTGAATAACGTGTGTTTTACGTCATCGGGGAACATCTTGATCTGGTTGTAGCCCGAATACCCGTCCATGAAAGACATACGTTCGAAGCCACATGTGTTGTCGATCATTACGTCGGTAATTAGAAGCGAGAACTCGTCCTTTGGGCAAGCGGAGTTGAGATCCCTGAAGTCGATACAGACTCGTATCTTTCCATTTTTCTTGGTGACTGGGACAACGTTGGCTACCCAATCCGGGTGTTATTCTTCACGGATGAAGCCGCTGGTCAAGAGTTTGTCCACCTCCTGATCGATGGCATTCATGATGTCAGGACGAAAGCGTCGCTGTTGTTGTTTGATAGGCTTGGCATCAGGTAAGATGTTAAGCCTATGCATCGCGATCTGGGGATCAAGTCCCGGTATATCTTCGTAGCTCTAGGCGAAGACGTCGATATACTCTTTAGCCAGCTGGATTAAAGATTCCCGGTCTTCTCCTTTTAGGCTTTTGCTGATGAAGATGGGTTTGGAAGAAGATCCATCCCAAGGTCAATCTGTTCGACTTCGTCCTCGGTAGGGGGTTCGTGTCGCGTAATTCAAAACGAGACTCCCACTGTTCTCCTAGGCGTTGAGCCCAGGGTTCTTCTTCGAAGAATTCTGGCATTTGGTCTTCGCCTTCATCTTCTTACGATTGTGCAGACGTCATGTTGGCTGATAGCACTCTCTTGAAGACGGAGCCGATACTGGTATCAGAATCCCAAGTTGATGCTTCAGACGAGTGAGAATGGTCTACTTTTTCTGCCTCCGAACTCTCTGGAGTTGACGGTGGCGTGACATAGCCCACCCCCATCGAGTTCGATTATAGTAGTCCTGCGGCTTTCCTTTAGGTGTTGGAAGCCAGAGAGGGAGACGTCGACCCTTGTCGTAGTTCAGGCCTTTGTTGCTTTTTAGGTCGTAACCCATCTTTTGGATGAGGTACTTTGCCTTGTCCGTGTACCGATAGACTTGTATTCTGCCGGTATCTGGTTCTGGCTCGAGTGGCGAGAGGTCTTGATGACGCTCAACTTTGCCGAAGATGATGGATTCTTCGTCTCGACTCCGCGGCGGGACTACAAAACAGACCCCTTGGG
The DNA here is from genome assembly GCA_029216955.1 of Iris pallida. Taxonomy (NCBI): domain Eukaryota; kingdom Viridiplantae; phylum Streptophyta; class Magnoliopsida; order Asparagales; family Iridaceae; genus Iris; species Iris pallida. Next base: position 12,514,668 of record JANAVB010032419.1, read on the forward strand.
ACGGGACTACTCGATTTACATGATGGACGGTCGTTATTTGTGTTTGCAACGACCGTAGAGCGTTATCTAATGTATACATGGCATTCCAATGTGGAAGACTAGAATAATTAAAAGACACTCTATTATTGATGAAATACGAGATTTTATCCCGCGGGATTACATTGTCCAGAGAGGGTGCATCTACATCAGCAGAGATATACTCCCCTAGCTCTTCATCTGTGAGTACTGGGATGGGATCGGGAGAGTCCACCACAGCTTTGATCTTGGGGTCCGAGAGGGCTATGTGGGCCTTCTCCGGCAGCTTGGATGAGACAGATGATTGCGGCAGCCTGCCCTTAAGACGCACCTTCAGAGGTGCCTCCACTGTGCCTCCGGTGATTGGTACCTTACCCTGTAGTTTTGCCACAAGGGGAACCGACATTTGAGGCGGCTTTTCCTTGAGCCGTATCTTCAAGGGAGCTTCCGTAGATGTGCTACTTGGAGCAGTTGGTGCTTTTTCGGGTAGCTTGATGTTCACGGGAGGCAACTTCTGAGGCGGTTTGCCTTTGAGTCGGATCTTCAAAGGAGCGTCGGGAGTCATCTCAGGCTCCATGTCCGGCTCTGCTGCCGTTTTTGCTCATCGTCAGCATCATTGGCTTCCTCCTCGTCAGGTGACTTGTACAAGGTGGAATAAGTGAAGTAGGCTTTAACCCCTTTGAAAGGGTCAATGTCCGCGAACTCCGTCCGCATGACGTCGTTGGTGGACACGTACTTCATACATTGGTGGAGTGTGGATGGCACCACCATGTATTCATGCAGCCATGGACGACCCAACAGGAGGTTGTAGTTGACATCGGCGTCCACGACATAACAAGTCACCTCGGTTCTGAGGTTACCGATATGGCACTTTAGTCGTATCTTGCCCAGTGGCTCGCTTTTGCTAGTGTTGAAGCCACTGATTGTTGTGTTGGAAGGCGCCAATCGGTACATTGGGATCCCCAGTGTTGAGAGCAGCGTCTTCGGAATGATGCTGAGGGAAGACCCCAGATCGATCTGAATCCGCTTCACCTTGACAGAACCGATATACCCTGTATAATACAGCGGCCTGTTGTGTCGGTTGTGCTTGAGCAGCATGTCTTGTTGGGTGAAGGTTATATTGGGGATAACCTCATCCGTACAATGACAGTGCGTGCATATAGTTGAGAGATCTTCAGGCTGCTTGACCTGACTGATGAAGGACTCAGCATCCTTCAGGACTTCACAGAGAGCTTCGCAAGTGTCCTTGGAAAGACGAAGGAGCTCAAACAGAGAAAGGCGGGCAGGAGTACTGGCAAGTTGTGCCAGTATGTCGAAGCTGTGGGGCTTGGCTAGTCCCGAAGCATTCTCCTTTCGCAGAGGCCTGTCGAAATGAGCCTCTACATGCTTCTGCTTATTGGCCGCTGGGGGCTTAGATGGGCCCTCTTTCTGGGCAGCAGGGACGGTGCAAGGAGGTACCACCTCGACGGCAGCTTCGTCGGGTTGGACGTTCTGTTGTGAACGCGTCTGTACAGGAAGTGCCTCTTCCGCAGAGGAGGAGACCATACGGCAAGACTTGATCTTCCTGCCTTTGGTTCTGGAGGCAGAGCGTACCTCCGGTTGAGTAACCTCGGAGACAAGATCAGGGTGAACCCATAAGATCTCTCCCCGAGATGTGGTGAGTGGGATGAGTCCACTCACGTTGTCACGAGTAGGTGGTAAGTTAACCACCTCCATTGTCGCCTTAGGGATGGGGACGACGCCATCTTGTGTTGTAGTTGGTGGCAAGGTGCCAAACTGGAGTGACACCACGTTGGCCGAAACCGTCTTCTTCTCGTAGTCGACGGAGATAACATCCGCATTGATCATGCGCTGGATGTAGTTTTTGAGGACATAGCAGTCCTTGGTTGGGTGTCCGACAAACCGATGGTAGTGACAGTACCTCGGATTGTCCACTTTCCCAACTTCGTCGGGACGCTTCGGGTCTGGCAACTTGATCTTGTCACCCTGCTTCAGTATTTCGAAGAGTTGCAGGGTGTCTTCATCGTTGAAAGAATACACCTCCTTTGGCCTTGGTGCAAGTGGAGGCTTCTGAGTAGGTGCTGATGCACCTTTCGAGGCATTAACAGTCAATGCATGTTTCCCCTTCGTCTCTCGTCCGGGGTTGTTGGCTGCAGGCCGTTTCCCCTTGTCCTCAAAGGAAGGGAAACTAACTCCCAGAAGGCGAGCATTGGACGCCTTCTTTTCTGCTGCTTCAATGATCAAGGAACTTCAGTCGGGAGGAGGAGTAGAGTTGAGCCAGAGTTTGACTGCAGGCAGCATGTTCATGCTGCAGGAGGAGAGGAGTGCATGTTCTGGCATGCCCGGGGGCAGTCTGAAGCAGGCCTGTCGGAAGCGTTCGATGAATACCCGAACTGTTTCCTTCTCCTTCTGGCGTATCTCTATGAGGGACGCCATTGTCATGTCCTTTCCGCCGTCATAGAAATGGTCGAGGAAAAGGCGCGTCAAGTCGTCGAAGGAAGATATAGAATTGTCGGGGAGGCTGCAGTACCAGTCGTACGCCACTCCTTTTATTGCCCCGACAAATATGCTGGTGAGTAGCGCGTCCTCCTTCGGAAGATGTCCCGTTTGGGACTGAAAGTACGTCAGATAGCGACGCGAAGAGTCCTTCCCGTCGTATGGCGTCAATGTTTGTGGTTTATATTTAGGAGGATAAACCACTTTGTTCCATTCGAGAGGATAAGGTTGGGGGATGCCCATCTTTTGGCGCTCCTCTTGTCTATTCTTGGAGTCAAAGCGCTCGCGCAAGTCCCTGATCATCTCGACCACGTCTTCCGTGAAGCTGGGAGTCGGGAAAGGTGGTACCACCTGGAGTTGAGCATTTGAGGGCTCCGACGTCCGAGGGGCTTCGTGGCGATCCGTATCCAAGGATACCCGTTGAGGGGGTACACTTGACTCTCCATTGGCCCCTGGATCGGGACCGGTAGAAGGTGTCCTGGCCAAAGCTGACCGTATCTCAAACACTGCTTGAGTCAGTGTTTGCATGGAGGTAGAGAGGGTTTTGAGTCCTCCCTCCAGGGTATCCATGCGCTGGACGAGGTCCGCTGGTGGCACATCCGACTCGGTGTCACCCCCAGTCATGTAGACTGTCATGACACGGCTGGAGTCGGATGGCTCGGTTGAGGCTTCGCTTTCAGCCTCACTCTCCTGTAGAGGAGTTGTTGTTCCCGGAGCTTCGTCTTGGCTACCCCAAGCTATGTTCCGGAGGACTTCTTCGTCTTCGAGACTCGGATCCGCAGGGGCTAGACTACCCCCAGCTAAGTTTTGGAGGACGCCCTCGTCTTCGGAAGAAGTATCCGTAAGGGCCTGATTACCCCCAGTCCTGTCTTGAAGGACTTTTTCATCTTCGAGATGCAGGTCCACAGGGGCTAGACGACCCCCAGCTACGTCGGGGAGGCTGACTTCGCCTCGAGGATGAAGATCCACCCCTGCTGTGCTTTGGAGGACACCTTCGTTTTCGGAAGGAGGATCAACAAGGGCTTGACTACCCCCAGCTTCCTCCAAGATCTTCTTCCTCCCCCGAGTACCTTCGAACACTCCGGAGGACGAGACGGTTGTCTTGGTTTTCCTCGGCTGGCTCTTGGACGAGGAATTGCCAGTCGCCTTTCGGACTGACGAGGAGTTAGAGATTACATTGCATGAAGCAACCTTTAGTTCTGGCTCCTCTTTTGTTGACACCTTCTTCCTGAGGCGACGTCGGAGGGGTGTCGATGATTGCAGCCGTTAGAACACCGACTGTCTTGGTGGGACTGCTGACTTGCAACAGCAGTTGATGGTGACTACAGCACAAGTGTGCCCTGTGAGGGGCGCATCGTGCTTGTCAGTCGACTCTCCTGACTGGAGTTTATGAGTGATTACGTTACGCAGATCGTTGGAGGAGAGTGCCACCTTCGCACCCCCTTCAGGCGCATGGCAAGGCCAAGCGCCGGGGTGGTCAAGTGAATGCTGCGTCCCCTGATCCAACACCAAACAGGCGCTCAGATCAGTAGTGGGGGAACAACATTTAAAGTGACTTGAACGAACCTCAGACGCACAACCAGAGGAGGCGCGGGAGTTCAAGACCACTGGGTTTGCCTTGCTCGACTTGGTTGCAAACGCAACAGGTGCGCCCAAGTGAGACAAGGACTTTGAAGGTCGGCTCGTTTCTGGCGCAGAAGCACCTGAGTCGACCTTATACAGCTTACCATCAGCAGCGCGCATGATTGTGAGTGCATGCTTCTGGTTTGTTGTTGGCATAACATGTTTGGGGCGTATGGCCCGTGCTGCCTTGGACATCTTCGTAATAGGTCGCTGGGGCGCGTAGTACTCAGAATCCAAATTCTCCTCGCCACTACAGCGAGTGAGTCTGTCAAAGACAGAGACCTTCTGTGGCGCATCGGAGGTGATGCACGGGGCATTAGCTGCGCCCTTGCTCCGTCGACGTATCTTCCTCGTCTGAGAGGGAGATGGCTGGAGAATGTGGTCAGCCGCACGTTTTCCCGAGAGATGCACTGCACCGGTGGGCGCATCTTGGTTGCTGAGGACATCAGCATGAAGGGAAGGCTGGATCGGCGCATCCCCTTCGGTGGTGGTGCCCGAGGCGTCGACCTTGCGCACCCAGACTCGGCGAATCTTCTTTGGCTTCGGTAGCCGTTTCGAAGGACTCGCACTGCCTTCAGAGACGAACTCCTCATATGCCTGTTGATTGAGGCGTACGACCAGCGTCTTGTGGGAGGAGCCCTCCTTCACGTCGTCGGATTGCGACACAGCTTTCTCGATGGAGGAAAAAGAGGTCCCCAGCAGAGTCGCCAGCTTGTTTGCCATTAAAATCATTTGATAGAAATTTTAATACAAACAGAACAGTGTTACAATGTAGGACTTAGACGTAGTCCTAGGAGTACACTTTTGTTTCTCTGGGTCCCTTGTACCGATGGAGCGAGTGGTAATACGTTGACTCCGTTGACGATCTGACGACGGTTATCGGTTCTCTGAAGGTCTGAGTTGCTCTGGGTGCTGGAGCTTGCAGAGAGGAAGAAGACATAGAGTGTCTGTATCTGCCTCGGTGGTTGTGCGATGTCTCTGTCTGTCTATGTCTGTTCATGTATGGAAGAAGAAAATAATCCCTCTATTTATAGTCTGCAGGCTGGCTGCTCATGCGCGCATATGTAGGATGCGCCTGGACGCGGGGACGCCACGTGGTGATTGCTGATGGAGGCGCATGGACGATGCGCCCTGATTGAGGAGTTGAATTCTTCATGCTACTGTTGTGGGCTGGCACGTAGCAGGGGAGAGGATCTTTCTGTTGCTGAGATCTTGGGTGAATCGAGTCAAAGGACACGTGTCGTAGGCCCATGGCTCGGAGATCTCGGATTTGACGGGGAATGATCTGGTAGGATGCGCCTGGGATTGGGCGCATGAGGAGACTTAGGCTCGTAACCTTTGGGAGTCACGAACCATTCAGGGCGCATGGCTTTTGAGGCGCATACGAGACTCCAGTAGTGACTTTTACTTCTGTCTTTAGGGATCAGAGAAAAGTCTGAGGCGCATGGCTTTTGAGGTGCATGCAGAGCTTCAGTAGTGACTTTACTTCTGTCTTTAGGGATCAGAGAAAAGTCTGACACGCATAGCTTTTGTGGCGCATGCAGAACTTTGGGCGCATGGCTGCGGAGGCGCATGCGAGATGGTTGGGCGGCCACGTGGTTGTAACCGTCGGAGGGAAGTAATGATGATGCTGACGTCGGCGACGCTTCGTCTTCTGAAAAAGCTGCCAACTGTTCAGTCCTCGAGAGACGTGCTGCCAACTCTGTCAGACTTCAGCATTTAATATTTTTGACAGGTGATGGTCGGTTGAGTGGGCGCATCGATCGACGTTCCACTAGGCGCATAAGACCGCATAGGGGCGCATGCTTGTGAAGCGCTTGGTGCTGAGGCGCGTCTATGTGATGCGCAGTCTGACCGGCACATCCGCTCCGCTTGACACGTCTTTATTGGTGTGACTGTTACGTTCTTCGAGTGCTTTAAATAGCCGTTTTTGACTTGGCTGAATTCGAAGCGTCAGGTTCATCCATTTAATGCAAATTCATTGCACGGGATTCGGAGAGCCATCCACTTGGCGCATGGGTTTGATTTGCCCGGCCTATAAATAGTGGCATGGAGAGGGTTTGCTTCTCGTTCTCTCACGTCCTCCCGAAGTGAATTTGTTTGCTCGAGCACATTCTGTTGATGAGATGCTCCTGAGGGTGAAGATGCGACGCATTGTCCTCATTGATGCACTTGAAGGTGACTATTACATCCAAAAGTCGGAGTCGAGGGCTTCTGAGGCAGGCGGAAGGTGCCTGTTGCATCCAAAGATCGGGATGCTCGAGCCTCGTCTCCGTTATACTGGAAGAGCCGTAGATCGGAATTGCGGTGCTGCGGCTTTGGAGGCTCTATCTTCTGTCAGAGTGGGTGTTGCCCATTCTGGTTGTGTTGAAAGCTGCTACTTTAGCCGCGGTTTCGATTGCGGTCTTCCTTGGTCTTTGGAGGCTCTTTCGAAGCCTCATTTGGCCGCAGGTTGATTTGCGGTGCTCTTCTCTTCCTCGGTTTGGGGAGCTCTTCCTCCAGCTAGAGGGTTGATTGCCACCCTCGTTCTGCTCAATAAATGCTTCATTAGTCGAAGCATTAGATGGCTGAGCCTGGCTGGAAGGGTGGCACATAACTGAGCTGCTGAAGGGATGCACATAACTGAGGATGCACATAACTGAGCTGCTGAAAGGATGCGCCCGGCTGAGAGCGCATGGTGGGATACGCCTGACTGAGAGCGCATGGTGAGATGCGCCTGTTCAAGAGCGCATGATGACTGCTGTGCCTGGCTGTAGACTTAGGGTCTTTTCTCTTTGTAGAAGTTCTCCTTTGTACAGCCTTTTCTAGACATGTAATAGACTTTTATATGCAAATAAAAATCCTCTTTCAATGTCTATACTTTTGTTTTGCTGTGTCAAGTATTTTGTCTGAGCTCCCTGGTGCATGTAGTGTTTGGCGCATAGGATTTCTGGTCGTGAAATTCCATGCTTCTACAATATATATGTCATCACTTATGTATATATATATATTACCTATATACACACATAATATTTATATTTATATTTATATATATGCACACACGCACATATATTTACATTTATATATAACAAATCTCCAAAAATCTAATTAAATATTTTTAATAGAAAATACCAATCTCAATTATATATATATATATATATATATATATATATATATATATATATCTAAATCATAAAATCTAATAATAATTTAAGTACAACTATTATAATTAATAACAATAATATTATTTACATAGAAAGACATCTATATACATATAGTAAAATATTTCTATATACAGAAATATTATTTATATAAAATATCTATATTTACTATATTTCCCAATGAATAATGAATTCATATAATCAGTTAGAAAATATCCATACATATGAATATATATACCTACACTTATATATATAATCTTTATAAACTCAATTAAATCCCGATAACATTTTGTTTGACTAAAATAATATAACCAATAATAATACTAATATTATATAATAATCATCTAAATAACTTAATAATAAATAATAATAATCAATATGCAATAAATCTATAATGATGTATATACGCTTTATTTACAGTCTAAAAATAACCATTTAAATAAAATAAAAAAATATTTTACAATTTTCGGGAAGGGGAGCTACAGCTTCAGACCATACAGAGATTTCACCAACTTACAAACTTTGTCTTCGAAGCCCTTGACGACGAATCCTTCTGGTTGTTGTATGTAAATCTCTCCAGTCAACTCACCATTCAGGAAAGCAGTTTTAATATCCATCTGATGAATAACTAGCTTGTGAATTGCACTTAGAGCAATCAACACCCTGATGGTCGTCATTCGTGCTACTGGAGCATAAGTGTCAAAGTAATCAATCCCCTGCTTCTGAGAAAACTCCTTGGCTACCAACTTAGCCTTGAACATATCAACAGTTCCATCGGTTTTTATCTTCTTCTTGAAGATCCATTTACATCCGATTGGGTTTGCTCCTTCAGGCAGATTAACTAACATCCATTTATAATTAGATATTACAGAGTCAATCTTATCATTTACTCTTTCTTCCAGGAGATCGCATCTCTGGACTTCATCACCCCATCAGGCTCCACGTGATGGATGATAACGTTTCTCTCTGAAATCTTTCGGCCTTCTCACTCGCTTTGCTTACTGCTTGGCGAATACTAGTTCAAGTGTTGTCATCAATGACAACCACCTTATGGACTCCTACTTCTTTGAAAGTACTTGCTCCTTCGGTACCAACAATATTCTCCAGAATATCTGCGAGAATAATGTTTTTGTCCCTAGCAATTGTCTTCAAAGAATTATGCCTCGCAAGACTCAATGATATGATTGATACAATATCAAGTGATCTTCGAGCATAGCTTACAACAGCTAATTCCAGAATTACTGTCTTCTTGGTCTTCGTCCCTGACTTCTGAATATTAATATCCGGAAGCTTCACATACACCAGACACCCCACACTTGAATGATATTCAAGTTAGGTCTGACCTTGAACCAGTGCTGATGAGAATCATAGTCAGATATACGAACGGTACTTTATTCAGAAGATAAATGTAGCCGTACACGCAATCTATCCCTAGAAGCATATTGGAAGATCCGCAGTATTGATATCATCATCTTTAACGGCGTCCTGATCTTTTTTTCTGACACTCCATAGATTATAGATACTACAGAGCAGTCGTTTCATAGCCAATTCCATGTTCATAATAGAACGATGCGAATCCAACAAATGATACTCTCCGCCTTGATCAATCCTGAGCAGTTGTAGACCGATTTAACATTCAGCTTCAACCCTGAAGCCCCTGACCTTCTCGATGCTCCATCCTTCAACTTGAGAAGACATGCGAACGTGCACTTCGAGAAACACTTCAACCCGACCTTCGTGGAGAATTGATAAAAGTCACAGATATCTGAGTGTACTAACTCCAGGAGATCTGTACTTTAGTTCAATCGTATGAGAAGCTTTCTGACCTGTCTTGTCTCTGCACAGACCTCAAATCCCTCCACCTCATTACCCCCACATTCTGGAGATAAGGCTTAGATATGACATCTTGAGTCTGCTTCTATCATAGAATAACTCTCAGTCCATTCAATGAAGTAACTTCATCAACATCAGCAGACGTTCGAACATCCCTTCAGTACCGAACATCCTTTCGAAGCATGTTTTTCGCCAAGAAATTTCCATCTGACCTGTCTTGAGATCAGATCTCCGAAAATCTCTGGTACATGCAATACGCATTCCAGTATCCTTGTCGGTGGTTAATAACCACTGTCTCGATCTTCAGAACTTCTGCTAGATATATGTTCGCCATCGAGACCTTCGTCATAACAAGGCTCATCCTCGGTGAACAAGTCCTTCGAGAGCACATGTGGTCAGATGCACTAGTGTCCGACCACTAGTCAGCTACCACACTAGATAACTCAACCTATGCAACAATAGCAACCAAGTTAAGTAATCAAAACAACCAAGTTTAGCCATACCTGTTATTTTGGTTTGGGCTTGGATTTGTATTCACTCTTGTAGTGGCCCTTCTTGCCACAGTTGAAGTAAGTCACGTGGGACTTGTACTTCTGTTGCTTGAACGAAGGACCCTTCACTTTCAGATTAGTGGAGTCCTTCTTCTTGTGATGAGAAGTCACCTGCTTCCCCTTGAACTCTGTTGTCTGCACCAAGTTGGCCTTAGCCAGTTGTTTAGACAGAGAGTCCATCTTCTGTTGAGATCGCATTTCGTCCTTCCTTAACGTGAATTTCTTGTAGAAGATCTTCCAAGCTAATGTCCAGCTTCTTCTGATGCATTCTTGCATAGAAGTTGTTCCAACCAGCAGGAAGTTTCGAGACTATCCCTCCAACGATAAACTTGTCGACGAGGGGCATTGTCACGAGCACCCGCTTTTTCGGATACGAGGCGTGTCCAAGCCAGCCTACGCCGCAGAGTCGGCGGTAGAACGCTGTCAAGCCCGCAATAAATAAATGCTCAAAATAAACTTTATTACGCATTCACAGTTCTAATAGATTACAACATTTACAAGAATTATATTCGAAGAAAATACAATGTTCTTACATACTTGAAATGACTACAACATAACTATCTAATCTCTAGGTTTGGCCTGCAAATACACCTGAATCTCCCGATGCTAAAGAAGCCACGGCTAACCTGAAAAATGTTGGTTTCCAGTCAGGAATGGAACAAGTACACAAATCGACGGCAATGCGAAAACACAATAGAATTAACAAAACATGAAAATAACATATGAGAGATGAAAACTAGAAAGTAACTGACATCATGGCAAGCGGTGAAGAAAACAAGGAATCAAATAAAATACAACTATCTACGTGATTTGAAATATCAGTTTCGACATGTGAACGGCTAGGGGGTAAATACGGCACCCTGCACGTGTCATGTGCAGCTACTGTCAGTCAAGATTAGACATATTGGGATGGGTAAGGGGTAGTTCACACGTCTACTAAGATATTTCTCCGCCCAGCTAGTACTCACGGAATCAGGTCGCAAGCATGGTAATCATGAGAATGACAGTCAAGAATATATAATAAATCCATAATACTAATCTCCGTGTGACGAGCGTGTCAACAAGCAGCAAGACATATGTATAAACATGAAATGAAAAGACTACTATAAATCGAAAGCAATCAGAAAGTGCACTTGCCTGATGTCCTTTGCTGGTGAAACCGATAATCCTGTTGGGTCCATGATAGTTCGATTGTCTAGGGTTGATGTGAAGAAGTTCAGAATCGTAAGAAAGGGGAAACACGATTAGTCACAGTCAATGATTAGAAACAATCTAATCTAAGAGGAATGAAAATTTGTTTAGGAGGTAATTCCTTAGTCAAAATGTATATTAGAATAATTATTTAGAAGTATTATATATAATATTTAGAAACATACTTGGAATTATAGATGTTTTAAACCCTTTTTGAAAATACTTATTTTTATAATAACTTTTTAAAAGAACCATTAATGACTTTTGTAACTTTATAAAATATTTATCCAAATGAAAGCCCAAAATTATTTTTATCGCTATATATATAATAAAATCTCAAGATAAATAAAATCCTATTAAAATTCATATTTTAAATATATTGACCCAATTAATAATGGGCCCAAAAGAATTCAATGCTAATAAAATCTTTTCATGGCTTAAGGCCCAATACACTACTTAATCTATAAGATTTAACCAAAAGTTCTTCATAGGGCCAAGGCCCAAGTTACTTATATTTTTACCAAAATTTGTTTATATAAATTTATAGTTAGTATTATCCATTAATTAATATACGCTAAGTATATATAGACTTAGAAATTATAAAAGCCTATAAGAAGAATATTTAATAAATTTAAAGCGCAGATAATTAATCATATTACTAAATAACATATATCCAAAATCCAATAATAACAACATAATATTCGAAAGCTTAACAATTACTATTTAATCAATTATATTTATATAGTGCCCAAGCCTTATTATCTTCTAACTAATTATTTGATAATTACTAATTGGTTTTCAAGCCCAATAGTTTGAGCCCATCCAACATAAAATCCAATTAAAATCTTAAAGCCCAATCTAATGCAGAACATTTAGGCCCCAAAATATTGTTGAGTATAGGCAAAGACCAACCCATACTACTGAAATCAACAATTAATAGTCAATACTAGTTAATATAATCATAATAATGACTAATAATGGTCATAAGAATATCCAATATATATATACGTATATACGTACATGTATACATACGTTAATTAGTATATGCAAAATAATACGTTTGACTGAGTGCATTGAATACTGCTCTCTGTCTCTTTCTCGATTTGTGTTAAAAACCACAGTGAAGAGTAGGGGTGAGCGTCGGTATAATCGGTCGGTATTTGGTCAATTTTTTCGGTATTTTTTAAAATCGGTATTTGAAAAATCAATACCAATATTGTACCATTTAGAATCGATTTTTTCGGTTTCGGTTAAATCGGTATTCGGTCGGTTTTTGTTCAGTATCGATATTTTACCAATTAATATTTGATCAATTAGCACACTTTAGAACCTCTTAACCTATAATATATATTTTTTACTTTTTTCGAAGCATTAATTTTAAAGCCAAGCCTCTACCAACCAAACAATTAATCAAAATATTAGAACAATATGTAACAAGTCGCAAACACCTAAAATTGAGCTTAAAATATCAAACGCGGTCACTAAGTTTAATCTTTAGTATAAGTTTAAGTAACCAAAATTCACTTCAAAATTCTATGAGAATACAAAAATATAAGCTCAAAAGATCAAAAACTCAATTCTTAGCATTCTTAACATAAATTCAAGTCAACTAAAATCCATTACAAGTTCTAGGAAACCAACCAAAACAAAGATAAAAATGAAAATGAGTAGTGTAAAATTAATCATGAACAACATTAAAAAATGTGTGCGTGTGTGTGTGAATCGGTTCGGTTCGGTATTTTCGGTATGGTATTACACTCAAACCGTTACCATTACCATTATACCGTAATTTAGTCGGTTCGGCAATTCGGTATCGGTACATAATTTCGGTTTGATTTTTCAAAATATTTTTAATCGGTATTCGGTCGGTTTTTCGGTATCGGTCGGTATTTGCTCACCCCTAGTGAAGAGAAAGAGACAGAGTGATAATAAAAGACACCGAATCAAGAAAGATCGGAGAAGGAAGAGGAAAGAGAATCAGAAGGAGAGGGAAGAAGAGAGGAGGAGGAAAGAAATCTCACCTAGCCAGCGAGAGGAGGCGGTGTCGGGCGCGGTGCCGGAGTGGGGAGGAGCGGGGCTCGGCACGGCTGGGAAGGACGGGGGTTGCAGCGACGATGATGGTGTCCGGCAGCAAGAAAAGGGTCGGGTTCGGAACAGAGGTTGGGTTTACAAATTTTGATTTGGTTTCCGTTGTGTCGTGTCCTCGGGGTCGGACCCGAGGACACAGGATTTGGTTTTTTGGTTGTTGGCTGTGTTGGCAGGGAACAGTGAGGGTGGTTGGTTGGTCGGGCTATGGTGTACGAACTGGATGAAGGAAGTGATGACACGGACACACGGGGCCGAACACGGATGATGTTATAATCTCTGCTGTGGACACACAGACACAATCGGACACGAATATGTTGTTGGCTGTGTTGTGGTGGCATCGGTGGTGACGATGGTGGTGGTGTGGGTGATGGGGTTGGCTTGGTTGTGGGAGAAATAATCCACCTTATATAAGAGGTGAATCTCCTAGGAGGATATGGACTATATGTCCCATTGGATAACTCTCTCCTTTATTCTAAATCAAGCAAAACTATTTAATTCAATTTAATACAATCGAAATCTGTTACTTTGTTTAAATCTAATAAATGTTTAAATCAACTTAATCTTATCATAATCTACTATATATCAAAATACTTTAAACTGCATATTTCATATTATCAAGTAATCAATTCTAAATAGATTAAGTTCTCAATATAAAATATTTATTGCTATCATAGTTTAAATCATATATTTTTCAAATCAAACCAGTAATTGACTTATTACAAAAATAAGATATGGAAGTATATTTTTATTAATCTAAAAAATAATTTCATAAATCTTATTATCATTCAAAGACGATACTCGATAATTTTAATACAAACTTAATAAATATTTAAAATTAAGGTCAATCTAATCGAAATCAAGTTAACAATTTAAATAGTATATATGGCTATCTAAATCAGATAGTTGATTACTACTATAATTTAAATAATATTTAATATTTATCAAAGTCTAAATCTTATAAATTTAAATCCAATTCAAATAATGTTTAGGAAAAATTGATCTAATCACAATCTACTAACGATTGCAATAATTAATATAAAATAATTTAAATACATAAATTCCAATCTCGTTTATAAACGAATTTTCAATTAGGATAATAATAAATATTTCCGAACCTATCAAAATAAATTCAAGCCAAAATTGAATAATTGATCATCATAAAATTATTAAAGAAATAATAGATAATGTAAAGTATATATATATATATATATATATATATATATATATATATATATATATATATATATATATATATATATATATATATAATTCCAAAACCCAACTTAAAATACTATAATAAAAATCTTTTCATTGTTTCCAAAAATACATATGATTTTGAATTAAATTTGAAACTAATTGTCAATAAAATCCAAGATAATTACCAACGTCCTTCATAATTCCAATAATAAAATACTTTTGTTAAAACAAATTAGTATTCTCAAATATAATTTTCAAAACTAGTTTTTTGATGAAAGAATTAATCATAATATATCTTTCACAAAGTCCCGACGAGAAAAATTACCTTTAACACCATAATTAAAAGGAATAAAAAAAAATGAAGATTCGGGGAGAGGAGTTACAGGCATCTTCTCGTCATCCAACTTTTGGCGCAACTTCAGGAATTCCTTCACTTGAGGTAGCATCGCCATCTCGTCTTTGAAGAGCCACTTATGGTACTTCTCGATGATGAAGATTTTGGACCTGTTCTCATCATCTTCATATAGCTTACCCAAAGAATTCCAGATTTCTTTGGCCTTCACCTTCTTGGAATATGACTATGCCAGAGAGTCTTCCATAGAGTTTAAGATAAGCAACTTCCAAAGGTTGTTATCTCTCCTCTACTTGGATTAGAGAGCAGTGGCCTCAGCGACCCTTCGAGCATTTTTACCTTCTGGACTTAAAGGCTCAGGATCTGTCAACACAAAGTCAACGCTCACGAGTTGAATATTAAGGCTGACATTTCTCTTCCAGACGTTGTAATGCTCCCCGTCAAACTTCTCAAGTTTGTTAAAACTTGGGTCGAGAAGGTTTGCACGGTTGTTTTCCATCGAATATAAATCTTGCTTTGAGATTGTTATTCTCGAGGCGTAATTTTCGATGGAAAACATAGAATCGAAACAGTTGTTAAAATAGCAACAACGTTTCGTAGCAACACTTCAAAGAAGGTGCACTACAGAAATCCTTGGAGGATTCTGGGTAACGAAAATCTAAAGAGATTTCGTTACAACAACAAACGAATGTAGAGCTTCTTTTAGAAAGGTACAAATCGAGTTGCTAGCAGCAGCAGCGACGAAAGCTCACAAGAAGTTTCTGATTAGATCAGAGAAGGAAAGAAGAAAAAGAAAGACAGCTTTGCTGGGGTGATCAGATCACCGTTGTTCAAAGCAAGATTCGCCTATATATATACAATCCGCTTCCAGGAACCAGCAAGTTCTAGAAAACTTCTGGAACGCTCGTCAGTCAATATTTGAGACTCGAACGGACTTCCTGGACTTTACAGACTCTTTTAACTCTCTTCTTATTCAAAGGAGGCCAAGGGACTCTATTTATAGAGTGGAGTGAGACTTCACCTCTTCTCCTATCCGATGTGGGACTAAAATACCAATTCTCAAAAATAGAGTTTGATATTTTAGATCATCCAACAATCAGCATAGAAGGGTGTCAGTCCACGCCTACCCCCCGAACACTCCCGTGCATGCACGAGACATCCTGGAGTCCGTGTCCGAGTCCGAATCCGCACAACAAAAATCAACTTGCATCCTTGTTGGAATTAATCCTTTTTTCTTCTAGGAAAATACTCCCACATGGCACACACTTGTGCCCTACCACACCTCATGTGCACACCTCAACACAAGCAATGCATTATATTGAGATACTTACCATTTGGTGTAGCCGATGTGGGACTATCTTTCCAGTCTAAAGACAAAAAACACCAACATAAAATATAGGACAACTTTACATAAGTTAGTCAGTCTAATTGATCCTTTCCTGGCATGCATTGTTTCGATGACAAATAGGCTAAATGGGTATATGACAATGGGTTGTCGTGACTCGTTGTTGAGATAGTACTACTTGCTTGGGCATTTGGGGATTATCAAAATCTCAATTTCTTGCCAGCAAAACAATATTTCTATGATCATTCATCTCTTTCCTATGACAAATAGATGTCTTTTTAAGAAGAGTAAATGACCGGAAATAAGTAAGTATGATAATTTGTTTCATTCTATTTAAAACAATATTGCTATTAGATATTGGAGAGAACTAAAAAAGATAATAGAAAATATCAATGGGTGTATTTGTTAATTATTATTTCATCCCATTTCTAAAAAAAACAAGAGAAATATTATATTTTGATAAACTCCTAAAAATTATAAATAAATGACTCATGTTTTTTTAAATTGAATTTAAATATATTTGTAGACTGTTTTGACGCTGAGAACTGTTCTTTAAAAGAATTTTTTGATGACCTCATTGCAATACAACTAATCACCCATTGTTCTCTGGGTAATTATTTGATTAAAAACTAAGTTGAAAAATTATATTAGTATTTTTATGGAAGATATGATGTATATTCAACTCCAAACAAAAAAAAAATGTTGATAGTACATATAGTAAACTCACCAATTTATCGATGAATTAGTTTTCATTAGGTTCAAGTCTGGTAATAAAGTGTGTACCTCATTCTTCTTCTTGTCATATTCTTGTCACGTTTACCTATTTCACAAGTAATAGGCACCAATACACCAGTCAAATTTACACGAATAGAAAAGCAAAGTTAGAATGCCCAATGTCAATATCTAAACTATTTGACAATCAAAATAGAAATGGAGATCCGGATACAAATGCTTTTCCAGTAGTAGTAGATCAATGCATTAATTTGGGTAATTTGGGTAGGTAGCGAATGTTACTGTTAATCAAAGGATTACTTTGTATACACTAATCCAAACCTTTTCATTTGGTCTACATTTTATAGTTAGGAACTCAAAATAGAAACTTGGCCTTTGACTTTTTTAATAACTTACAATCAAGGGATGAGATCCAACCGTTTGTAATTGATGAGTTTGAAAAAATAGAAAATTATGAGTTCCTCTAGAATTTTTGTACATATTTTATCCTTCAAACATATCCGAACCATCTACAAACTGACTAATCCTTTGTTGCATCTTTGTCCATCTCGACAATTTCCACCGCTACACTTCATTTTGGACATAACTTGTTACATAGCCAACATTTGATCCATGGAAAGAAGGGTATTGCACAACCTTCTAAAGCCTATTGAACCTGGGCAACGTATAAATCTTGGCCCCTTTATCCTTTATGCAGGGCCAGCACGAGGATTAGGTTATCCTAGCCGGAGCTAATTTTGGTTGCCATTTACAGTGGATTAAATGAGTAGTGCTTTCCTTTTATGGAGATGGGCTGATCTATTAATGGCATTTCAAGTTTTTAGCTTGATGCCAAACCAAAAAGAGTATGACCTGGACATAGGGGATTGTCCTAAACAAAACTATGGAGATGGGACCTTATTGTGAACTTAAGTTAGATTGCTCTTGGAATTTCTTTTCAACCATCTCCTTTCCCACCAACCTCAGCTGCAAAATAAGGGTTTATGTGCCCGCACATTGTAAAAATAAAATCACAGGCCGTTTGTCTGACAATTTAATCTCGATATATATATAAAACCAAATAAAGAATACATTATATATAACATCAATAATCTGAGCATAAAAAGAATGAAATCATAGATATGATAATGCTCGAATACATACTTCTACAGAATGGGCATACGACACTCTTCATATAATAGCTCAGTTCTACAAAAATAGATTTTGCTCATTTTGGAAAAGTATTATCAGTAACATTAGGAGAAAGCAATTCAGCTAAATTTATTTGCAAATTTTCTCTGTACCTGTAGAAGGCATGCACTAGTAGCGATCTCACTGTTGAGTTCATGCACAAGTGGCCAAGTTAAAGGTTACAAAAATATATCATTATCCGGGCACTATACTATAAAATCCATTTGCCCATGAACATAACAACGAGTGCTAGCTACTTGGCTTGAGTTGAAAGTCTAACGCCTCAAGCTTTCGACAATGTAGGATGCATATAGATCCCTGCATGTTTCAAACAGACTACTTTCTTTAGTATAATGAATTTAGGGTCAGCATAAATAGTCAGAGAGCTGGAGACGTTTATACAATTCACTCACATTGAGTACTGGATTGCTTTCACAGCATCATCAGCAGGAAGGAAGTCATTCACGGCAACCTCTTTGTTTTCATTCTTCTTGTCTATTTAATCGGAAAAGGT
The DNA here is from genome assembly GCA_029216955.1 of Iris pallida. NCBI lineage: Eukaryota > Viridiplantae > Streptophyta > Magnoliopsida > Asparagales > Iridaceae > Iris > Iris pallida. Next base: position 12,532,915 of record JANAVB010032419.1, read on the forward strand.
CAAGGAAAGAAAGACCTACTTGATAAAGCAAGAAAAACCAGAAATAAACAATTATCAGTAGAACAAATCAAGGCATCCTGCCAAAGCATGCAAAAGACATGGAGGGAAATAAGCAATCAGTTTTATGGTCAAATAAACATCAGTTGCTAAAGATTTGCATGGTTGAAGCTCAGTATATACATCGGAAGTTATTAGATTGTAAAAACTAAAAATAATTATGCATAAACTGTATGGCATCGACTAATAGATCATTATGCATAAAATGTTTCATATATGCTTGTGCAAATATAGAAATTTTGGTGGAATAAAGAAAGCTCGTGTTCCCAATTGGCTTTCGGGAATGTATTAAATGGATACAATCTTCAAAGAAGCGACGGATTTCTGCAAGGCGATGAGGAGCAAGATCTTTGAGGTCGTTGTAGTGATGAAACTCAGGGTCATCAGCAGCAACAGCTATAATTTTGTCATCCTTCTCACCCTGTACAAATAAGTATTCCAGTGCTAAGCAATAAAGTACGACAACGCTGCTAGAAAATACTGAAGTTACAAGACAAGTTACCAACTTAAGGGAAGCTAGATGTTTACCTGATCAATCATCGGCATCAACCCAATAGCACGAGCACGAAGAAAACTGCCAGGCAGCACAGGCTCCTGCATAGAATAAGAACTTATAAATGCTTCTAAATAATATAGAGGAGGTTCTTTCCATCTCAAATAAAGGTTTTTTTTGGGTTCTCCTTCCTAGGGAAGTACCTGCATCAGTACCAGTACATCCATGGGATCACTATCCTCGCAGATGGTCCGTGGAATGAAGCCATAATTGTGTGGGTACACAACAGAAGAATAGAGAACACGATCAACCTAATCCAAACAACATCATGTATTGAATGTCAGTAGCTAATATTACTAATTTGTAGACCATTGGCAATGTAACTTGCTTCCCCATGTCTTTTCTATCTCCTAAATTGTACAGATACAACAAAGCATATACTATAAAAGCTTGGCACAATGCATGTGCATTAAAATATTGGGTTTTAACATAGCATAGAAAAATATTTCAGTTCATAAGAATGTAATATAAAAGGCTATATTAAGAGGGTTCACTAATGATACTACTGTTTCTATTATCTGAGTGGCAAATCACAAACCTACTGCAGCTTAAGTTTGCAAGTAATGCAGGTGTGCCAATAGATACAACCAATGTTTATAAATCATATTGATTGCAGTATTTTAAAAACCGGTTTGAACCAGCCAGTTAACCGGTTCAACCGTGACCTGGAACTGGGTCGGTTCACTACATTGAACATCTCAGACGGTTGAACCGGTGCAAAGCGGAACGAACCACTTTGACCCGTACAAACTGCTCGACCTGGTCGCAGTTCAGCGAACCGAGCAGTTAGCTCAAACAGAAGATAAGTTGAATTTTCTGTCAAAAAATTGATGTTATGGGTCACTAAAACATTAATATTTTACTCCTGTTTTATTTATACTATTTAAGCCATATTGAGAATTTGTTATTAGGCCAAAAGCAAAAACAAAAACAAAAAGTTGGTAATGTCAAATGCAATTAGTTACTATTTTTCCCCGGAAACTCCATGTGTACACTTCATATATTCGTTGTATAGTAACTTATCCTTTCCAGTATACTAGTTAAACTGTAACATATAAACATTAAATATATTTTATAATTTTAAAATATTTATGATGTCATCATAAATCGAACCGAACGGTTCAACAGGTCTGACCGGTCCGATCACTACGGTTTGACTTCACCGGTCAGTGATTGAACCAATTTTGAAAACATTGATTGATTGTTCTAACTGCCACGGGCTGAGTTTTAATCTAGCAGACCAACTCATGTAGAGTAACTGTTTCTGAGTAAACTTAAACATGAGTCTAGATATAGACCCACAACAAAGTCATGCTAGGCAATAGTCCAGGAACAAATATGAGGACAGTGGATTTGGATAACCCTACTGAACCAAATTATCAACTATATACAGAAAAACAAGTTTCTCAACATGTTTTAGCAAAAGTTGAAGATACAACTCTTTTGTGGAAATGCTCCTTGAAATTGTATTCGCCATACGCAGAAGAAATGCCAAAACTATCTTAAGTGTCGTCATGGAGGGATCAGATAAACACTTAGGTATTGTTGGGGAAGGGGGAGAAATGGGAGGAAGGAAAATGTTAGGGTGCGTTTGATTGCAAGGTGGAAAATATTTGGAAAAGAAATTAATTCCGTAGAATTATTTTCCTAGGAAAACAATTCCATGAAATTTTAAAACATTTCCATGGGAAACTTAATTTGGGTGTTTGATTGGCATTATTTTCCACGAAAAATAGTTATTTTACATGGAAAATGATATTTTCCTATGGGTTGGACAAGTTTCATTTTCCACCATTTTAGATGAAAATATGGAAAATGATAGTTTTTGGGAAAATAATTCCATGGAAAATATAAGCTATCAAACACTACAATTGGTGGAAAATTTATGATGGGAAAAAATCATTTGGGCCCCACTAAAAAATTTTCCTCCCAAGAATTAAAGGAGAATGGAGAGAGATGAGGGGATTTGGGGGGAATGTACCCAACTGCCCTTAAAAACTAAGTATAAAATAAAATACTCTAAATTATGATTTGAAGTTTTGAGAAAGTCAAAGGCTAAATAGTAATTGTATCTTTATCCCACAAAGAAACAAAATTATTTTTTTACTTTTCCTTCCCCTACTTTAATTTTACCTTCATTTTACCCCCTTCATTTTTCTTGCCCTCAAATTTTATTTTCCCTTCCCAAAAAAGTTCCCAAACATCAGGATGCATGAAAAGAGCATCTATGCTTCGTAGGTAGACCACAATATTGAAGCTGGCTAATGCAAAAACTAGAAATAGAGATAGCCTTAAAGGTAATTGCATCATCAAGATACTAGCAGTGAAAATTAGAATAAAGAAACAACATATAGTTTTCTGACCTTGATAAGACCACTGGCCTTGTCTAGCTCGTACTTGACCTTGCTTCCCTTGCTTATCTCAACCACCTAGAGAAAATTACGTAAGTGCTGGGAGTTTAAAATTGAAGATGATATTGACTCATTAGTTAAAAAAAAACATAATAGAAACTACTGGTATTGAAGATCAGATCAAGAAATACAGAAATAAACCAGATCAACCCATCTTCACGGTTTCCTGATTCCGAACAACTAGCATAGCCTTCATAGATGCCTAAACCAATGTTTAAAAAACCAGTTCAACCATGAAACCGGTAAACTCAGGCAGTACCTGTTAGATCGGTTGAACCGTCCGGTTCAAAGGTGCTGACATAATCATTATTTTCAATAATTATTTAAATTATATTTAATAATTATATGTTATATTCAAATTTATAGCCCTAGTAAATTTAGATTTCTCATAGGATTAGATAACATGGACAAACCGAATATTTTTCTCACTTCAAAGTGATTAGATATGAACAATACTGGAACTGTAATAGTTACTTTAGAATTTAATGTTTCTTCTCATAATAATTGAATTTTTATTATGATTTGGAGTAAGTATGTGACAATGAATTTGAGTAGTACATTTACTTTTAATTGTTATCGTGTTAAAAGCATATCAATTCGATAAGTGTGAATGGTGACAATGGTTATCAAAGTTGGCATACACTCTAAGAAAGGGTGACGTGGACAAACAAAATAATTTTCACACTTCAAAGTGACTAGGTCTGAATACTTATTGAACTGTGTAGAAAATAATGGTTGGGATGATTTTATTGATGGACTACTTCACTACTTATAGGGAGTCTAGCTCCTCTACATACTACATATTCCGATGTGGGACTAAAAGTCCCTTATTGACTCTCAATACTCCCCCTCAAGATGGGCGATAGATATTGATCATCCCCATCTTGTTACATAGCTTCGACAGACTTAATGAACTAAGACCCTTAGTCAGACAGTCTGCAACTTGTTCTTCTGAGCGGACATGGTCAATCTTCAGTATCCCTTGTTCCGGCTTCTCCTTGATGAAGAATCGATCAATCTCGATGTGCTTCGTTCTGTCGTGCTGAACTGGATTGTTAGCTATACTTATTGCAGCTTGACTATCGCTCAGAAGACGTAATGGTGCTCCCTTGTCTAGCTTCAACTCTGTCAGCAACGCTTTCACCCACAACAACTCTGACACTCCCAGAGCCATTGCTCTGTATTCTGCTTCAGCTGTAGACCGTGCTACCACAGACTGTTTCTTGCTTCTCCATGAGACCAGATTTTCTCCTACAAAAACACAGTATCCCGTGGTAGACCTTCTGTCGTCTATGCAACTTGTCCAGTCTGCATCACAGTATCCCTCAACTTCTATGCGTTCATTCTTCTTGAACCATAGCCCCTTTTCCGACGTTCCTTTCAGATATCTCAAGATCTGAAATACTGCTTCCATATGACCCTTTCTTGGATCATGCATGTAGCGACTCACTACACTCACCGCAAATGAGATATCAGGACGAGTGTGTCCCAGATAAATCAATCTCCCTACAAGTCTTTGATATCTTTCACGATCAACGGGCTCTCCTGCTTCTGCTCCCAACTTGCACTTCTGGTCAATTGGAGTGACTGCTGCTTTGCATCCCAGCATCCCTGTCTCCTTCAGCAGATCTAGTGTGTATTTTCTCTGTGAGAGAACAATTCCTTGTTCGCCTTCACACACCTCGATACCTAGAAAGTACCTCATCGCTCCTAAATCCTTTACTCCAAACTCCTTCGCGAGTTTTGACTTCAGCTTAGTGATCTTAACTTCATCATCACCTGTGATCACTATATCATCCACATATACAGCAAGTACAGTGATGTGGCCTCTTGCATGCTGGAGAAAGACCGTATGATCTGCATTTGTTTGACGGTATCCCATGCCTGTAACAGTCTTTCTGAATCTGTCAAACCAGACTCGAGGTGATTGCTTTAGCCCGTATAGCGACTTCTTCAGTTTACACACCTTTCCTTACGACGTCCCTCCGTTTGATTCCGTCGCGTAGCACCCTGGCGGGAGCTCCATGTATACTTCTTCTTGCAGGTCCCCATGAAGAAAGGCATTCTTCACATCCAGCTGGTACAGCTTCCACCCATAGTTCGCTGCAATGGAGACCAGAGTTCTCACGGTGCTCATTTTTGCTACTGGGGCAAACGTCTCATCATAGTCTATGCCATATGACTGTGTGAATCCTTTTGCAACCAACCTCGCCTTGTATCGCTCGACCTTTCCTTCGGGCGTCTCTTTCACTGTGTACACCCATTTGCATCCCACAGCTTTCTTCCCTTTGGGTAATGGAACCAGCTCCCATGTCTTATTTTTCTCCAGTGCCCCAAGTTCTTCCATCATTGCAGCTTTCCACCTTGGATCTTTCTTTGCTTCCTGCCAACACTTGGGCAACGAAGTAGAGTCTAACGATGCAATGAAGGCTCGATAATTCGAAAAAATGTTAGAATAAGACAAGAAGTTGGCAATGTCATGTTCGTAATCATCAAAACGAGCATGAGCCTTACCCGCATTGATGCGAGAAGATCTCCTTAAGGGAGCAATAGGTGGTGGAGAGATCATACCATCCGAGTCGGAGAGATCCGCATCAGAATCCGAGTGATTCAGTGCGGGGGCAACATCTTCAGGAGTTGGAGCAGGAGTAGACGAGGGACTTGGTACAGTAGGCACAGGGCACGGCATAGGCACAGTACTGGACTTCTGTTGTCTCCTTCTGTAGACTTGGAGCTCATTTTCCCTTGTCTGTTGCTCCCCCTGCGTAACATATGTATCTTCTTCTTCATTCTCTGTATCTGAGTCACTGTGCTCTCCCCCTTTCGTCCAGTTTTCGTCAACCGGACACGGAACCGATCCGACGACCACATTTGGGCTTCTTATCTCCCCCACACATCTAACACCATCTGTGTTAGATGTGTCACCAAATGCGGAACCTTCATCCGAACCATAGTATGGTTCGAGTTCTCTGAATGTAACGTCCATGCTTACAAACATTTTCCGCTCGACTGGACTCCAACAGGCATAACCCTTCTGAGTCGCCGTATAACCGACAAAGACACATTTAACTGCCCTAGGATCCAATTTGCCAACGCCTGGCCTATTATCGTGGACAAAGCACACACATCCAAAAACTTTTGGTGGAACAGTGTATGTAGTTGCCCCAGTAAGCATCTCCAATGGTGTCTTCCAGTCCAATACTTGAGATGGCATTCTGTTGATGAGATAAGAGGCCGTCAATATAGCCAGCCCCCATAAGTGTTTCGGGACATTCATAGCCAGCATCATCGTCCGTGCGACTTCCAGCAGGTGTCTGTTCTTTCGTTCCGCCACACCATTTTGAGCCGGAGTATAAGCACATGAAGTTTGATGAAGTATTCCATGAGTGGAAAAATACTCAGCAACCCGCTTATTAGTATACTCCGTCCCATTGTCGGACCGGAAACACTTAATTTTAGCGCCATATTGTGTTTCCATCCGTCGATGAAAGTCCTGAAAGGCCTCAAGGACGTCACTTTTATTCTTCAAAAGGTAGACCCATGTCACGCGGGTATAACAGTCAATAAAGGTGACGAACCATCGAAAGCCGTTAATCCCGGTTGTAGGACAAGGGCCCCATACGTCCGAATGTATCATGTCAAAAGCAGCTGAACTCCTATTTCCCGTGCTCACATACGAGCTTCTGGTATGTTTTCCCAAAGCACAGGCATTACAAAATAACTTCTCTTTATTAGCCCTTTGATATAAGGACGGATACATTCGACCAATAACTTGAAAAGAGGAATGACCGACACGCTGGTGGTGGAGTAGCAAGTCGGCTTCAACACTGCGACAGGAAGCTTCCAGTGGTGCGCCTGCTACCAAGGATGTCAATGCGTTGTCCAGTCCAGTCCTGTCTAAATACCACAGCCCCTTATGCCATGTGCCAGTCCCAAGTCGTCGTCATGTCCCTTTCTCCTGAAAAGTCACCTGAGGAATGTCAAAGGAAACAGTACAGTTAAGATCAAGTATAATGGCACTAATAGATAGAAGATTTACAGGAAAAGACGGAGCATGAAGGACATTGGTTAGAATGATGGAAGGGGTGCATGCGACAGTGCCTTTACCCATGACAGAGCTAGATGTACCATCAGCGGTCTGAATACTCTCCGGCAATGGTAGGTGAGTATATTCCGAAACGCACCACGGGACCCCGTGACATGGCGAGATGCCCCAGAGTCCATAATCCATCCTGGCTGATGGATAGACGCAAGAGCACGTGCAGAATCATCGGTGCTGGTTTGGGCAAAGCAAGTGAAGTGATCTCCCGAGGTTGAAGACGCCCCAGGACTGTCGGCCGAACCCAGCTTTGTGCCTCGCAACTTCTCAAGGAACTCCCGCTCAAGCGAGGTTATTTCAGCCATTTGATTCTCTCCCCCTTCCTCCGCCAAATTTGCTTTGTGTCCGCCCCTTCTACCAGCATATCCTCCTCTACCACCACGTCGGCCTCCACGACCCCGTCCTCGATCATGAGACTGATTGCGCAAGGGTTTTGGACAAAATCGAATGTAATGTCCGGAGTCACCACAATTGTGGCAAACACCACCCATAGATGGAGGTTGATTGAAGGCAGCAAGGGCTGACTTGTCAACCGCGGCTTGCTCCCCCTGGTAGGATCCCTTGTTGGGCATCAATTTCAGTCGAGCTTCTTCCTGTGTCATAACAGCGATAGCTTCTTCCAAGGTCGGAAGCGTGGGTTGGGAAAGGAGGATATTCCGTCTCTGCTCAAATACAGGGTGGAGTCCCTTCAGGAATTTCATCATACGCTGCCGGAAAATATAAGCCAGGAACGTCTGAAAGTACTTCGCGAATGCCGGTTCGACTTGTGCATCTTCCATCCCAAGAGGATCATAATGATCCAGATCAGACCAGTACTTCTTCAACAGGGCCGCGTACTCAGAGATGGTACGTTCGTCTTGGGCCACCCTATCGAGTTCATCTTGCAGTTGAAAGACTCGCATAGGGTTGCCGGAGCCGGAGTACATATCTTTTAGAGTTTGCCATATATCAGCAGCAGCCTCCATGGCCTCGACATTGCCCGACACCTGGTCGGTTAAAGAGGCAGTCAACCACCCAGCCACGACGTTGTTGACAATCTCCCAAACAGCAAACTCCTTGGCGGAGTAATCGGCTGGTGCCTTGGCTTGGCCAGTGACATAGCCAACCAAGCCACGTCCCTTCAGTGTCCGCATCGCCTGCCGCGACCACTTCAAGTAGTTGGACGTTCCTTCCAACTTCGTCTCCAGCTTCTCCAATTTTCCCATTTTGTAAGGGGACGGATCCACATCAGTATGGATCACACGTGGGGTTACCTCGGTTAAATCTTTTTGATAAGATATCATCAACCAAGGCCTTCATCTCGTCGGCCGTCAGTTTGTCACTGATCGAATCCATTGCTTCTTCAACTGTAAACCCGATTCGGCGTCTTCGTCGGCTTCTTGGACGTCGGAGTCGACAACTTCTCCAACTTCGTTGTCTTCTTCGTCTTCGTCGTCTTCTTCGACGTCATAGACTTTACGAACGCACTACTAACTTGGCCAGCACCGGCGCGCGCATGTAAAGTGAACACGTCAGGACACCAGAGAAGACATGATCAGTCTTTGTATAGATCCCGATGTGAATGAGGAATAACAAAATAAACATTTGTTAGTTCCAAACGGCGCAATCTAGGAACAGAGTCGGTGCAAATAAAGCATTTGACATCTCGACTGTCTTCGAAATACGCCTTTTTTTTTGTAAAATAAAAAAAACTAGGGTTAGGGTTAGGGTGTGGATGGGGCTGCTAGGGCTAGGGTTAGGGTTTCCATGTCAAGAAAGGGAGAGGGAGGAGGGGGGCGGGAGAGGGAGGAGGGGGGGCAGGAGAGGGGCTGCTGGCGGTGGGTGGGGGGGGCGGCAGGGGGTGGGGGGGTCGGCGGCTGCGGGAGAGGGGGGGCGGGGTGTTGCGGGAGAGGGGGGGCGGGAGGTTGCTGCGGGAGAGGGGGGGTGGGGGGGTGGGGGGGGGGGGGGGGGGGGGTTCGGCGGCTGAGTGGGGGGGGGGGGGGGGGGGGGTCGGCGGCTGCGGGAGAGGGGGGGCGGGGTGCTGCGGGAGAGGGTCTGGAGCGGGTTGGCGACTTGGGGGGAGGGGAAAAAAAAAATTGTGGAGAGAGAGAGAGAGAGAGAGAGAGTTATGGCTCTGATACCATGTAGAAAATAATGGTTGGGATGATTTTATTGATGGACTACTTCACTACTTATAGGGAGTCTAGCTCCTCTACATACTACATATTCCGATTGGGACTAAAAGTCCCTTATTGACTCTCAACAAACTGTATCAGTTAATTTACAATTTAATATTTTTTTAATAAATAATAATTGAATTTTTATTATAATTTGGAGTATCTAACAATGATTTGGATATTTGATTAATCATTATTAGATTAAAAGCATATCAATTCAATGTATTTAACTGTGACGATGGCCATCAATGTTCGTATATAGCAAAAGAAGACGCTAATTTGCATATTGATATCTATATGTATATAGATGTATGCAATTTAACAAAAAAATTGATGTGCCACGTGCCCTGGTGATTGAACTGGTGGTCTGCACACAAATAGTATCGGGTTCGATTCTTATCAGGTCGAACAGGACGGTTTAAACAAACCGCTGCAGGGGGACGGTTCCTCCAGTTTGAACAGTCCGATCCGGTTCTTGGCGGTTCAACCGCTCCAGCAATTCAACTAGTCGAACCAACAAAGAAAATTGACTGGGTCGCAAACTCGCAGGGCAACCGGTTGAACCATTTGATTCAAACCAGTTTTAAAACAGTGGCCTAAACCCGATTGGTTGATTCAACATACTCACCCTACAAACACTCAATCTATATATTGATGATAAAATACGGTCACCGACCCTTCTAGCATTCAATTTACATCAATAATAAAACATGGTCATTTACCCTCCCAACTTCCAAACATCCAAGGTTTGAAGTATCAGCCGAAACTGATACATTTTGGCCATTTCGGATAGGAATTAGTGGATCCGAAACTATTGATGCAAAACCACCTGAAACTGCCAAACCAATACTCAAAAGGATGGGTCAGAAACCATGTTTTTAACCTTGATATGAACAGGATAACAACAGTCATAACAGTTGGATAATTTGTTACAAGGCGAACTACATATATGCATCCAATTTTTCACATTCACATTTAGATAACCTCTACTTACTATCTAGCACCTGTGCCTCCAACTTCTTGTAGTTTGTGGTAGAGTACCCTCTACCAAGTTCAATTGTTAAAAACGATTAGTCTTACATTCTGTTTCAGTAGACGGATGCCAATTATATAAATGGACCTGATGGCAGGGGAGAACATGGTTCTGAACATTATGGAGCATACTCAGCATAGTTAACTGTCACTTTCTAGAAATTTGCAGTCTCAAAAAAAAAAACTTTCTAAATATTGGAGTTATACAAGCAAAGACGAGTAAGTTGTAACTAAGTCTAAAAGCAAAAGGTTGGAGGTACTTTTGTGTAACATAGCCTTGATAGAACTGTTATAAAGTGACTGCGAAGGCTAACTTGGTATACTATAAGCAATATTTACTGCAAGATCATATTATAAAACAATCATCATTATCCAAATTGTGGCGGCTATGGAATACAACACTGAGTTGTGAATGCTCCATATAGAGGGTAATGAAGTTTGCATGATTGTTTGTGAACTTAAACCCAAAAACCCTTTCCCCGGAACTCGTTAAGATAGTGCACAAAATTAGACGCTAACACAATTAGCATCGAGGTAAGAGACTTTAGGTGGATCCTAGTAAACCAGTTGATCTGAGGTGAGACTATCTAACGAGTCACATAGCTCATGCAACAAGGAAGCACCTCCCCACTTCCCCTAGTTATAGGAAGTGAGGAGGTCCCAATAGCATTCCTGTATGAGGCATAAGACAGGCCTAAACATATTGGGGAAAACCATAATAATAATATAACAATTGTGCCATTCTTGCTCATCCATAATGCATCGACTGCAGTACTAAACAGGCAACCTAGCTAAAAGTAAAATAATATTTTGAGTATTTGAATATAAAATCAGACAATTGACATCAAATGATAGCTACCTTTAAGAATAAAATTGTGGGAATCAATGGGTCAGGTTTATGACATTTCGGTAGTTCTCCTCTTAGCTGGTTGACAAGTTATTTTCTTGTTCTTGTCAAAATGGTTCTCTGTCCATACTTTTTCTCTGAACCAAATGCATATAACAAAAAGCATATATAGATAATATAACCTCCTTCACTATCTAGCTTGCATTGTGTCAGTTGGCGCAAGTTAAGTATAGAATATATACAGATTACAATCCCTGGCAACACGATATCTTACAAATACATTATAACATAGCTCCGGAGGAACAAAGAGATTTTGGACAAAAAAGTCGATAAAAGTAAAGGTAACATTCCCAATGTTTTCAAACCGCTCATATAAAGATAAACCCCAGCACTTAATAACAGAAAAGATATGCTGAAGCAAGTAAATAAATAAACATTTACTCCATACTCCTTGGTCTTAATTAACAACTTACACAATTGAAAACTGCGGGTGCTCCAGGTCCTACCTCATAAGAAACAACAAATTAGATTTACAAATGGTATATAATTGATAGGAAAACAAGACCAAGGGTTAAAAAGAATATAACTGCTACCTATTTCCAGATCATGCCAAGGGTGAGCAGCGATGGACTTTCTCGACATGGAAGAAAGGATGCGCTCGTTGAGGGCAATGTGAGGGAAGCTCGAGCGGCTACCCTGCTCTCCTCCACCGGCCATGTCTACCTTCATAAACCAAATATAAACAAATTAGATGATACAACAAGATACAGCGTGTAGGGAGTCATAATGATTAAAAACTAAGAGAACAACATGAAGAAGGTAAAGCACATCAGATATTCAAACAAAGTTCAGAGCGATCAACCAATTGTTATAGAAGCAAGAGTAGGTTCAGTAGCATAATGAAACTGAGACGGGTAAGTAGAAGAATATGGTCAGCAGTTACCAGAATTCCAGTAAGTCAAGACAATAAATCTGGTCATGTCATAATCACCAGTCAGTTCTGGTGCACTTTAGGAATAATTTATTTTATTTATGTAGGAATAGTTTTCCTGGGATTTTAAGGTTAGTTGGTTCTTTTGTTTGGGTTTATTTGAAATTGGTCACTAGTGACCCAGTTCCACCACTCCAGGAGTGGCAAACCCCAAGTGTGTGTACATTTGTTGAGCTACCATTTATTGACTTGCTCACATGGGGTGAGTTAGCTCAAGTGATTGTTGGGTGCGGTATTTTTCTAATAGGCAAGATTCAAATCCAATAAGAAATATTAGTTTTTGTCACCAATTTCAAAAATGATTCCCTTTGGAGCTAGACCCCAAAGGGACCTACTGACTCGGACAATTGCATTGGAGAAGAACTTTTTAATAAAATTTTGTCATTCCTATGTGGCATTAACTTTTTTCCAAAGTCACAATAGGGTTGGAGATGCTCTAATATTAATAGTCTCCAAATTTTATACCAAACACACGCTCAAGCCTCGCGTGATTGTGTTCCACTTATTAATAAATTTCGCTTAAATTTTATTCCCAACGTTAAAATTTTAGTTATTAGAAAAAAAGATAATGGTGGAGTAATGTAAATCTCTATACACAACAAATCCAAATTACTTGGACAATATTTTTTTATGATTTTTTTCTATCTACTAATAATGGTAAAATTTTACCTTATTATGAATGCAAATATGACAAGAAAATATACTTGATAATGATATTTAGTAAATTATCTAATGTGATATTTTAATGTAATATTTGATATGCTAAAAGAAGTTGAGTTATACCTCCTTCGTAAGATAATCCATTTAGGGTATCTTCATACGAACATATTATTATTATGGTTTGATCAATGGTGAATGTGAGATTGCAGGTGATAAAAATAGCTTATAGGAAGCTTCTAGATAGTTTATGGAGAGTTGCATGAGAAATATACTGACTCGGACATGGACGAAATGAGCAAAGTGGTGCTCTGATGGCGCACTTTGCACTTACCACTTACGCAGAGATAGCGTGTTCTACGCGGTGACGTCACGGTTGCTCTCCGCTAGTCGGCGACGTTCCGCGGCTCTGCGGGTGCATGGATTTCGTAGCATCCCGTTGTTCTACGGTTTCATGGAACTGCTATTTGGTAAGACTACTTCTCTGTTGCCGCAGTTTTGCTGATGTTGGGACGATCCAGTTTTTTATTTCTCTATTTATTTTTTATTTTTTGCCCTATCTATATATGGAGTTATTGCTTGTCCACATTTTGGGAATTAACTCCCTTGTCCATGTTCTTAGTGGACAATTATGGCTGCTAGGGACTGACTCCCCTATAAATAGTCTATATTTTTGCACTCAGTGCGACACACAAAAGACGAGAGAGAACAAAAAGTGCAAGGGTGGCCACATAGAGCCATGTTCGTGCTCTGTAAAGTCAAGGAGGCGACAAGTTTGAGCATTCCAAAAGTTCTTCCGAACTTGGTGATTCGTGTGAGCAGATCGACGGAAATGATCGAATTTCGCTTTGAACAACGGTGATTTTCATCACCCAGGCAACGAGACGCTAACTATTTTTTGCAGTGCTATACTGCAGTTGAAAGCTTCGCTCTTTAAGCAACTAAGTGTAGTCAGTGCACATTGCTCCATCTTGCTGGAAAAGCACTCAGTGCACGTTCTTAGCAATCTTCTGTGGCAATCCTATTGGTAGCGCACTCAACACACATCCTTAGCAAGTTTGATTTTTTTTCCGCCACTTCCGGAGAAAAAGTCTTCGAGACTTGTACGAAATTCCACCGATATCCACAAAATTTTATATTTACTTGTACTAGTAATTCGCGTGCCTCCGAAAATCCTTGATAATTCGGTTTTTGAAATTCCTTCTCATTTATACCATTTAATAATATATTTACTAAGTTTTAAGGTTTTTACTGATATATTCACGTGTCATATTCTTAGTCATTTGATATAAATTTTTCTATCATGACCGTTCTTTATCCTTTTATGTTTTGGCGGAAAACACCCCCTTCGCTTTATTATATGGATATTTTAAATCCATATTTGTAATCTTGACTTGGTATAATAAGGACTTATCTCTCTACAATATTATGGTTATCATATCCACCATGATATCTGAATCTCGACATGATAGAAATCTTGAGAACATCCGGTAACATAACATTTCCATCCATGAACCCAACAAAAAGGAAAGAAGAAAATTACTTAGGACTATAGTATAGTCCACATATATAACTAGAGAACTAGTGATGACACACACATGGAAAAAGCACATAATTAAGATGGAAATAAATTAAATAAAATCATGAGACCCAAATATAACAACAAATATGGGACAATATGAAGCAAAACCCAATATGGAGCTAATTAATATTATACATGAGCACATACACAAGGTTCCTCTATGGAATGTTGACATACACAGAGAAGATCTAGATCTAGAGCTTACAGTGAGTAGAAGAGGGAGAGAACCTTCTTCTTCTTCTTGACGTTGGAAAGAAATAGTGCAGAAATGATACTTAGTGAGTGATGAAGTACGAAAAAGAAAAGGAAACGTGGAGTGGTGGTATACAGCTACGTCTGTCGTGGGCCGTCCGATTTTGGATGGGGCGCACATGATTGGCTGCCGCACGTTCCCTGAGGATTACGGGCTGCTACAGTGCTACGTGAGTGACTCTCTATTATTCTATATGCACCCATTTGCCTTGGCAAATGTTAAAGGCCACCCCTTTTTACTAAGGGCCACCAACTTAAAACTTTAAAAAAAATTACAAATTTGCCATTTTGAAAACACTAAGGGCCACCCCACTTCTGTCAATTGAGGACTGCAGGGCTTGCCTGCAGTCCAAAGTGAAGACATGACTGCAGTGCTGGCCTGCAGTCCTCAATTGACATTTTTTTTTTTTTGTCTACAGTGACTGCAGGCTTGCCTGCAGTCCCAAGTGAAGAAAGGACTGCAGTGCTGGCCTGCAGTCCTTGAGCTTCTCGACCCAGGCCTCGGCCCCGTCCCGTGCTCGTCGTCACCGTTCGGCGGTGGTGACCGCGCTTCTGCTTGGACTGTTGGATCCATGGACGGCGAGCTCCCGGGTGGGGGTGATGACGAGGGCGAAGACGCCGAAGGGGTCCTCGGAGAGGCGGTGGAGGATGGGAAGGGCGAAGGCGGCGGTCTTTCCGCTTCCGGTCTGGGCTAGGCCGAGGACGTCGTCGCCGGCGAGGATGCGGGAGATGCAGTTGGATCCATGGCTGCTGGACCAACGACGACCTCTACTCCCTCTCCAACTGCCACAGCTGCGGCCGCCACTTCGTGTGCGCCGAGCTCGGCATACGAGAGAGGTTGCCATTAGTAAAACCAAAAGAGGAGGAGGAGGCGAGAGAAGGAAAACCCCATGGCTGCTTCTGCTTGGGATTAAGAGGTCGTCGTTGGATCCATGGTTGCTGCTTCTGCTTGGAGAGGGAGTAGAGGCTGTCAGTTTCCTCCTCTTGGTGGTCCTTAGTAAATCACTTAACATTAGGTTGCCCTTAGTAAAAATTAAAAATGGTCATGGTTGTCCTTAGTAGGATGATTGCCCTTAGTAATTTGGGGGTGGCCTTTAACATTTGCCTTTGCCTTTTGCTCTACTTTTCTTTTCATGGGCTATTTCTAGGGGGCATGTGCTTCTCGCGTGTCCTTTTGTTTCGGGTGAGTTACCAAATTAGGTATGGTAACTAATGGGCTGGGTCTGCGTCAGTATCATAGCCCATCCAAAATTATTCTCCGCCGGTACAACTTTGGACCCAATCCATGGCCTTTTCCAACAAGTCCAATTAATCTACATAAAGTAGATGGACATTTAATCGGAAATTTTTTCAAACAGGCATTGAACTTAACAGAAATTGGACTTAGAGCCCGTACTTTACCAACATTACAAAATAATAACTAAAAGGTTCTACCATTTGGACGTTTCTCTTGAGCTGGGAGATTATAACAATTAGTTAACAAAAATGTCTGGGCGTCTTTACACAAAAACGTTTGTGACAAAGTGCCTAACCATGAGGGTATGCTTGGCAATTATGGGGGCAGCGGTTACGGGATATTTTTAGAGTAGCAAAAATGAACGACGATGAGTAGTCCGGTGGTTTTAAGTAGCGGTTTTTAATCCACTCCAATTCATGCTTGGTAATTCACTAATCAGCGGTTTCTGAAATTTTCTACAATAATAAAATTATCTTTATGTCCATATATAAATAAAAGTTCAAATAAATAAATAAATAAATAAATAAATAAATACATGAATGTGTGTAGCCATATAGGCATGTTGGAAATAATGATGCATGCATGTATTATGGATCTGTTGGCATGTGGGAAAGATGCATGCATGCATATGCATGTATAGTGAAGTTAGAAAGATGTATGTGTGTGAGTGCATTTGTATGTGATCTGTTGGGCATGTAGGGAAGAATTGTATATAAACAACCATGAACATTGGGAAAAAATAACTAACCGGGAACAGCAGCGGGAAGGAGACGCGGGAAGGAAGGTGAAGAAAAAACACAGAAAAAAAATAGGATTTAGTTATTAGTTATATTTATATATTTTTTTGAGGATATAAACGGAATAAAATAATAAAGCCACCCAAAATTTACTGATTTCGGATGTTTTATAAAGCCACTCAAAAATGAATTACACCGATTTTGGGAGGTTTTTGAGCCGATCATATCCAGTGGCTCAAAAAAAATACCAAGCATGGATTTTCATAAACGGTCGGTTTAAAAACACCCCAAAGCCGGTGAAAACATCATTACCAAGCATACCCTTAGGCATTTCTTATGTAAAAAATACATCATACCATTAGCCATTTCTTTTGACATTTTTTTCTATTTATTACCTAACAGTTGGATATCAACGGTTATATTTGCAACAGATAGATTATTGTTCAGATATTTAAGAGTTCATGGTTTATTTCTCCTACCATCTCTCTCCTCCTCCTACTTGTATTCATAAGATGTGCAAACTCTCTCTTACAACTCTCCAAAAGCCTCTTTCACCTACAACTATTCAAAAAGTCCAAGGCAAATTTTCCTACAAAGTATATTTCTCATGCAACTCTCCACAAACTATCTAGAAGCTTCCTGTAAGCTATTTTTATCACCTGCAATCTCACATTCACCATTTATCAAACCATAATAATAATATGTTCGTATGAAGATACTCTAAATGGATTATCTTACGAAGGAAATATACCTCAACTTCTTTTAGCACAGGGCCGGAGGTGAGATTTGTCAAGGTCAATTGGGCCCGGTGCAAAACATAAATGGAGGCCTATTCTTATATATATATATATATATATATATATATATATATATATATATATATACACACACACACAAAATTTCAGCAATTAAATTATCCAAAATTAACATCAATTAAGAAAAATCATTCAACTACAATATCTTTCAACTGAAATAATATTCGACTAAAAGTGATAAAATAAAGCAAAATAAACAAGCATCTTTTGTCATCTTCACATTAAGAATGATCTTCTAGCATTAGTAGCTACAAAATCCTTCATACAATGATTTTTCGACAGATACAGTCCAAATACGTTACGCTCACACGACCAATTTAATTCCATCAGACCCCACATGTCGAAAATTACCGTACGCGTGTTTTGATGCAAACAGTTCGAGTATGGGTGGTCTGACTTATTGGGACAATCCTCGATCGACAAGTTTTAGTATAAAATTATAATTTTATGCTAGGCCTGCTATGGCTAATGATTTAATGTATTTATAGTTCGGATTAACATACAAAGTTTTAGAGGATTAAATTAGAGTTATAGGAGATCGTTCATGTACAATTGCTTTAGGATTTCATTAAACGAGTTGGATATCTGCTCATACGAACTTTCTGAATACCTAGGCTTATTATGTGCAACAGTCATCTTTGTGCACAACCTTCTGCCGAAGATTGACAAGTGGGCTCGTCGACGTAGCTGGTGCTTCTGAGTGCTCGTGGGGTGTTGGAGAAGAGTCATGGATTGGAGACGAGGTGGTTTGGGATCCGTGGACATTTTTTGACGGGGTAGAGAGTTGAAATTTGTGGAAGTTTTTTTGAAGGAGAAGAAAGAGGTTGTTGATAGAGTCAATGATACATAGGATTTATTTGAATCATATAAATCTTAGGATTACTATTAAGTTTTAGCATTTTCTATTGATTTTGAATATGCATTGAATGTGATTGAGAGAATCTTTCACTTAATTCCTTAATTGAGAACAGTAGAAGCCTTTGCTAATTGATTTCTTAATTGAAAACAGATATAGCCTTAGTTAATTGAGAGAATCTCCACTTTATTAGCTTAGTATACATTAGGGGTGTGCATCGATCGGTGGTCGACCTATTTAGTCATAATCAAAGTCGAACCTGAGTTAATTGGTTTAGAAATAATCACAGTCGAACCAAACCAACAAGTTGGTCGGTTCGGTTTGGAAACCGACCGACTTGGTTCGGTTTGGATCGGTTCGGCTAATCGCTTTTAATTTGACAAAAAATTGCATTCAGATTTGGACAAAAAAGTTGCATTGAGATTTGGCAAAAAGTTGCATTCAGATCTCGACTCGGTTCGGCTAATCGATTTTAAAAGTGTTTCACAAAAAGTTGCATTCAGATTTCAGAGTTGTTTGGACTCCAAACATATAATATAAAGCCAACAATAATAAGATAAAGTCAACAGCAAATAGCAATAACATAAAGCCAAGTTGGACTATAGCATAGTCAAATGTAACATAAAGCCAATAATAGACTCTAAAGTCAATAACATAAAGCCAAGTTGGACGATTCTAAGTTGGACTATCGCATTGTTAGGGAGAGTTTGAGAGTTAGATGAGAATATGAGCAGGCAGCAGCCGCCTCCAATATATTCCAAAGTCCAAAGAAGAGTAAGCTTATCCAAACCATGAGATCTCTCATCTTTATATAGATTAGGGATAAGTTGGACCTGATAGTTGGACCGGATAATATGTAAACCTAATTTTATATTGTTACTAACTTTGTTTGGTTTGGTTCGGGTTAAACTTTTTTTAAATGACCAAACCTTGAATCAAACCAAATCGGTCGGTTTTTTAAAAGGTCTAGTCGAACCAAACCGATCGGACCATCGGTTTGATTAAAAACCGACCGATTCGGTTTGATTTGGTTCGATTTGATCGATTTGGTTCAAATATGCACACCCCTAGTATACATAAGAAAGTCCAATGAGTTTATAAATTAATTATTCATATAAGTTAGTTTAGTATTATAGTATACATAATAAATATACATATACATATTTTAACTTACTTATTCATGATTTTTAAATAATTTATTCGTAAGTTTGAAATCTTTGGAATTTTTTAAATTATTTATCCATAAGTTAGTTTAGTATACATAATACATATACATATAAAAATTTTTGGAGGCCTACAAATTTGGGAGGCCTAGTGCAGTCGCACTCATTGCACTCCCTCAAAACCGGCCCTGTTTTAGCATATCAAATATTACATTAAAATATCACATTAGATAATTTACTAAATATCATTATCAAGTATATTTTCTTGTCATATTTGCATTCATAATAAGGTAAAATTTTACCATTATTAGTAGATAGAAAAAAACCATAAAAAAATATTGTCCAAGTAATTTGGATTTGTTGTGTATAGAGATTTACATTACTCCACCATTATCTTTTTTTTCTAATAACTAAAATTTTAACGTTGGGTATAAAATTTAGGCTTAATTGCTACTTGATACCCTGAACTATTACCATTTTTCAACTTGGTACCCTAAACTTTTTTTTGTAACAACTTGATACCCGGATATTATTTTGGACAAAAATGCTCCTACCCCTAACCCCCCTCCCCCGTGCTCACTTCGCCCCCCCCCCCCCCCTCTGCTAGCTCCGGTCGCAGCTCCCCCCCCCTGCTCGCTTCAGGCCATCCTCCCCCCCCCCCCCCTCGCTCCGGCCGTCCGCCCGCTCCCGCCTCTCCCCTAGGGCTCGGCAGCGGGAGGAGGGGGGCTGGGAAGGGGGGTGCGGGGCGGGAGGCGGGGGCAGGAGGTGGCCCGGAAGCGAAGAGGGGGGGGGAGGTTGGCCGGAAGCGAGGAGGGGGGGGGGGTCGGCCGGAGCTAGCAGGGGGGTGGCCGGAGTGGGGGAGGGGGTGGAGGGAGGGAAGGGATAAGGGCATTTTGGGGTTTTTTAAAATGTTAGGTATTAAGTTGAAAAAAAAAATAGTTGAGGTATCAATCTGTTACGAAAAAAAGTTTAGGGTATCAACTTGAAAAAGTGTGATAGTTGAGGGTAGCAATTAGCAATTAAGCCTAAAATTTAAGCGAAACTTAGGCTTAATTGCTAATTGCTACCCTCAACTATCACACTTTTTCAAGTTGATACCCTAAACTTTTTTTCGTAACAGATTGATACCTCAACTATTTTTTTTTCAACTTAATACCTAACATTTTAAAAAACCCCAAAATTCCCTTATCCCTTCCCTCCCTCCACCCCCTCCCCCACTCCGGCCACCCCCCTGCTAGCTCCGGCCGCCCCCCCCCCCCCCCACTCCTCGCTTCTGGCCGACCTCCCCCCCCCCCCCCCCCCCCCCGCTTCGCTTCCGAGCCACCTCCTACCCCCGCCTCCCGCTCCGCACCCCCTTCCCAGCCCCCCTCCTCCCGCTGCCGAGCCCTAGGGGAGAGGCGGGAGCGGACGGACGGCCGGAGCGAGAGGGGGAGGGGGGGATGGCCTGAAGCGAGCAGGGGGGTGGGGGGGGGAGCTGCGGCCGGAGCTAGCAGAGGGGGGGGGGGGGGGGGGGGGGGCGAAGCTAGCACGGGGGAGGGGGGTTAGGGGTAGGGACATTTTTGTCCAAAATAATATCCGGGTATCAAGTTGTTACAAAAAAAGTTTAGGGTACCAAGTTGAAAAATGGTAATAGTTGAGGGTATCAAGTAGCAATTAAGCCCGAAACTTATTAATGAGCTGCGGCCGGAGCTAGCAGAGGGGGGGGGGGGGGGGGGCGAAGCTAGCACGGGGGAGGGGGGTTAGGGGTAGGGGCATTTTTGTCCAAAATAATATTCGGGTATCAAGTTGTTACAAAAAAAAGTTTAGGGTATCAACTTGAAAAAGTGTGATAGTTGAGGGTAGCAATTAGCAATTAAGCCTAAAATTTGGAGAGTATTAATATTATATTAGTAGTCGGTCGGGTTCGGATCGGGTTTGGTGGGATCCGCAAAGAGTATCCGATAAAACCAAACAGTATCTTCCTGGCATCCGCTGGTCGTCGATTCCTCCGTCCTCCCTCTCTCTCCCTCCTTTCTTCTTTCCTCCCCCCACTCCGATCCACAAATGCCCTCAAAACCCTAACCCTAATCCCCAAAAAAACCCTCAATGGAGGCATCGCCGATGGACGCCGACTACTCCTCCTCCCTCCCCTTCGCCAAGTGGAGATCCGACACCTCCCGCCACTTCCAGCACTTCCTCGACCGGTCCACCCCCCACCCCGTCGGGAGGTGGTTGGGGACCCTCGCGATCGCCTCCATCTACGCTCTCAGGTGCTACTTGATCCAGGGGTTCTACATCGTCTCCTACGGACTGGGGATCTACCTGCTCAACCTCCTCATCGGCTTCCTGTCGCCGGTCGTGGATCCGGAGATGGAGGGCCTCGACGGGGCCTCGCTGCCGACGAGGGGCTCCGACGAGTTCAAGCCCTTCATCCGCCGCCTCCCCGAGTTCAAGTTCTGGTATTTTTTTTGGCACCCCCTTTTTGATCTCTAGCGGTTGAAATCTGGCAGGTTTGCAGTGCCGTGTGTCCGTGGCTCATCGACGCATATATCACTGAAAAACACACTAGGACACACCAAAATACGTGTCGTATCACTATCAGGGTTGCTGGTGTCATTATTGTGTTACATTTGCTTCCGTACAACATAGCTTGTAAAGTTTGATTTTGTGCAGATAACTTTTATTGCCGTGGGGTTTACTTTATTGTGAAGTCTGTGGTATACGTTGAGCTAGAGAATCAGGGATCGAATGATTTGAACTTGGGTTTTGTGGATTTGTTGTATATTTTGGGTTTGGGAGGGCTTCATCCTCAGTTTGCTCGTTGGGAGAATGGGTAAGAAGCAATTTGTAGGGCGATTAGATTTCAATGCATATGGGTAACTAATGGAAGAACAAACTTAGGAGGCGTTTGGTACGCGGAGTACTAAATAGCCGGGAATTCTATATTTCCAGTAATTTTATACCAAGGCATCATATTTTCGGATATTCTTTATTACCACGTTTGGTACATAACATAATATCTCTCTCACTTCGGATCCGACTTTAGTTGGACCCGTGACACAAGAGGAGGAAGCACTAGCGGAAGGCTCTGTCTCCAGCTCCTCGTCGACGTCTACTTTATCTCCAATTTGCCTAAGCTCGGTACTGAATTGACAACGTTCTTCTTCTGTTGTTGCTGATGATGCTAGTTCTCGGAACGAGCTTTCTTCACCACCTTAACATTAGATCTAGAGCTTTTAGAGAGAGCCGTAGAGGAGGAGGAGGAGGGGGGGGAGGGGATGGAGGACCTGGGGCTTGATTTCACTCAAGCAAGCAGCAAACGCAAGCATACACAGAGGATTGGAATGACATCGAGAGATCTGAGCTTCTGATGAACTCGAGATGCACGTAGAAGAAGAGTTCTCCTGGACTAAGCTTCCTTGATAGCTAGAACCAGATCTCGAAATCGAAGACGTGCGGGGAGGACATGGGGCTTGATTCCACTCAAGCAAGCAGCAAAGCAAGCATACACAGAGGATTGGAATAGCATCGAGAGATCTGAGCTTCCGATGAACTCGAGATGCACGTAGAAGAAGAAGAGTTCTCCTGGACCAAGCTTCCTCAATGTGAGAGAGAGAGAGAGAGAGAAAAGAAGAGAGTCTCTCCAGAGAAGAAGAGGGAGACAGAAAGTATCGGGATTTAATAAAAATATTCAGTGGCAAAATATGGTAAGTATGTTAATTTTTGGGTTGATTTTATTCAAGATAAAAAATAACCACCTATTTTCTAGGGAATAGGTTTCCCATGTTTAATGGGTAAATAATTTATCCGGGCATCCTTAATTCCTAGGAATAAATTTGAATAGGGCACACTAAACACCGGAATTGTTTTCCCATCAAAAATTTTCCCGGACATAAATTTTTTTCCTGTATACCAAACGCACCCTTACGATAGATTTTGGTTACTGCTGAAGTTTATCAAAAGTTGTTATCACAAGTTTTCTATGTAATTGTCGTCGTAAGCTGTTGATAAATGTAATTGTTGAACAGCCATTATTGAAAGCAATAAGGTGTTTGGTAAAAACATGTTTTTCGATTCTAAATTATTGATAATCACTAAACTTGACATGCATTAAGAATAATGTTAAGGCATAAGATGGAAGTTAAAAAAAAGCATAGGGTATTTTTTTAAAGGTGCATGATAAGCCGAAGGAACAACAACCCCTCCTTGATTTTAAGGAGCCCATGAAAAGCAACAACATTTTAAATAAATAGAAGCAACTATTACAAAAGACACTCATGGCATTATCTATTGCTTTAGAGAAAAATAAGTCAAGCTAATTTGTATTTGTACGAAAGCGACCTTCAATTAGCTTGTCGGAAAACGAGTTAGAAGAAATTCCTAGGGTGATTAGATTTTGAATGCCGCTGATTTGCAATGCATGTTATCTTGCGAGGACAAACATAGTGATGACTATAAATATCAAAATTTTGTATTATCTTCCAACTTCAACATGAAATAATAAAGGGATTGTGAACTCTTAGAGTTCCTTAAGTATTCTTTGGATCACGGTAAAAGGGCCTTTTTTCTTGGACTAGAACTTCGATCTACAAACCTACAGAGGTAATTAGGCGATAAGATATAAAGAAATACTAAGCTTTACTTTGGTATGATTTATGAAAGCCATTTCTTTCTTTTTTTGAAGAACATCACAATGCTGCAAGTTTTTTTTGTTGTTGTCGTCTTGAAATTATGCTACTTTTCTTTTCATTGGTTGCTTTTGGAAGTAGAGAGGGGCTTGCTTCAACTTAACACATGTTTTTGACAAAAAACTAATCTTTAATTTTGTCTAAAATTCCATCATGTACTTATATATTTTATTCGTGCATGTCCAGTTTGGTCATTTCAATCATTTTAGTACTGAGAAACATGTTCTTATCAAATACTTTATTTCTTTTGGCGACAACTTTTCAATAATTATAGTGGTAGACATCTTATGAAAAATAACAAGTTACAAAATAGCGTATGACAACTACTTTGATAAACTTCAGCAATACCAAGCCAACCGCAAGTTTTGGTTGTACTTATTCAACGGCGGTATGTTTCTCGCAGTTTGGTAGTTTGTATCTCGTAGTTAGATAGTTTGTATCCTTCCTTTCCCTGTAGTAGATTGTATTTGAAAATCAGGTTATGATTACCTTCATTCAGCTTGTGTGCAGCATCCCAGTAAAACCTAGAAGGCACATGGTGGATACGTGGATCTACCTTTTTACTCATACAACTTAAGTTCATTCATCAAAAAGAACCTTCCATGTTCTCTTAGAGTAGAAATTTTCTGACTCCCAAATTCCTTGAGAAAAATAAGAACCATGTCTACTTATTCCCCCTTCAAAATCCCTCTTTCTTGAGAACCTCAACACAAATTAATTTGAAAAGGTTTAGTTGAACAAGCTATCCTTGGGAATTTATTTTAACCCCTGGGAAATTGTAAACCTAAAAGGTTTACATGGAATATGTGAAACAAAACCTAATTGAAACTGCACCCTGACCACATTGCATTTGTTTTGATTCAGACTCACAGTCACAGGTCTTGTAGCTCACCACTAGTTTGGAGCACCAAACATAGTGTGGTCTTGTCAAGACTGGAATTTTGGTTCCTAGAGCTGTGCATGAGAGCAAGGGAAATCTCTATCGGGGTTAAATTGCTTGTGTTTGCTTTCATTGCCTTATTGGGGCTCTATGTATAGCATGACCTAATGCTATCTGAGGGTATGTATGAGCAAGTTGTCTGGGCTAGTACTTGAGTAGACATTGATGTAGCCTGGAATTTGAGACTACCAAGTGTTATGGATTTTGGTGTTTCTCAAGGATGAAAATAAGGTTGGTGTGAAAATTGAAAGTTCTCAGATTTAGGAAAGGTTTCAAGATTTTGTTGCTAAACAAGCCTGATGAAACCACAAATCCCTTGTTGGGTGAGGCAAGTAGAGGCGGCCAGCCGGAACGAAAGGGTCGAACAAGTTGTTAGGCGAGCTGGAGAGATGGATCTGAAATGTTGCACAAATTTTTGTGTAGAGATGAGATGTAAATAAAGGAGGTTTATGGGTGGGTGCATAATATTACGGTTTCCACCTCACATAGTCAATGTTGATACCTAAAAAACAAAACGCCAGATAGCTGGAGTCGAGAGAGGCATAAGAGGACAAGACTGACTGGCATAGTCTATTTATAGGCTCTGGTCTCCTTAATGTTGTTTCAAATTCTGAGAAATTTAAAATGACATAAAGGCTTTACAGTATGTCTGCTCTGCAGAGCGAGCCGACCGTGCGGCTAAGGGTTACGCGGACACTCTGTTTGTATCCAATTTTGTGACACTCTACCATAATTCAATTCCGTGGCGTTCTGCCAGAATTCAATTCCGTGTCACTCCTAGAGAGTCCAGTTATGTGGAATAAGAAGACATCCATGCAGAAACATGATAAAAAAGGCTGATACACCATTAAAATCATGCCAATGATGGTTCTCTTTGTGCAAGACCATCATTAGATGATACACCATCAAAGCCACGCATATGATGGTTCTCTTTGTGCAAGTGCAAATGCACTATCCAGGAACGTTTTTCCTGGTGCAAAGTTCGGAATGACGATCCTAGTTCGGAAGTATTTTGAATTCAGTAAATGGACAGATCATCAAAAACTTTGAAGGGAGTCTTGTGATACCTAAAAAAGGGTTAGTTAGCAGATAATTGGAGTCCACACAGACATAGGAGGACTAGACATGCATTTGAAAGCAAGTTCAAGTCAAATCAGAACAAATAAAATGATCGACTGAAAACAAGTTTATTAGTCTATAAGTACTAGTTCCGCAAAAGTGACAAAACAATCAATGCTCTTTTTTGTGTTGTTGAGCGTTTCTTCATCGATGAACTACAAACCGACTGAGCGGTTATTAGGGTGTAACAACCCACGTTCTTAGTAGGTTGTTGACACCCCATCACAGGACATTATGTCCTTATTCCCCGTGAAGTGGGTGAGAATGCGTCGACTTCCCCATCTTCAGCGATTCACCTGCTATACGCGGCTGCATGTGAAATAGCTCTGTTGACGGCTATAAAAATTTCTTTTCGCAGTTACCAAGGGCCGCCCCTCTTCGAAATCTATGAATACCCTATGTAAAGGCTGAATAAAGGACCTAGCATATAAAGAGAATTGAGCATATAGCATACACCCGAGCAATATAGAGAGCACAGAGAGATACTCCATTGCCGTGAGAGTTCGGAAACATTTGAGAAGAACTTGCCATCGAGAAGCCCGTCTTGGTTTCGAATCGTCAACATAGCAAAGTGATTGCGTGATGATCAAGTCTCCATTGCCACACTTTTTTTTAGATTTTTGTAATCTAGATACTTTCCCGTAAACTCTTGTTGAAGAGTTGTAACTCGTCTACAAATCAACACATGTTTTCCTTTCAACTTTTCTCGGAAAAAAGTCATGATCTTTTCCCTTTCTGAATTGTCAAATGTGGTCACATGAATCACCAAAGTGGCGACCTGGTAGAGAAGAACTGTAGAAGACAATTTATGAGGTAAGTTTTGAGACTTTTACCTTTCCTTTTGTTATTAATCTCAAGTGTCAATATCTCAATGAATCCCAAAGATGGGTTTAAAATTTCTCTAAAAGTCACTAGAATAATCCACCTCCACCTATAGTAAATGCAAAGGCTCATTCTTGCTCAATCGCAAGCCAGGATACTAAGAAGAAAAACAAAGAAATCATACGTCTTCATTGATTAACTTGGAATCATCATTAAATTGTTGGTCTGGTGCAATCTTATTTTGATCTAATATCTAGTTTCTCTATTCTTATTTGTTTGTATTGGAGACTTGGGCCATATAAGTTTCTAAGTTTGGCATTTGAAGTTTGAATGTTAAGATGACATGTTATCACTTGTTATGTAATATTCTTTCCTTTCATTGTTTTTTTTTCTTCTTTATACTCTATAGAATATTTATCAATGATTTGATCATCTTTTGGTTTTGTTGAAAAATGATAGGATTGTATTCGTTATTTGTGTACCTATTAAGGTGAACGTGTGACATTTCCAAGCATTCCAAAGAAGCCTACCTCCATCTGGTTCTGCTTTTGCACCCTTAGTGACTGGGTCGTATATGTTGGTTCCATTAATTAGGACGGCTTCAAATATCACTTATGTTAGGGCTTGTTTGGTTGCTTGGAATCGAAATTCTCTGTGAATTTGGTATCCATGATATTGGAAATCATGAAATTGTAATTCTAGTTCATTGTTGGTTGAAATGCTGAAATACATTAAATCCAGTTTTTGCATTTGGTTGGATGGAGTCGTAACTCCAGGATTTCTACAAAGTATATATTTACTTTTGAATAGAATTGTGAAATTGAAATCCGCCTGAAATTGGAGTTTGAAGAAACTAAACAGCTGTATTTGGACAGTTTGCAATGCCCATGAATCCAAATGGGCAGTTTATAAACTCTCTTCTATGTATTCTCTAATTATGATAATCAGCTTGCTTTTGTACCTTGCTACTATATTGCCAAATAATTGTCAACCAATAGACTTGTCAATTGTCAAGTTGTTGGCCGATCGGAGGATCATATGATCTGGCAGTTATACTTGTATGGCTCTGAAGCACGGGTACACGATTTAGTAGCGTATTGGATACGTCAACGGAAACGATATTCACCCGATACGTGTATCCGAAATTTTCTGGTCAAAGGATACGTAATTGACCGGTGGATACGCATATTGCACATACGTGATATAGGTATCCATCGATTCAGATACGTTCCCACTTTCCACATCCAGATGCAAACTTATCACAAGAAATTAAGAAGAGACAAGTTTAATTCAAGTTCATGAATACGAAGAGCTTGTCTTCGTGAATACGGTTGGCGTGGATTTCTGTTTAAATGCTTGGATTTCGAGTGAATTGAATTTGAATTTGGATTATATATTTGGATGATTATGTTATTTAAAATATTTTTAACTATATATGTTTTTATTTTTAATTGTTGTATCCATGCCGTATATGTTCTATTTTTTTGCAATTAATCGTATCGCCACATCGTATCGTATCCCTGCACCTGTATCCGTATCCGAGCTTCATACTTGTAAGGATTTGGATGTGGTTGAAGATAGATCCATAGTGCATATTTCTAGTATATGTATTTGTAATACTACTGCGCCTCTTCCATTCTCATTAAAGGGCAGGATCATATCCGATGCAATGGAACAAATGATCTCTCATCAAATGAAAAAGCTCATGTTGAAGAGAGACATTAAAAGTTTAAAACATTTTATTCATTGCTATATAAATGTTGAAAAGACAAGGTGGTTATTGCTAGAGTTTTTTGGATAGTAAATTAATCTTATTTCTTAGAAAGTGGTAACTTCTATTGGAGTTGACATGTGATGCAAATGTAGTAAATAATATTTACAATAGAGGTTAATGGGTTGCCAGAACCTACTGGTTCAGTTTCTTTACAAAAAAGTACAGAAAATGAGCATGGCTTAAATGAGATTGTTAAGATGGATGAGTGGAAATATGTTTAAAGGATGAGAAATGAGTGTATTCGTGGAAGTTGGAGGTGGCGCCAATTGAGTAAGAGATTAGAGAAAATTGTCTCTCTTGGTTTCGGCATGTGTAACATAGACTAATATGTGCATGGTTAGGAGCATTAGGATATTAGTTAAAGCAGCTGCTAGAACTAGGGGTATGCCTAAACAAATTTGGCTTGGGGGTGTAAAGAATGTTATGGCTTTTGTAATGCTACGAGGACATGGCTCGTTAACAGAGCTGAATGGAAGAAAAGGATTCAAGTGGTCAACTGTGAAGATTTGGGATAAAGCTTTTAAGGTATAACCAATTTACATATTATGTCTAATTCCATAGATTACAGAGTGCAACAAGATATGATATATAAGATTTTTGGAATGATGTAAGTGGCTGGCACAGTCGCTTGTTATTATACTACTAGCATTGCTTAGTGTGAGGAATTGAGCCTTTGTTGACAGAAAAAACAAGTTAGTGTAGCATTATATTTCTGGTTCATTGTCCATATTTGGTGGAAGTGAGCTATCTTCACTGCGTTCGTTAGTTCTTAGATCAGGGTAAGCTTCTGGTAGACGAACAATTTGCTAGCGTGAATATGTGGCCATGTTATGAACTTGTGAAACTGGAGGTTGCGGTGGGTATGATGGTATGGTAGATGACTTGAGATGTTATGGAAGAGGCACAAGATTTATGACGTAAGGACCTTGAGCTATAAATCACACCTTTGAGACTACATGGCAAGCTGCAAAAACTTTCTGTCATCATGGTGTAGAATTCAACATGATGGATCAAGTTTCGCACAAGATTTATGACGTAAGGACCTTTAGCTATAAATCACACCTTTGAGACTACAATGCAAGCTGCAAAAAGTTTTCACCGTCATGGTGTAGAATTCAACATGATGGATCAAGTTTCAACAACTTTTCGTTTGTAAACTAAAAATATCAACATATTCTTGGAGCTAGACTAAAAATGATAATTTGATTATTCATACTGCATTTAAATTAACCTTGTTAAACAATCGTGAAATTCAATATACAGAAATAAGGAGCAGCATTCCTTTTAGACGATAAATGTGATCATTCAGGAATAAAATATACGCACTCCAAATCAGCTTCTAGTTCCAGTAACATTGATATCCTTTACTAGCTTGTGTTCTTTTGTCTAATTGGTCCTCGTGTTTCCAGGTATTCCATAACAAAGGCCTTCTGTGTCGCATTCGTTATGACATTTTTCTCCGTATTTGATGTTCCCGTCTTCTGGCCCATACTGCTGTTTTACTGGGTGGTTCTATTTTTCTTGACGATGAAGCGCCAGATTCAGCACATGATCAAATATAAATATGTTCCATTCAGCAGAGGAAAGCAGGTGAACCTCATGATCTTCTATAGTAGCAACATAACCATATTGCCTCATTCCCTATCAATTCGATACAAAAGGATTTGAATGCAAATATTTTCTGGGAAAATGAAATGGAACTTCTTTCTATGCTCTATATATTATTTAATCTCACCGACTAACAAGTGCCACAATATAGAAAACATAAATGCGTAGATATCAATTGACTTAGCATAATTACCTAATGAGCTTGCTTATGTTTATACAGAAGTACACTGGAAAGAAGGCTTCTGGAAGCAGCACATTGCCCAAGGACTGATATGCAGTATATCTGGAAAAGGAGGAATTTGACCACAAGGGCATACATCTGTTGTACTACAATTCCACTCTGTGGAAACCTTATTTGATAAAATTGAAAAATGATAACTAGCCGGTGAAACTTCTTTTGCAGTCTGATGACAAGATTTCTTTCGTTGTATCGAAACAGCTTCAGTTTTAATCTTCTATGAGCATATATGTTATGAATTGTTTCTTCGCCTGAAATGTAACCTTCCTAGATGTTTTAAGCTTGAGGTTGAGAGTTCAATGATCTATTGGCAATCCTTTAAGAAGGTTATATTTTGATTGCAGCGGAGACTTAAAGTTGAGCCTCTGAGAATGTATATGTTAATCATATGGTAGTCGTGAAGGTCTTTCTTGCTTTGTTAGCACATAAAATGGAAAATATCAAGTGGTTTGTTGCACCGAGAGTTTTGTTATGGATAGTGAGACTTTCATGAAATAATTAAATTAGTGCAGTGTACTATCTGTGAACATTGGAATTTGATGGGAACACTCGCCAATACGCTCGATTGTTGGAGATTGAGTTCCTCTGGGCCAATGCTATAAATTTATTTTTAATATCCGAGTAAATGTAAAGGTTTTTGCCAATAACATTTTCATATTAAAAGAGAGCATTTCTGAACTGAAATATAACTAGAAAATATATTAAGTTGGATTACCTTATTATTATTATTACTATCAATATTATCATTATTATTTTGACAAAGAGAGGGGATAGGTTTGGTAAAAGTTTTTTTTAGAGATTTTATTTAATTTCTCTGTAATTTCCTCTTTGTTAGGAAGAATCTTGTATGCTGATATTTTTTTCTTCTTCTAATATTTCCTTCTTTTTTTGTGCAGTGTTTTTGGAGGGGGGAAAGAGTGGTTTCGTCCTAGAAAAGTCAACGTTTACTACAGAGTTGTTTTTAAAGGTGATCACATGAAGCCAATGTTTTTAAAGATGAGCAATTTTAGGTTGGGACCATTTCAAAACCAACTTGTCCCGTATATGCACAACATGGTGTGTTTGCTTCTCCTTCTTGCTATTAATTATGCTTTTATGTTAATGGAGTTTCTTGACCAAAGTATATTAGCCTAACATGCAAACCATCACCAAATAATGTGTTGTTTATCTCGCACTTTTTTAGATCGAGTTGAGTTAACACCCACCTCTGATACCACCATGCATTAGCTTGTGCTTAGACAATTATTCCCTGCGCCTCTAGCTAATTAGAATTTGATCCATATAATCAATCAGGAGTGCGACAAATAAATGTTTCTGAAATTATTAATTCAAGCTCTCCTTGTGGACTGAAATTGAATTACTTAGAAATATTTTTCATTCGAAATATTCTAGCTGGCTATAGCTAAGAATGAAAACTCATTGATATATGTCCAAACCTTTGGTGCCCCTTCCACATTATCAACAGCCATGACATGATAAACATTCCTCCTAAATCACTAATGTCAGACTTTGGATCGATCGCGTCATAGCCCATGCTACAAATTACAATTTCTGGCTATAAAATTCAAGAGTTGAATAATTTGATTATGACACGGTATGGTACTGCAAAAGGATTGCGTTTGACAGCAGGTTCGTCAATGGCTTTGCTTTCCTTTTGATCCTCCTCTTACTTAATATTAACTAAAAATAATTAAATCGATCCTTTAAAATGTAGTAGTAATTATTGAAAGCATCTATAATATAATCAAAATCTATAATAATGATGTCCCCTAATAAAAAGCGTTTACATTACAAAATAATTGTTATTGGTCAATGCTGCTCCCGCCCGCTATTATTTGAGGTGGGACTGATGGGCCCCGCCTCCATAGTCGTCACCGTTCCACATCCGTTAGAGCATCTCCAACCCTATTGTGAGTTTGAAAAAAATGGTTGCCACATAGGAATAACAACCATTTTTTCCAAAAGTACTTCTCCAATGCAAATGTGAAATTAAGTGTGGAGTTGACATGGCAAATGACATGGCAAAGACAATGTGAAGTTGGTTGTCTAGATCTAGACAATGCACTTCACAATGTCTTTATGTCCACATCATCATTTGTGAATAAAAATATTTATAAAAAAGAAGTAGAAGAGTAAAAGTTGTCTTGGAAGTTGTAAAAAATTATTTGTATTGTCTTCTCAATACTTTTGCATTGGAGATGACTTTTTAAACCCATTGTCATTTGTGAATATAACCTTGCCACCTATACAAGACATTGTCTTGTCCCTCATGCCACATAGGATTCACAACACAAAACAAGACAATAGGGTTGGAGATGCTCTTACTGCGTTACATTCCCACTCGTCTTGGTCACCGACCCACCACCCTCGTCCTGACGTGTGGGCCCGATCCCACTTACAAGGAAATAATCGTTCCTCGTTAATTTGCTTCCTCTCCTCCCCTCTTTTTAATTTTATTTTTATGAATTAATTAATTTTGACTTTCACCGCAAGTAAAATATGGGGGGTTATTGGTTAAGCTAATAGTGGAGCAGAGGGTCATCATAACGGCGGTGTTATGTTCCATATAAACTCTCCCTCTCTCTCTCTCTCCTCTCTACAGTCTACAGAAAGAAGAAGAAGAAGAAGAAGAAGAAGAAGAAGAAGAAGATCAATCGATCATCAATCAATCTTCTTCTACAATTCATCCACAAAATCTCCTTTAGTAAAAGGAAAGCAGCAGCAATCTAAATTTAGGATATCAGCAGAGAAGAGGAGAAGAAGAAAGATGAGTAATAAGGTTTGGTGATCATCATCGATGATGATTTCGTTTTATTACTATATATATATATATGTTATGCGTGTTAAATTTTGGCAAGTGTGCATGCTGCAGGAAAATGAGGAGAAGGTGGAGCAGGAAAAGGAGGAGAAGGTGGAGATGATAGAAGAAGTTATGGGGATTGAGAGATTGAAGTCCGGATTCGATTACTTCAAGAAGGAGATCTACGAGTATCTCTCTCTCTCTCTCTCTCTCTCTCTCTCTCTCTCTCTTCATAGTTTCTCCCGAAATTTTGATTATATTTTAATTTAAAGTCATAATACACAGCTACAGCTGCTACACACTACTGATCATTCACCTATGTGTCCATTTAATTAACTATAACCATGTATGTGGACTGGATAAATTAAAGATTAGAGGTCAAATTTTTTTTTTTTTTATATCATGCAATTGACTATTAATTTTCTTTTTTCTCTCCTTTTTTTAAATTTATATTATTAGAAATGGCTTGTGATCTAAATTTTTTTTTTCTTTTTGATTTGGACTGGGTGTAGGAAGAAGCCTGAGCTTTTCAAGGAGCTCTCCACTGGACAGAGTCCAAAGGTAGGTACAGAAACCCTCTTTTTTTATTATTTATTTCTATGATATAAAATTCTTCCAGAACACAGAATTGCTGAACCACATTTATTAATTACGTCTTTCTCCATTTATTTCATCAGCTCCAATTTAATGATAGATTTTAGTTTCCCACTGAACCTACTATATATAATAAATTAATTGGAGTAGAAAGGCATAATTAGATATCTATATATTGTGTTAATCCGACTAGAGCTAAATTGAAAGCTATTCTATTCTGTTTACTACTTTGGTCGATCGAGTCCTAACTAGTTAGTAGCTAGAGAAAAATTACAATCGAAAGAGAGAGAAGAACAAAATATTATACAAGCTAGGGAGACGAGGTATATTAGTTAGAAACATTTACGTTGTACAGATAGATACCTTCAGATTTGTTTCAAATCCATATGGTAAAACGGATCGCCTGGATTCGTTGTATCTAGGGAGTAGATTGCCGCACTCTTCGTGATAGATGAATTCTAATCTAATTCTGTTCATTAATTCTAGTTTCTACGATTTTCGATTTTCTAACTAGAAGGGCTGCGGAATCGTAGGGAAAGGAAATCAATTCCTTGGCATTTTCTTTCCTTTAGAAAATTACAATTCCTATTGATTTTTCTTTCCGATGTTTGGAAATGCCAAGGAATTTGAAAAGGAAAGTGAATACTTCAATGTGGGAAAGTGATTCCTTGCTTGGCTTGATGGAATCACTTTCCCCCTAGTTTTCTTTCTATGAATCACTTTACTTTCCTCCTCAATTCCTTTGACACCAAAACATAGGAAAATAATCACTTTTCTTTTCCAACTCGATGATTCCGCGAACCTAATGAGGCCGAAGACTATGATTATTTATTTATTACATTGTCTCTCTCTCTATTATTGGGTGTATGCATGCTAATCTTATTTGTCTCCAAATTTATTGGGGTTGCAGTCATCAATACTTATCACATTCTCTACATCCAAAAGCACGAAACAATTATAAAAAAAGAAAAAAAAAAGAAAAAGAAGAAGAGAGCAATATGATAATTAGTAGGCTTTAAAGTACGTAATTATACTCTTGACCTGTCGTTTGTGGCAAGTTCATATGCGCAACAGGCAGGCAGGCAGGAGCAGTCTGCACAATTCTGTATATATGTAATTTGTTAGATGACAAATTTTTGCCAATTTTTTACTGTCATGTTTGTTAATTAGCAAATGATTGTGGCTATTCTAATTAAGCAGAACCTTCTGCTGATTTTTTAGTAATGATTTGGATCGGTTAATGTTACAGTTTATGGTGGTGGCATGTGCCGACTCACGCGTCTGTCCATCTGTCGTGCTCAACTTTGGCCCCGGTGAGGCCTTCACCATCCGAAACATCGCAGCGATGGTCCCACCTTACGACAAGGTCATTTTTCTTATATAAATATTACATTCTTCTTCTTCTTCTTCTTCTTCTTCTTCTCTTTCTCTAGTCAAGGTTAATTAATTAATGTTGATAAATTATTTTCAATCATGCTTTTTTCTGTGACTGCATCAAACATCTGCAGCAATTTTAGACCAACATTATGTTATTGGTATTGTTTTTCACATGTATATTCCACACAAGAGCCTTGACAAAATCTGCTCATCATAAACATATATATTTATATTTATATCTCAGCACAAAAGAGTCAAAAAAAGATTTAAGGAATAATTAGCAAATGCCTCATTTCAAAATATAGAAACTAGTATATATCTTCACTATTTTAAAAAAATTAAAAAATACCCTCATTTCTTACGGAAACATAAAAAAATTAAGATATGCTCCCACTATTTTAACCAAGATTTTGACTGCTTCGTACAAAAATAAGAGTATCTTTTAGTTTTTTTAAATAGTGAAAATATATGTTAGTTTTTATATTTTGAACGAGACATTTGTTAAAATATTCCAAGTTCTAAATTTGGTTTTAAAGTGTAAGAACCTGAAATAAAGTGGTGGATACTTTGTATGATTAGTAGTGGGTGGGTGGAACTCAAATGTTGATGGTGGTACATTATGTGTTTGTTTTGTGGTTGCAGACAAAGTACTCTGGTGCGGGGGCAGCCATTGAATATGCAGTCCTTCACCTCAAGGTCAGCTATCACTTTTCCTCTGTATCATTTCATCAACTTTGCTGTCGCAAACAACACTTTTTTCTTGCTTCTGATAAGAAAGAATATTCATTCTGTGGATAAGAAGAGTAGTGGTGACACTGGTGAGATGTGTAATCACTTATCACTTTCAACCTAGCTAAGTGGTCAAGAACTAATTTGTTGTTCGTTTGATATTTAATGTGTCAAAAAAAAATAGAAGCTAGTGGGGGAAGTAGGAGGATCATGGAATCAGGTTTTGGCCATTAATTGTTGTGACCTTAACACTTGTAGACTTCCTGCAGGTGGATTCTCCAATCACCCAACTGCATTGTTGGGAGAGGGGAGAGAAGATGCTTTTGCTTTTAAAGTTGTATCTACCCATTTAATTTCTCGGACGTAGACCCATACACATACATGTGCAACGTTTGGCTGGACTGGATCATAAATTGACTTATATTTTTTAGACTAATTGTTGGATTGTACCTCGTTTCCGGTGGAGCGTTCAAAAAGGAGTGACAATAGAGTTGGTAATTTAGTCACACATCGGGTAGGAGGTGGAATCATGTGGTGTAGATAATTGGGATTGATTCATGCCTTACATGAGAATTCTCTTTTAAGGCATATGGGCCCAATTCAACATCGATCTGCTAACAAAATAGCATAAGGTGAATACGGAATGAAGCAAATATATTAGTAATAACAGTTACATGTTTAATTGGTATAAGAACGGAGAAGTTTATATATGCATTAATTTCTTCTGTAAGTTATGTAAGTTAAATAGAAGATATTAACAATTGGTTGATGACGTACAGGTGGAGAATATAGTCGTCATCGGACACAGCTGTTGTGGCGGTATCAAAGGGCTCATGTCCTTCCAAGGAGACGGGACCAGCGGAACGTAAGTAATGATTCTTTTCTTTTTCTGTAACATTTATTCTCTTGATCACCTGAGCATTTAAAAGATGCACATTCTGGAGAACAACTAAATTTATACGAAATATTATGATATTGTCCAAGTCCTAAATTCTCCTCATTGCTCCAGTCTTATATCATAAATATATATCCGTCTCCCATTCCTTCCAAGTAATCTCCTTAATCCTTAGGTGGGTCAGAGTTGACCCTAGGTGGGTCAGAGTTGACCCAGGGATAAGTCCGACCAGTCTTCGGCTTGGACAATTCTCCTCTGCTTAAGACAAGATTTTCTGTATGATTTGCGCAAGAGATCAGAATTGTGGATTTCAAAAAACCGGATAAAGAAGATAGAATCATATCATTATTATTGACTGCATAATCCCCTTTGGCTAGCTCTCCTCTCCTCTCCTCTCCTCTCCTTGCCACAAGTTTGGGACACAAAATAATTGCACGAGTGGGGCTATGCCTAGGGTTAAACTAAATAAACAACAAAAGAATTCCCCACCCAGGAAAGAAGTATAGTTTATTCGTTCGACCCGTACTGTACAGACAGTGGCACCAAGCCACTTCCAGTAACTCGGAAAAATAGTATTCAATTCCATTCTCTCCCAAAAGCTGGGGGACCTTCACCTTCTTCGTAGCTAGCAATGTACTATTATCGTCCCAGTTGGTTAGACGACAGGCGTCACTTCAGATAATGTTAATGTACGGCAGATACTGTCCCGTCTGTGATTTTTCCTCCTAGTGTTTACTGTTGAAACAGCAGCTCCAGTTGTTTTTTTTTTTCCTCCCTTTTTTCAGTGGCGGACTTTAAATTTTGAGACCTGAGACAAATTTTAAAAGTTGTGCCCTCGAAGTTTAATACTCGTATATTTTTTTCATGGACGACAATAAAATAGTATTATCAACACAAAATTCAAGAAAAAATAATAAACAATATATAATATCCAAAATAATATATGTCATAATGAAATACTAATAAAACTGAAGATATTCCAAACCAAAAAGAAATTGATGTTCTTGACAAATAAGTAAATAAATAATGTTTGGGGTAGTTCGTATGTAATAATAAAAAAATATAACTTGTTCTATTGTTCAGATACCTCCAAGAGGATCTCTCTCTCTCTCTCTCTCTCTCTCTCTCTATATATATATATATATATATATATATATATATATATATATTGACAACGACATAAGGGTAGGTAAAATTGACGATGACGGAAGGGTAGAAGGAAATTGTGAGCGTCAAACTATTATAGCGACGGAAAAGGAGAGGATTTAATTTTGACAGCGACTACATCATTTTTTTTTCATTCTGACTAACCGACTAGTCTTTTGGTATTATAGTACATGTACCCTATATTAAAAGTAACTTTTTACGCCGACTAAAAGAATTGGAATGAATATGTTGGGCCTTTGTTCTTAATTTGACTTACATAATTAAATAATATATATAAAAATTTGGTGCCCTCTAAAAATTTGGGCCTGAGGCATCCGTCTCATGGGCTTCATATCAAGTTCGGCTATGCGTTCTTTGTACGGAACTTTTGGCTTTTCACTATCCATTCCGATGAATTCTAATGGATATTATATTAATGCGTAATGTTATTTATCCCTCCAAAATATTCTTTTAAATTATTTTTCCTTACGTGGCATCTGACATGTCAGCTGACATCGCAAATTATAATATAAAAAATTGGTTACCCAAATTTTTTAATAACAATTTTAATTTTAATTTTAATTTTAATTTTAATTTCAATTTCAATTTTATGCTAAATTTAATATTTTTATGTTAATCTAAAATTTAAAAATTGTTTTGTCATCTATCATGTCAGATAACACATAAGATACCACATACAAAAGATATTTTGGAAGGATAAACAACATTTTTCTATATTAATCCATCACCAAGAATGTTCTCTCTCTTTACTTCTCCTTTTAAAAAGTTGTAAGTAGTTCAGATGCTCTACACGTTTGTCCAACCTTGTTTGACCTGATATGGACATAGGCAGGCCTCTGAGATCAAGAATCAAAATCAAAATAGGACACACACAAACACTTGATTTTATCATTCATCCTGACAAACTTTGTTCTTGCACAATTTATCTCATCTATATAGTTTTTTTTACTTAGACTTTCTAACCTGATGCACACTTTTTTTTTATAAAGTTGATGAGGGCATGGCTCAAATGATGACCTTTTCCATAGCCCACAATAGCTCCAACTTCTGGACCCTCTCCTAGTGACACGCACATGATGTACACTCGAAAAATGATCTTGCACAAGTGAACGACATAAATGATTGATGAGCCCACTTATATAATGCACCACTGCATCTCGTGAGAAATAATAAGGCTGTGTTTGATTGGGCTATTTTTCCATGGAAAATATTTCCATCACAAATTTTCCACCAATTGTAGTGTTTGATAGCTTATATTTTCCATGAAATTATTTTCCAAAAAACTATCATTTTCCATATTTCTATCTAAAATGGTGGAAAATGAAACTTGTCCAACCCATAGGAAAATATCATTTTCCATGGAAAATAACTATTTTCCGTGGAAAATAATGTCAATCAAACACCCAAATTAAGTTTTCCATGGAAAATTTTTAAAATTCCATGGAAATTTTTTCCTACGAAAATAATTCCATGGAATTAATTTCTTTTCCACACATTTTCCACCTTGCAATCAAACGCACCCTAAGTGAATCAGTTTTGGGTGTATATCTGGAATGGGTGGTATCACCATATACTCAGTAGTTTTGACTACCTACTCTAACAACTTAAATCATGGTCACAACTTACAAATATTTGTGTGATTGATGCAACCGTGAGTCGTACGTTAGAGCTGTGGGCCGGGCCAATCCGATCCGAATTTTGGTGGGTCAGGCCGGACCTTTCAGACCCATGCACAATAACGGGCTGGACCAGGCCTATGTGTGAAATTTTGAGCCCGGTCCGATACATGACCCATGACACGGTAGGTTTCTGACCGTGCCAGGCCGGGTTTCGGGTTGGGACAGGACAGGACAGGACGGATTTGGACTTTGGACATTGTCAAATGTATAACTAAGAGCCAGATACATTTGCTTTCTCTAAGGTCTGGTCTTTTTAACTGACTGTCACTTCTATT
Organism: Iris pallida; assembly: GCA_029216955.1. Lineage (NCBI taxonomy): Eukaryota > Viridiplantae > Streptophyta > Magnoliopsida > Asparagales > Iridaceae > Iris > Iris pallida. The sequence goes on from JANAVB010032419.1 coordinate 12,573,044, forward strand.
AGTCCAATAGTGTTAAAGAGGAAGAAGAAAATAGGATGGACATTTTGGTCCAAAATTTTTGGTCAAAACGTTTGACCGTTAATTTTTGACGAAATCCGTCAAATGTGGGGGTGATATACATTAATGCAAAACAGTAGGGTGTACCCTTAATTCGGACAAACAAAGTGGAGGACAAGTCAAAAAATTTCAACCAACATTAGGAAACTTGACCATGCCAGGCCGTTGAGTCGGGCCGAACTTCTCTTATGGGCTGAGATATGAGGCTTTGCACTGTCCTAATATACTGGGCTGGTCAGCCCAGTTCAAAATTATTTCGGCCAGACCGACATATAGATCTTTTTTTTTTTTCTTTTTTTTTTTCCGGATCGAACTCGTGTCGGGCTGAGGCCTAATCTTATTCCATCCATCCATCCACATTAGTATTAGTATGTAAATTACTATAGATGTGGAGAGGTTGATCTATCTTTAAACTTGTTGTTGGGCAGTGACTTCATAGAGGACTGGGTGGCGGTATGTATGCCTGCCAAGAATAAAGTCAAAGAGTCGTACGCTGACTTGTCTCTAGAAGAACAGTGTGCCAAATGCGAGAAGGTACGTAGTAGTACCCTAAAATAATGTTTTGTTTTATCAACCGATTAATTTGCTTTTCTGACTTTAGGAAGCAGTGAATGTGTCGCTTGAGAACTTGAAGACCTATCCTTTCGTCAAAGAAGCCTTGGAGAAAGGGACTCTAGCCATACATGGAGGGCACTACGATTTTGTTAATGGCATATTTGACGCATGGAATTGAGACGCTCAGCGTCATCATCGTCAAATCTTTAGTAATTTAATACTTTGAATTCCAGTGTCTTTTGTTTCTTTGTTGTTCTTGAATTCCAATGTATCTAACTTGATCCTTTTGGGATCAAGAACAATAAAATAATGTATCTTATACAAGTTATTTTCCCAAGCACGTTACAATTTGCAAAGAGATGCAAGATTACATGTGTTTTCATATTTATGACTGAATGAAATTCATGCATATATAACACTACCATTTTTAACACGCAAATCACATACCATTTTTAACTATGCTGCTTTGCTCAAGCAGGGAGGGTATGCGAATTTTTTTTCTATCTTTTCGAAACGTATAATACTTACATTTTTTTGACAGATTCAAATGAATAAATAAATTTTAAGCATATAAGTTTTAAACGTGTTCCGTATAAATTATTAAAAAATTAATATAAATATTGCTATCGAAACTTATTTAATTCACCAAATTTAACAATATGATTAAGAATGTGAAGTTTTTAACCTCAACATTTTTCTTTATCGGATATTTGATTAATTTTTTAACGTATTTTATTTTTACTGTGCCAATTATACTCTACTTTGGCCATTCCGAATTTTTTCGGTTCGCCGGATTGCTAACCAAGGGTAGGGGGAATGGACGGGGCGGTGCGCGCGTGCACAGGAGCGTACACTTGTGCTTTTCCACCATAGCAACAAGGCAAAGTAATTGTTAGAACATTGTAGGCATCATACGTAAAGCAAGTAAAATTTTATTAAATTGAATATATTATAGGATTTGTTATATGTTAGAAGAAATTTAGAAAAAAAAATTAACGTGAGAAAATACATATAATTAAAAGAAATTTATTATTATTATTATTATTATTATTCAGTGAAGCATAGACAGACGATTTGGACGTCTCATTTACTCGTTTTCAAGCCGTATTATAATAGTAAAGACAAAGTTTAATGGGGGATATACCCAAACCAAAAATAACGGGGCCTAACAATATAGTCCAATAAGAATAAGTTCAGATTATCGTGTAAGACTGAACTACAAGAAAAACTTAAAAGAAAATAGTCAATTAATAAAGAAGCCCAATACAGAATGGTAAATAAAAGAGAGAGAGAGAAAATGGTAAATAAAACTGGACGCTCATAAATAATAAGGGTGCGGCTATCCGCACCCCATGGGTTACTAAGGACACCCCAAATTTTTTTTTTTCCCTATTCTACCTCCCTCCCATGCTCTGTCTTCCACCCCCGCCCACCCCCGCGGGCGACCCCGACCGGCGACCCCGACGGTCCGACCTCTGCCCCCCCTCCCCTGCTCCCCCGACCCCCCTCCCCTCCTCCTCCCTCCTCCTCCCCTGCTCCCCCGACCCCCTCTCCTCCTCCTCCGACCCCCCTCCCCGCCTCCTCCTCCGACCCCCTCCCCTCCTCCTCCCTCCTCCTCCGACGAACCCCCTCCCCTCCTCCTCCCTCCTTCGATCCCCCTCGGGTTGAGCGGGGCGGGGGGTGTTCAGAGGAGGAGGAGGGAGGAGGAGGCGGGGAGGGGGGTCGGAGGAGCAGGGGAGGGGGGTCGGAGGAGGAGGGAGGAGGAGGGAAGGGGGGGTTGGTGGAGGAGGGAGGAGGAGGGGAGGAGGGTCGGGGGAGCAGGGGAGGAGGGGGAGGGGGGTCGGGGGAGGAGGGGAGGGGGGCGGAGGTCGATCGGCGTCGGGTGGTGGTGGTGGTGGTGGTGGTGGTGGTGGTGGTGGGGGGGGGGGGGGGGGGGGGGGCAGCAGCATGGGGAGAATGGGGGAGAGGGGGTAGAATAGGAATTCTATTTTTTTTTTTTTTTTTTTGGTGTCCTTAGTAATTCATGGGGTGCGGATAGCCGCACCCAAATAATAAAACCGAAGGCTCAAATAGGCCATTCATACCTTAGATAGTCTAGAAATAGAAAAAAGAAGAAGAAAGGAGTAAGCTTTTTTATTCCAGCGTACTTTATTGGAATTCTAATTTGATAATATAAAAAAGCCATAAGTAAGACCCCGTTCGCTTCTTTTAACCGCATTCTTTCTAGTCATAAAAATTGTATGATAGTAGATGAATACATTGTATGATACTAATGATGCCTTATGAATATATTGTGTTTGTTCAATCAATATAATATCACTCACAAATAACCAATAATTTATCATTGTTTATTTAAATATAATACTTAATTGTGTTATTTGGGATATTGGAAGAAACTTCACAGCTGGATAATATCGTTATTTCTAATCAAACCAGCCAAAATCAATTCGAGTAGATAAAGAATAGGATTTTTTTAATTCATCACATAGTATATTTTTGTTGAAGAGAACAAATAGAAAAATCTTTACTCTCTACTCTCTCTATTACCTATGTAAGAGTTTATAGAAAAATCTTCACATTCTCTTTTACTTTATGTCCATTGAAGAGGAGTAGACAGTGTGTAAACATATATGCGTTTCTCATTCTCAGAGGAGTATTCTAATTTCACTAGTTGATCCTCATTATTTTTAAGTTACATGTATCTATATTGTTTGATACATAATATAAAGAAAAATTCAAAAAAACACATCAATATTCAATCAATATATTTGTATATAAATGCATAAAATTAAAAAAAAAAAACAATATTTTGTATATGAATTCATAAATTTTGTAAAACTTAAATCCAAACTTAGAAAGAAAAGTTCAAAAAAATTTAATGTTTGCTAGTATATTTTAATTTAAAAAATTTTGAGTGACACCTCATTGGATGGCCTATTTGTGCGGTGCATCCCACATTGTTTGCTATATGTATAAGTAGTCCCACTTTGGATGTTTTCCGTCAGTTTTGACGGTCAGCCGCGTTTGACCCTTAAAAAAGACGAAAAAGACAAAAAAGTCCCTCTTCCTCCCCCCCTCCTCACCCCCGCTGTCCGCCGCCGCCGTTGTTGTTGCTGCTGGACGGGGGAGGGGGGCGAGGTCGGGGAGGGGTGGCGGAGGGGGGGGGGGGGTAGGTCGGGGGAGGGGGCGGGGCGAGGTCGGGGAGGGGCGGAGGGGGGCGAGGTCGGGGAGGGGGCGGAGTGGGGCGAGGGGGGGGGGGGGGGGGGGGGGGGGGGGGGGCGAGGTCGGGGAGGGGCGGAGGGAGGCGAGGTCGGGGAGGGGGGCGGAGGGAGACGAGGTCGGGGAGGGGGGCTGTGATGTCAGGGAAGAAGACAATGGGAGGAGGGTTATTTTGGTCCAATTTTTTTTTAATGAAGAGTCCATCCGTCAGAACTGACGAAAAACGTCCAAAGTGAGATGACTTATAAATATAGCAAATCCAAAGTAGGATAACTTATACATATTACAAACAATGTGGGATGCACCGCATAAATAGACCATCCAAGTGGGATGCCACTCAAAATTTTTCTTTTAATTTTTCATCATTGTCATATTAGCAATAAATTACAAAGTGCTACATTTATCACGAAATGTGAATGAGCTGTTATCTGCAATCTCAATAAATGTTAATATAAACTAGTGTTCAAATAAATATATAGTCTCTTTATTGTTTAATGAACCATACTCAATCTTGTATGAACCCTACTTTAATACAAAGAGGAAGAAGAAAAATTAACATGTTTATAAAAAAAAATCACCAGGTCTATTAAAAATATAATAATAATAATTAGAGCTTCCTCGCAGTCATTAAGAACATCAATTACAGAAACTTACATTTTGCAGCGGAAGGCAAGACACCAGAGAAAAAGATTGAGCCCAATATTATACACATCAGAAAGTTCTATACTAGTAATATAGAGAACCTGTTGGGTAATAACAAGCATATAATAATGCATATTACAATTTGGATACTTCCTGGATGAATACTCTCCTGTACATTCTGGCACAATAACAAGGAGCAACTCCAATCGGCGCTTGTACAACTAATTAACTAATTTTGGTATCGTCTGACACATTATGATTCATCAGGTTTAGGCTCAAGGAGCACTGGGAACTTCTCTTTATGATCACCTCGAAGAACTTCAACAGTTACCTAGGTAACAAGAAAAAAATAAAAGAAATGTTACACAAACAAACGAGACAAATGATTACAGTGAAACTAACTGCTAGATCAAATGCTCTTACATTCACACATAATCATATAACCACCAACACCAATATGAGATATCATCAGATACCCAAGTCAAATTTCATAGTAGAGTTGAGGTCTATAAGGCTGTGAATCATATAATTTACCTTTGCAAAATAATTGGAAGTGCTGTCAAGTGTTGGTCGTAATCTAACTTCCCAAATTATTATGAGGAGCTAGAGCTCAAAGGCAATAAAAAAAAGCCTTTATTCCGAATATTTTGGGTTGGCTACATGAAGCTTTACCTTCCAATAATCTCTAACAATCTCCTCTATCACATTAGCAGTAAAACAGGTCCCTTCCCAAGATTTCTTCGATGCAATAACAAAATTATATCGGTTTTGTAACAGATAATGGAGATTAAAAAAACACCAAACACGGATGAGATAGTTGTTTTAAGTGGAAACCCTAATCAAGAAAAACTGCAACAACAGATGTTTTGTGCTTCCACTATTTTTAGATAATTTTGTACATAAGATAAGCAGACTGTGGCAGTTTATAAGCCCCACAGAAACCCTAAACTGGTTAGGATAAGTAATAGACAGAATCCCCAAATACCCTCAACTAATTTTGGGTACACAAAATACAGTATACACCAAATAATTTGGCTCAGGGACGCTGCCCCGACTAACTCTGTGTACTGCACACTGCGGGTGGATGAACCAACTTTGGGGACCGGATGATTTAATTAGGATTCAAGACATCCCAACAGGTTTGAGTGAAAGCCTTCTCTATAATTGTACAATAATGCTAAGTTTACTACCAACCCTTTACAACTTTTCTACAACTCACTCTCCCCCCGCTAACATGGTCCACCCGGCCCCACCTGTGGTCCCACCCAGCCCTACTTTTTTCCCTCTCCTCCAATTGAGGCCGGCCACGTGGCCGGTTGTAAAGCTTACAACCGGCCACGGTTGTAAGCATATCACCACCCATAATTGTAGGCTTAAAGGCATTCTATTGATTAGGCTGTGAAAGTTTTTCTGTTTGCATTTGACCATGACTTGATTTACTACTAAGAGCCCACAAAATAATAATGACTTAATAGTACACCTGGCTGAAGTACCTTCCACAATTGGACAAAATAGCAAAACACAAATTTCTTGCTTGAAAAAAGTTTAGAAATTTGTGAGCAATGACCACCTACCAGAGAAATCAATATTAATGTAGAAAAGCAATCACCAGTAGATGTAATTCATGGGTCTAAACAAAAGTTGGTGTAACACTAGTTTCTTGTTGTGGTTTAGATGTTACCGTATCACCAACTTTACACTGGTCCAAGATTCGGTACAAGTCACTACCATTTGTGACTTTTTTACCATTTATCGATGTTATGATGTCTCCCAAGATAAGCCGGCCATAGGAATCTCTCTTAGTTGATTGCAGACCCTGTAAAAATGTCAAAACAGTAAGAAGATATTTTGAAAAGGAAACAAGGCTAATAAAGCCCATATGAGACATATTGTTGACACAGACATGACATGATACACCACAACATGCCCACCTGATAATTTCCATGAATATGGGCATTTTCAGATAGATGTAATAAGTGGCCAGCTATGTTGTGTGATACGAACACAAGAAGAATAAGGAGACCATTTCCCCATGGCCGTGCAACATAGGCACCTAGTAACTTCGAGAAAACATACGGCATGACACCGGAAGGGCATGAAACAAATGATAAATTATTATTTAAATGTTATTGGATCACGAATAGCAAAAGTTGGTTTTGTACTTTGACTATCATATGTACAATTTAAATAAGACATTTATTAGTTTCTCATGGACATTGATATGATATATCAGTGCATAAGAAATAGCTTTTGATGCTTCATCTTCTTCATCCTTGAAAATTAGCTTATAACGTCTCCTTATCATGTTAAATGTTATCCCAGTTATCTTACAATTTACTTATCCATTATGGTAATATCATTAATTTTCAAGTTATAGTAATCACATGGAAATAAAAATTATAATATTACCATGAGTAATGTGTACCAAAGTTGTTAAAAGTGTCCTATACATGTCCAGGGAGTACCCTTCGTGTCATTCTCATACGTGTCCAACATGGATATGGGCTTCATCAAGGATTGTCCACGTTATATAAACACTGCTTAAGTTCCAATTATAGTTAGAGAGACGACATATATTCTTCATGTTTTGATTGTTACATTTTATCAATAATCACTGATACAGAGAAGCTGTTATATAATGATCAACGAACAAGTGATTCACATATAAGTAAATTTACGAGAACATATTGGACACCCTATGTGGGTTTCAAACATTGAAGAATACAATTGTAGATGGAAATCACAGTTATAATAGTATGCTTAATAAGTGAAGTTATAATAACTAGCCACAGATATAAAGTAATACTTCTGGGAAGAAAATGATGTAGCAGTTTGTAGACCTAAATTTAGATAGACATGCAAATGTAGACAAAATGAGCAAAAAAAGGCATGATTGGATACCGCTTTGCCAGCTGGACCATTTGGAGGGGCATCTAATACGAGAACACCACTGACTCCAAGCTGCTCAACTGACTGATCTGGTGCAAATTTGATTCCTAAAATAGGCCTCGTCACTTTCCCAAATCTTACGAGCTGGTCAACGATGCCACCGACCTTGAAAGATATGCAAGAAGGAACCTTAGATTCTTGAACTATGTGCATACTCAAATCAACTGATTTGGAAATCTGATACATACTGTATCCACTGGGATTGAGAATCCAACACCAGATGATGCCCCTGATGGCGAGTAAATTGCTGTGTTTATGCCTATCAAGCTGCCAGAACTATCAAGCAATGGACCACCACTGTTACCCGGGTTAATTGCTGCATCAGTTTGTATGACATCCTGTATAGGACGTCCAGTGGCAGCTGAACTAATTTCTCTGCGCAGGCCACTATAGAAAACATATAAACTCAAGTAAGCAATAAATAATCCTGATTGTATTGGCTCGGAAGCCCGATTTGACAGGTAGGCAAGTTCGTATATAATTCCAACGATGATAATCAAGAAAATACTAACAAAAATCAATGTATACTGATCCTCACTCCTTATGTTAAGAAATTAAGGATAAATATAAAAACGATTTCCTACCTGATAACACCGGTAGTAAGTGTGTGGTCAAGGCCAAACTGCAAACAAATGTACAAAGAAATGAGAGAGTTCTCAGATACATCCATAAAACTGATAACTGTACAATTAATTGTTCTGTCTGAATAAGGATGCATTCATGAAAAGTGAACATACTCTTTTTCTGGGTAGTGCGCTGACCTATTTCTATCTCCCAAACATCACAAAAAGCATAAAAATCACGGTAGATTTAGAAGTGCATAAACAGTTTACTTATTCGAAGAGGTAGGTCTTAAAAGTCGAATTGATTTTCTGAATCTTCCTACCCTTTGAGGTTCTTGCAGAAAAAAAAAACGAAAACTAAAGAAAAAGAAACAATACAATTGTGTTGAAAAAGGTGCGTAGATGGACATTCCAAAGCTTCCGATGGAGATAGAGAGTAACGTAGAGTCTCAGATGGATTCTGGCAGAAATTTGCGGAAAGACATTCAAGTTTTGTCATGCATGTTATAGGGTAGTTCAGTATGATAATGCGAAATATGTGAACAAGCCTGAGATTTTATTCGAAAGAAAATAGTTACATACTGCAAGATATCAGCAAGCGTGGATCACATGGTAGAATGGGAAGAAAATCATTTTTAACAGTTGCAACATATGCAAACATAAAATAAGAATAAGTAAGCAAACCATAGTCAAGCTAGAAATGCAATGGGAAGAAAACCATTTTTAACAGTTGCAAGATATGCAAACATAAGATAAGAATAAGCAAGTCAACAATAGTCAAGCTAGAAATGCATTCACAATTTATCTAAGACTGCTTGGATCTGGTATTTAACTCTTATGTCGTATGTTTTAACGTATCTGCACATCATCTCTGGAAAGTGAGAAGCTCTTGCCATTCATAATTTCATAGCACTTTCTATTTTGAGAAAACACTTGCTCTACAACCTTATATCTTAAACTTGTCCTTGGAACACTAAAGCCTATTTCTTCTCCATCCTGTACCAGCCAAAATTTGACTTGTACTGGTCAAGTTTCAGTTTTGGCATGTTTTGGAGTGTGTCTGACCCGAAATTGGCTGGTATTTCACGGAATTTAGCCAGTTGTTACATTCTTTCTCCGATCCTGACATTTTAATGTTGTTTCACATTAGGTTGGATCACAACCGATCTAGTATCATTATCAGCCGACACACCTAGCTAGAAACCTCTACATCCAAGATGGTTATTCAAAGCTTTTCATAGCAAAGGGATTGATGAAGGAGAAAACTAATGCATAGGGAGCATCAAGCAATCTAATATCAACAAGGTTCGTAGTATCGGACCCTTCCTATTAGTATCAAGATCCGCGGTTTCGGATCGGAGTATCGGATTTTTTTTGGTATCAAAGCAAATAATTATTAAAATTTTAGAAAAAATATTTTATACATTTAGGCATAATATTATTTTATGTGTCGTTTCTTAGTAGTTTTGAGATTGAATGAAATAGTAGTCACATTTTCGATTGGTTTACCTGCGATAGATAAGTTTTCTTCTTTTACATATTTTTACACCCTTGTTGATGGGTCTTTTGGTCTTTTTTGTTCATTTTTTTGTCAAATTGACTGGAAAAGAGACCCGCAATATAGGTATCAGTTAGTATCGGTACCAGTTGGTATCAGATCGGGGCATTGCAAATTGTATCGAAATCAGTCGTATCGGATCGGTATCGGCCGATACTACAAACTATGATCAACAGGTCACCTGGTTGAGATGACTTAAGTCCTTTTCTTTTTTTCTTTTTTCTTTTGGAGAACAATCAATGAAGATGACATGATAGCTGTTCATTTCTTTTCTTGAAGAAATTTGATTGTGGAGATGAATAATACCACCTAAAAAGAGAGGGCATTCCTCTGTGAATGACTTAGGTCAGAAGAATGGTACATCTTATACAGCCAAATAGAAGGGTGACTTGCAATCGATGAAGGATATGCGTGAAGAACAAATTTCCTAGAATCAGTCCACTTTCGCATAAGGGGGGCTGTATCCTAGTACAGCTTCCTAGCACATGAGATGGTTAGGGACTTCAACTATTCATTATGTGGCACCATGGTAGCAAAATGTGCAATAAAAGTTTATTTAAAGAAGGCATTCGATTCGGTTAATAGGAAATCATGGAGTACTAGGGTTTCTTCCAGAAGTCTATCTTATGGATGAAGAATAGATTTAATTCTATCTGTTGTAACAATACGCTGGCCCTACAAGAGTTTTTTTTTTTCCCATAAGTAACAGGATCTGAGGCAAGGAGACCTACTCTCCCATTGTCTACCTTCGTTATGGAATTTCTTTCAAATTTAATAGACTGGAATTCGTCACTACCTTCCACTACGCGCAGATGACTTTTTTCGCATAATATATTTGCTGATGATTTTCTTTTCTTGAACGGAGAACTTTCGTCCATGGAACACTTGGGCTTTGCTGCTTGAGGTGTTTAATAGATGGAAGCTTGAATACACATGAACAAAGAAAAATAAAAGACTTCAAGCAAGCTTGTGAGAACAAGATTAGCTGAAAGACTACATTAATCTTATCTTAGGGAGCTTCTCCTTAACAATATCTACTTGACCCTATGCTTTCATTTTAAAATTTAAAATGAGTACAAATAGATCCAAGTATAATCACCATTTTACGGTCGGCAAAGGTAAAATAAAGGAAGGCAAGTTCAGTTCTAATGTCATGTAATCAAATAATTTTTAAATCTTTCCCTCTCGAGAAAACCATGTTCTCTTATCTCCAACAAATTTGTGATCCATATCTCCTCCAAACTATAAAAAGATCCAAAAATATTAGAGCAAAAGGCTCAGGGAGACATAGAACTAATAAACCCCTAGCGATTAAAGTTATATGTTTCGCATAGTAAACATGCTTACATCAACAGTTAACTTGAGTAAGGCACAACCATCAGCTCGTATCAATGGATCTTACAATACTCTTCATTTCATTATTTTCTTATATCTTTAGAGATTAGTGCAGACAATAACTCCCAACAAACCATTCAAGATGCCAGGTATACGGAGTAAACATACATAAACGAATAAAAACAGTGCTCTTATTTAGCGCATTGAAGGGGTAAGCTCAGTGCAGTATGTCACAAAATTGATACCATCCTAAAAAGACTAATGTAGAATCAAGCTAAAACACTCACAGGATTTCCAATCGCAAACACTTTTTGCCCCACCAGCAGGTCAGCTGAGATCCCAACTGGTATAGGTCTTAATTTATCTTTTGGCGCATCTATACGCAAGACAGCAACATCCTTATCTTGGTCAAATCCAACAACTTTTGCTTCATATGTTGATTGATCTGCAAGAGTGACCCTGTACATAAGTAGCAAGTCTAGTGTTAATTTGATGGGTTTATAGTTGGCTAGATTGCTGCAAATAGATCTAAAATACATTCAAGTCATTCAAGAGAGGTAAATGCAAATGTTGGGATAAAGGCTTTGTTGTTGATGTATGAAAATAATGAAATGGTGGAGCAAGGACAAGGACAACGGGAGGATTCAAACCATAATCATGTTGGGTTGTATCTCGTCTCCGGTTGAGCACTCAAATGGGGGGTGACAATGGAGTTGGTAATTTAGTCCCACATCGGTTAGGAGGTGGGATCATGTGGTATAGATAATTGGAATTGGTTCAGACCTTACATGAGAATTCTCTTTTAAGGCATATGGACCCAATTCAATATCGCACCTCACGGGCCAACTCCGGCTCGGGTCACACCCTGTTCCCAACAAATCATCCCCACATTACTGATACTGGGGGGAGCTAAGGATCAAAACGCGGCTCTGTGCGTAAATCATGCTACTGGGATCAAGGGAATGTTTCATAACGTCAGACATGGTTCTTATTTGGATCTTTACGCGTTGCTCCTTCGTGGAATGAGCGTGACCGCGGGTCATAAAAGTTGTCATCTTTCTTATGCTCCATAGTCGAACCAATATTAATGTTTAAATATTTGGTAAGAAAAGGAAAAGAACCTGAGATCGGATGCGCCACGGATGACATGATAATTGGTAACGACGTGTCCGTCCTTGTCCCAGACGAAGCCGGAGCCCGAGCCCTGCGGCACCTCCAGCACGTCCAGCGTGAATGCATCTTGCCTACAATCAATGTAACAACACGTAAAAAATATGATTTATCAATCGAGTAAATAAAATTGTAGGAAGGAAGTGGTTGCGGCCCCAATTAAGTAGAGGAAATTACCGGACGGCGAGGTTGGTGATGTAGACGACGGAGGGGGTGTTCTCCTGGAACAGCCTGACCGTGGCGAGCTCGTCGGTCTGCAGCTTCCTCGGAGACGTCACCACGAAGGCCGACGCCGGGCCCGCGTCGGAGACGAGGAGGGTCAACGAGAGTGCTACTGATGCCGCAAGGACCAGAGCGGAGTCGAATATACTATTATTACGATTTGATGCTGACACTATAGAGGAAGAGGAAGTGGAAGTGGAAGTGGGCGATAGAGGAAGTGAGGATGTGGTGGATTTGAGGAGGGGAAGTCGTTTGGGAAGTGAGAAGTTGTACTTCTTGGGAAAGGAGTGGAAGAAGAAGAGAGAGGAGGAGGAGGAAGAAGAAGAAGAAGCAACAGCAGCGGCAGCTGCAGCCATTGGTGGTGGTGTCTAGCGCTTTCTTTCTTTTTATTTGGATTGTTTTTTTATTTTATTAGGAGTGGTGAGGAAGGAACGAAGGGGAGGGAGGTAGATGTTTCTATGTGGGTCCCTCTTAATTTTCTTATTATCACAACACCCTATCTAAATAAATAAAACAAAATTATTTTATTTTTATCTTCCAAGAAAATTGGAATTATTGTTTGTTTGTTTAGTAGTCATATATATATATATATATATATATATATATATATATATACACACTTTAGCTTGAAGATCATGTCAACGAATTTTTGTTCACACATATTAATTATTCTGGAAATTGCTGAGAAACTCAATTTCGGGATTGGTTTGTATGAAAAATTCACCCGCAGGATAGATTTTATGAAATGTCCAGAATTATATATTTTTACGTTAAATATTTTAATATTTCCTTTAGATGCTATGTATTTACAAAATTGTCATCTTTATAATACCATAACTACCCTTCGTACAAACTCATATTTGGATTGCAATTTTCGTCATCAGAGATCGCAAAGATCGTTCGTAGTTCACTGTACTTTTCTTCAGTCGAATTTCGATCATCGCTCACCATCATCATCATCATCATCGTGGAGAGATTTGAAGTTTTCCGACGATTAGGTCAATTGTGGAGAGAAGATTTTTTTCTTCTTTTCCATAAGAGTTAGCATCGTTTTGAAAGAAGAACGAAAACTCTTGAATTTTTGTTCCTGACAAATTTTTTTCCAAAAAAAAAAAGGTTTTAGGTTTCTGTCGACTGTTCTCCATCATTCTCTGTGATTTTAACACGGAGAATGACCATTCTCCGTGTTAAAATCACGGAGAATGACCATTCTCTGTGCTAAAACCACGAAGAATGGCCTTATCCATATCAAAATGACGGAGAATGGCCATTCTCCGTGTTAAAATGATGGAGAATGGTCACTCTCCGTGTTAAAACCACGGAGAATGACCATTCTCCGTGTTAAAATGACAGAGAATGGCCATTTTTCTTGTTAAATTGACGGAGAATGGCCATTCTCCGTCATTTTAACCACGGAGAATGGCTATTCTTTGTTAATTTAACAAGGAGAATGACCATTCTTCTTGTTAAATTGACGGAGAATGGTCATTCTCCGTGCTAAAACCACGGAGAATGAGCATTCTCCGTGATTTTAGCACGGAGAATGGCCATATTACCACAGAGAATGATCATTTTCCTGCATTTTATGTCCAGTTGAAACTTTGAAGGGCCATAACTTTTGACTGGGAGGTCGAAACGAGGTCCGGTTTGTCGCAAAAGGAGCGTATTTTCAAGGAGCCGGAGATTAACTATTTCTTCGTTAGTCTGCCTTCCAAAATTTTAGAATCGCAAAAAATGATGTTTGGACCTCCGTTTTAACATTTTTACCGTTTGTCCGTCTTTCCGAAAATTTTTGAAGAGTTTTTGAAGTAAGGTTTGAAGATTTTGGAGGATAAAACCTACATTCGAAACTGAGCGGCGTATGGAAGAAGAGGAAGTATCGAAATATTTTTTTTTTGAATAGTAGGATTCGGGGGTGTTTTTAAATAAGTTAGAAGGGCAAAAAGGTCATTCAGAACCCCCTTTATATATCTTCGCTAATTCTGGGCACGCGATGAAATGTTATTTTGCGGTGGTTTTTTCATAAATTTTTTACAATTTTTGGACATTTCACAAATTTTTCCAAAATATTTTATAATTAACTTCTTTTCTACTTTTTAAGGTCATTATTTTACAATGGCCTTGTTTGGTACACTATAGTGTCATCGTAATCGTAATATAATCAAATAAACAAAATAATTTTTTTTATTTGATTACATTGCGATTACGATTACATTACAGTGCACCAAACGAGGCCCAACTTTTCTACTTTTTAAGTTCGTATTAAATAAATTTTCTAGAAAAAATTCTCTCAATAATAGCTCTACTAAATCCATCCTTGTTGGTGGGATTGAACCCGAGCTACATTATATGCAAACTCTGGTCTTTTGTGGCAAACTAAAGCAAATCAAATACAGTTCACATGAGTAGCAAATTTTATCAAATAATTCTCTATTTATTATAGAAAATATATTGTAATGTAAAGTATGTTTCTTACAATCCTAACCCCTAGCAAATCCTAAACCTACTTACAAAAGAAGCAAAATCAATCTAAATCTATCCTAAAAAAATGTTGAAAAAACAATGGGAACACATTGATGTCAATCATTTCTCCATTGCCTCTCTTTGAGGATTTCTCCTCAAAGGTTGTGGCGAGGGAATTAAATTGGTGGAGGTGAGACAACCCCGAGCATGTACGCCAACCATAGTCAATAAGGTTGGTTTTCACGACAAGTATTATTTTTCATCTTTATCCTGGGCAATCAAAAACTCCAACGGCCATGATGATTAGATCATGCCAAATCGGACCATACCTATTACATATAATAGAGTATGTTAAAACGACCATAGATTTGATTACAAAAGTCCGTTTTAAGAGTAGAGTCGAAGAGGAGGAAGAGACCTACGAATTAACCCAACAGCCTAGAGAATATATGTTACATACTTGTTTGGATGTGTTGGGTAGAAGAAATTAACTATATCTTTTCCTTGAAAGTTTAGTTCAATATTTGGAAAACTTAAAAACAGTAGACGATACCTGATCAGAACAAATCGATTCGAAAACAAAAAAAAAAAGGGAGGAAAAAAAAAAGGTTCATCCATGCATATTCTTGAAGATCAGGTCAGTAAGCATAGCTAGCACTGCATGGCTTTGATTTTTTTTTTTTATTTACAAGATGACAGACGTTTCAAGAAGTAGTTCTTGGAGTGACCTTGATTTCGCATGCCTAACCCTGCCAGCTTCCTTCAACAGCACCGACAACCTCCTCTTCTCCTCGCCTACATCCGGGCTAGCCGTCCCCACCTTCTCCTCCCTCACCCCTACCACATGTTCCAGTATCCCGATCGCTTCCTTCAACCTGCAGCACGTGCAATCACATAAGGTCCCGTTTGGTTTACTGTAATGTAATCGTAATCGTAATGTAATCAAATAAAATATAGACGCACCTGCCCATTGCATCGTAGGTTCCTGCTAGGTTGCTGCAGACCCTAAGAGTGTCAGGATGATACGAGCCGTACTCTTCTTCGAAGACATTCCTAGCTTCCTCGAACAACTCCGCAGCAGCTTCGATCTCGTCGCACTGCACGCAAGCCAGCCCCATCTGGTTCAGAACATTGCCGAGCAAGGCCCCCCTCTTCTCCTCCCCGCACGCCCGCAGCTTCTCCAGCGCGCTCTTGAACGCCCCGTACGACTCCACGTAGCTCCCAGTGATGTAGTAGAGCGCCCCCATCTGCGCCTCGATCGCCCCCGCCGTGCACTGGTACTGCCGCCCCGGGGCGTCGCGGTACGCGTCCAGCGCCGTCCGCAGCAGCCCGAGCGCCTCGTCCGGCTCGTCCATCGACTCGTATATGGCCGACATCTCGGTCAGCCCGCTGGCAATCTCTTCCGGATCAGTACTCCCCGGCGGAATTAGTGCACTGTGCTTCCGGTAGATTCTCAGGGCGTGCTCGCAGTACGACTTGGATTCCCTCAGCTTGCCCGTCCTGTTGTACAGCTCGGCGAGGCGGACGAGGACCGAAGCGACGGACGGGTGGCTCTCCCCTCGGGTGGACTTGAACGTGGCCAGGGCCTTCTGGTACGCGAAGACGGCCTGGTCGTACTGCGCCAGCGACAAGTAGCTGTCTCCGATGCTGCAGTCGACCGACGCCACCTCCGCCTCCTGGCCGTTCGACATCATCGCCATGCTCGCCAGAACCAGATGCTCGAGCGCCATCCCGTGGTCGCCCTTCGTGTCGCAGATCAGTCCCAGGAGCCTCCTGTCGGCCGTTTCATCCAACGAGACCCCCCCGCCGCCGCCGCCGAGATCGGTACTCTCCCGGTGGATGTCGAGAGCCATTAGGCACCACCTCTCGGCCTCGTCGTACTGGAGAGCCTGCATGTGGGCTTCGGCTAGGTAGCGGCAAGTGTCGCCAACCCTCGGGTCCTTGTCGCCCAACGCCTGCTTCTGGAGCTCCAGACCCTTGGCGTAGCACCGGATGGAGCTCTCCAGCTGACCCACCATGGCGAACGTGTCGCCCAGCTGCATGTAGCCGGAGAACTTCGCGAGGTAGTGAGGAAGGCCGCCGCGATCGAGGGACGGGACCTTGATCGACCTCTCGAGCACCGGAACGGCCTCCTCGTACTGGCCCAAGATGCAGTGTATCGTGGCGGCGACGTGGAGGCTCATGACGAGATCGAGGTCGGGCTTCCCGTTGGAGGACCTCTCGAACGATCTGGCCGCGCGGAGGGCGAGATGCAGAGCGCGGCGCGGATTCTCGCCTGAAGAGACCAGGTCCCTTGCTTGTCTGAGTAGGTTGTGTCCGGCATTGGAGTTGCTCTGATCCGAGGTGGTCGTCGTCGTCGTCGTCGTCGTCTCGGGCACGCTGCTCAACGAGGTGTTCGATTTCCTGCAGGTAAGGATCACCGACTGGCTGGGTTCGTCGGGTATCTTCGGTCTAGATTCGGACGGCGACGACAGGCTGGACTGCGGCCGCGGGCGGGGCAGCGGCGGCCTCTCGGATGATGATTTTGTCGGAGGGGACTTGGTCTTCGATGGATGCACTTTCGGAGGCCGAGGGGATTTAGTAGGCGAAGAAGAAGATGAATTTTCTTTGATACGAGGGGAGGACACTACTCCAATATCATCAACTCCTTCCATTAGCATGCACAACTAGCTAGATCTCTAATGAAATCAACTACCTATACAAAGAACAAACATTGCTCAAAACAATTCCAAATTGAATAATTTGGTTAGGAAATTGGCACAAAATATTACATAAAATTAACCACAATTCACATATCGTGAAATTTCTTTTTAAAAAAAATGGAAATAGTTTCTAAGAAATTACTGCATATCTTGGAATTAAAAAGGAACAGAGATTAGTGCATATCTTGACATTCACATTATGTTAATTGGATTGGAAAAATTGCATAAAAACAACATAAAAAAACCCCATTAAAATCCATGAATCGATCACGAATCAAACCGAGAAATGGAAACTAATTAATGCATACCTTGAAATTCACCAAGATTGGATCTTTCTTCTCTTCTGGAAGGAATGGAAGAGAACAATTTAACAAACAAAATTGTGATCAATTAGAAACAAACAAGGGAGAAAAGAAAACGGCAAAATTGGGGGTAATTTCTCATATAAATTATACTCTTTTTTTTTTTTTGCAGGCCGGGGATGATGAAGAAGAAGACTTCTCCACCACCGGCGCCTGCCTGCGAGATCCCAAATTTTGCAAGTTTATTTTTATTCTTCCCTTCTTTCGTTCCTCCCTCCATCCATTTGGTTGGTATGGAAATGACTAGTTTGCCCCTAGTGTGACAACGGTTGTTAACGACATTTTGAAAGCAGTTGGGTGGGACCGGGTGATGCGAGGGGCAAGAAGAGGACAAGGGGCCAAGATTAGGGATGGCAATGTTTTCCCGAATTTAATGGGATCCGATTATTTTTATCGGGGGCGGGTTTGGAGAATTACAAATCTGGATGGAAACGAGAACGGGAATTAAAAAAAAAATTCTATCGAATTCGGGATTAAAAAAATTCTTTGATGTTATATTGATGTGGATATATAAAAAATATGGTGTAAATTATAGATTACATTATATTAATTCCAAGTTTTATTATATTATACTATGCTTAATTTTGAAGTATTGTTTGGCTAAAAATTATAAATATTGGAATGAAATAGTCTATAAAAAATACACTATAACATATAATTGTTAATTTTATAGTTTTAACTTAGGGTTTGTTTGACAATTGTTGGAATAGCGGTTATGTGATGTCCTTAAAGTGCCAGTTATGAGTGGTTATTAGCGGTCGTATTTTGGAATGATTTAATTAAGTCTTAATAAATCTAACACATATATTCTTAATAATTCAATAGAGAATTATTCTAAAAAAAAATTAAAATAATAAAATTACTTATATGCAAATATATAAACAAAAGTCATCCCGAAGAAAGATATCATTGTCCTCCCAAGCAATAGCTTATACGCTCATATAACTTGCAAATATAAAATGGTTTGACAAATAGTAAATCATAAATGTTGAAAGCAAAGCATTCACTACCACATCAAATGATCAACCCTAGGATTTGTCAATCACCCCTAGGCAGACAAAGTAAGTTTCAACACGATAGCCCCAGTAATTTTTTCTCAAATATGGGCTAGTCCCAATCCTGACTAGCCCTAATCAAATTTTGGTGTGTCCTTATAAAAAATCTTCTTTTGAAACAACATAGCCAGTGTGACATAAAAAAATAAAATAAAAAAGAAGCCATTTCTTCCTCAACCATCCTGTTTCCAAATTCCGCAATGGATCCGTCAAAAAAAAAATCCCCCCTTTCTCTCTCCTCTTCCTCCTTCGACGGAGGGGATACCGGTGGCTGATCCTTGCTGTCGCCGCCTTCACCTTCTTCGTCCCCCATCGATCCCTCCGGCGAGTCCGCCGCCTTCTTCCGGCAGTCCCAAAGGGCGTTTCTTCGTTCCTAATTCGCCTCCGTCAAATTTGTCGTCACTTCACTCTTCTCCGCCGCTGTCTAATTCATTGACTTTTACTGTTGTGGTTGAGAATTCTGATTATGAGAAGGTTGTAGTTCGGCCCTCCACGAAGAAGAAAGAGGTGAGTTTTTTTTAGTATTAAGGGGAATTAATTAATCCTGTTCTGATTCGTGTTTGTGTATGAAATTGGAGAAATTGTAATGGTTACACTTATTGTTGAGAACTAATAAGGGACTTTAGTCCCACATGGGAAGTTGTATTGTGAAGAGGAGGTGTACTCTCTATAAGTAGTGGCAGGAGCCCATCAATAAAATCATCTGAAAAATTTCCCTCATTTTAACTTGGTATCAGAGCCAGGTTCCCAAAAATTTTTTTTTCCTCCCTCCCTGACGCTAGGCCCCCAAACCCCCCCCCCTCTACTATTCCTGCTCCTTCCCCCCCCCCCCCCCCCCCCCCGGACCTGCGGTGCAGCGCCCCGGACCTGACCTCCCTCCCTGACGCCAGCCCCCCCACCCCCCGATCCACTATTCCAGCTCCTTCCCCCCCCTCCCCCCGGGACCTGCGGTGCAGCGTCCCGGATCACCCCTCCCTCCCTGACGCCAGCACCCCCCCCCCCCCCCGATCTACTATTCCAGCCCCCCCCCCCCCCCCCCCCCCCCCCCCCCCGGGACCTGCTGTGCAGCGTCCCGATTTTTTGTTTTTTGCACCTTCTTTGGAAGTGCTTGCAAAAGTTCGTTATTTTCGCACAGCTCCTACTCGGAGTTCTGGAAATATCGATCATGCACGAAGTCACGGTCCAATTGGTTATGCTTGCACTATCTACCCTCGTCATCATGACGCGGTTCTAATTGCTCGTATGCCTGAAAAATTTCTGTGAGGAGGCCACTTGTTGTTCCCCCCGGTCTATATAGTTGATAACATAAACACCCGAGATCAGGACACCCAGCAGTTAGCAGACGACGACGAGGACGACGACTAGGGATACAACAAGACCTCCCTACTCACAGTTGAAGATGCCATGGATTCTATCAGTGGTAAACTGACGGCAGAAGAGATAAAGGCCATGGTTGATGAGATCTTATCAAAGAGATTAACCGAGGCAACCCCACGGGTGATCCATACTGATGTGGATCCGTCACCCTTCAAAATGGGAAAGTTGGAAAAGCTGGAGACAAAGTTGGAAGGAACGTCCAACTACTTGAAATGGTCGAGGCAGGCGATGCGGACGCTGAAGGGACGTGGCTTGGTTGGCTATGTCAATGGCCAAACGAAGGCGCCATCCGATCCCTCCTCAAAGGAGTTTGCTATCTGGGAGATTGTCAACAACGTCGTAGCTGGGTGGTTGACAGCCTCCTTGACCGACCAGGTGTCGGGCAATGTCGAGGCGATGGAGGCTGCCGCTGATATATGGCGGACTTTGAAGGATATCTACTCAGGCTCGGGCAACCCTATGCGGATCTTCCAACTTCAGGATGAACTTGATAGGGTGGTCCAAGACGACCGTACCATCTCTGAGTACGCGGCCCTGTTGAAGAAGTACTGGTCTGATCTGGATTACTATGATCCTCTTGGGATGGAAGATGCACAAGTCGAACCGGCATTTGCGAAGTATTTTCAGACGTTCCTGGCTTATATTTCGCGACAGCGAATGATGAAGTTCCTGAAGGAGCTCAACCCTGTGTTTGAGCAAAGAAGGAATATTTTTCTGTCCCAACCCACACTTCCAGCCTTGCAGGAAGCTATAGCGGTCATGACACAGGAAGAAGCTCGATTGAAGTTGATGCCCAACAAGGGCTCCTTCCAGGGGGACCAAGCCGCGGTTGAAAAGTCTGCCCTTGCTGTCTTCACTCAGCCTCCATCTGTGAGTGGTGTGTGCCACAACTGTGGTGACTCCGGACATTACATCAGATTTTGTCCAAAACCCCTGCGAAGTCAGTCTAGTGATCGCGGACGGGGACGTGGAGGACGTCGTGGTTGTAGAGGAGGATATGCTGGTAGAAGGAAAGATTATTTTGGAGGACACAAAGTACATCTGGCGGAGGAAGGAGAGAAAATCAACTGGCAGAAATAACCCCGCTTGAGCGGGAGTTCCTTGCAAAGTTGCGAGACACAAAGCTGGGTTCGGCCGACAGTCATGTCACTCCTGGGGCGTCATCTACCTCGGAGGATCACATCACTTGCTTTGTCCAACCCAGCACAGGTATACCTGCTCGTGCTCTTGCATCTGTCCATCAGCCAGGTTGGATTATGGACTCTGGGGAATCTGGCCATGTCACGGGGTCCCGTGGTGAGTTTCAGGACTATACTCACCTACCGTTGCCGGAGAGTATTCAGACTGCTGATGGTACCCAGACCTGTAATGGGTAAAGACACTGTCGCATGCACCCCTTCCCTTACTCTCAACAATGTCTTACATGCTCCTTCTTTTCCTGTCAATCTTATATCTATTAGTGCCATTATCCATGATCTAAAGTGTATTATTTTCTTTGACATTCCTAAGGTAACTTTTCAGGAGAAGGGGACAGGACGACGACTAGGGACTGACACATGGCATAAGGGACTATGGTACTTGGACAGGACCGGACTGGACAAAGCATTGGCATCTCTAGTAGCAGACGCGCAACCGGACGCTTCACGTAGCAGTGTAGAAGATGAATTGCTCCTCCATCACCAGCGTGTCAGGCATTCTTCCTTTAAAGTTATTAGTCGAATGTATCCGTCCTTATATCAAAGGGCTAATAAAGAGAAGTTATTTTGTAATGCTTGTGAGTTGGAAAAACTTACCAGAAGCTCGTATGTGAGCTCCGGGAATAGAAGTTTAGCTGCATTTGACATGATACATTCGGACGTATGGGGCCCTTGTCCTACAACCGGTATTAACGATTTTCGATGGTTCGTTACTTTTATTGATTGTTATACTCGCGTGACTTGGGTCTACCTTATGAAAAATAAAAGTGACGTCTTTGAGGCATTTCGAGATTTTTATCGCCGGGTAGAACACAATATGGCACTAAAATTAAGTGCTTACGGTCTGACAATGGGACGGAGTATACTAATAAGAAGGTTGCTGAGTATTTATCCACTCATGAAATACTGCACCAAACTTCATGTGCCTATACACCGGCACAAAATTGTGTGGCCGAACGGAAGAACAGACACCTGTTGGAGGTCGCATGGACGATGATGTTGGCTATGAATGTCCCAAAACACTTATGGGGACAAGCTGTCTTGACGGCCTCTTATCTCATCAACAGAATGCCATCTCAGGTATTGAACTGGAAGACACCGTTGGAAATGCTTACTGGTGTAACCACTTACACAGTTCCACCGAAAGTATTTGGGTGTGTGTGTTTTGTCCAAGATAATAGGCCGGAAGTTGGTAAATTGGATCCTAGAGCGGTTAAATGTGTCTTTGTCGGGTATACGACGACTCAGAAGGGATATGCATGTTGGAGCCCGGTTGAGCAGAAACTGTTTGTAAGCATGTACGTTACATTCTGAGAACTGGAATCATACTATGGTTCAGATGAAGGTTCAGCGTTTAGTAACACACCTAACACAGAGGGTGTTAGACGTGAGGGGGAGAGAATAAGTCCAAAGACTCCAAACGTGGTACTCGGATCGGTCCCGTGTCCGGTCGTGGAGAATTGGACGAAAGGGAGAGATAACAGTGACTCCGATGAAGAAGACGATACATATGTTACGCAGGGGGAGAAACCGTGCCCAGTGTCAGTGCCTACTGTACCAAGTCCAGTGCCTACCATACTAAGTCCCTCGTCTACTCCTGCCCCGGCTCTTGAAGATGTTGCCCTCGCACTGAATCACTCTGATTCCGATACGGATCTCTCTGACTCTGATGGTATGTCCTCTCCACCACTTATTGCTCCTTTAAGGAGATCTTATCGCATCAATGCGGGTAAGGCTCTTCGTCGTTATGATGATTATGAATATGACATTGCCAACTTCTTGTCTTATTCTAACATTTTTCCAAATTATCGAGCCTTCATTGCATCGTTAGACTCTACTTCTTTGCCCAAGTGTTGGCAGGAAGCAAAAAAAAAATCCAAGGTGGAAAGCTGCAATGATGGAAGAACTTGGGGCACTAGAGAAAAATAAGACATAGGAGCTGGTTCCATTACCCAAAGAGAAGAAAGCTATGGGATGCAAATGGGTGTACACAGTAAAGGAGACGTCAGAAGAAAAAGTAGAGCGGTACAAGGCGAGGTTGGTTGCTAAAGGATACACACAATCATATGGCATTGACTATGATGAGACGTTTGCCCCAGTAGCGAAAATGAGCACGGTAAGAACTCTGGTCTCCATTGCAGCAAACTATGGGTGGAAGCTATACCAGTTAGATGTGAAAAATGTCTTTCTCTATGGGGACCTGCAAGAAGAAGTATACATGGAACCCCCGCCAGGGTGCTATGCGACAGAATCAGACGGAGGGACGTCGTATGGTAAAGTGTGTAAACTAAATAAGTCACTATACGGACTCAAGCAATCTCCTCGAGCCTGGTTTGACAGATTCAGAAAGGCTGTTACAGGCATGGGGTACCATCAAACAAATGCAGATCATACGGTCTTTCTCCAGCATACAAGAGGCCACATTACTATACTTGTTGTATATGTGGATGATATAATAATCACCGGTATGATGAAGTCGAGATTACTAAGCTGAAGTCAAAACTCGCGAAGGAGTTTGAGGTGAAGGATTTAGGAGCGATGAGGTATTTTCTGGATATCGAGGTGTGTGACGGCGAACAGGGAATTGTTCTCTCACAGAGAAAATACACACTAGATCTGCTAAAGGAGACAGAGATGCTGGGATGCAAAGCAGCAGTAACTCCAATTGACCAGAAGTGCAAGCTGGGAGCAGAAGCAGGAGAGCCTGTTGATCGTGAAAGGTATCAAAGACTTGTAGGGAGATTGATTTATCTGGGGCACACTCGTCCGAATATCTCATTTGCGGTGAGTGTAGTGAGCCGCTATATGCATGATCCAAGAACAGGTCACATGGAAGCAGTGTTTCAGATCTTGAGATATCTGAAAGGGACGCCGGAAAAAGAACTATGGTTCAAGAAGAATGGACACATAGAAGTTGAGGGATACTGCGATGCAAACTGGACAAGCTGCATAGACGACAGAAGGTCTACCACGGGGTACTGTATTTTTGTAGGAAAAAATCTAGTCTCATAGAGAAGCAAGAAACAGCCAGTGGTAGCACGGTCGACAGCTGAAGCAGAATACAGGACAATAGCTCTGGGAGTGTCAGAGTTGCTATGGGTAAGAGCACTGCTGATAGAGTTGAAGCTGGACAAGGGAGCACCATTACGTCTTCTGAGCGATAGTCAACCTGTAATAAGTATAGCTAACAATCCAGTTTAGCACGACAGAACGAAGCACATCGAGATCGATCGGTTCTTCATCAAGGAGAAGCTGGAACAAGGGATACTGAAGATTGACCATGTTCGCTCAGAAGAACAAGTTGCAAACTGTCTGACTAAGGGTCTTAGTTCATTGAGTTTGTCAAAGCTATGTAACAAGATGGGGATGATTAATATCTATCGCCCATCTTGAGGGGGAGTGTTGAGAACTAATAAGGGACTTTAGTCCCACATCGGAAGTTGTATTGTGAAGAGGAGGTGTACTCTCTATAAGTAGTGGCAGGAGCCCATCAATAAAATCATCTGAGAAATTCCACTCATTTCAACTCTTATAAAACACTATATTAAGTATTAACTGCAAAAAATAAACGAAAATTTAAAATTGTATTTTAGAAAAGACTTGCACTTGTACTTGAACACGTTATTTTGCATTTTGTGGGTTTGTTAGTGAAACCCTTGTTAGCAATTTGGCAAACAGAAAAAATCCGGGACGATAAAAAATTCGGTCAAATATTCGTCAAACGAAAATATTGAGATTAAAAACTTCACATGCTTAAACATGTTATCAAATTTGGTTAATTAAACATGTTGCCACAACGTTTTTTTGTGCCAATTTTGTCAATAATTCATAAGAAACACGTTTAAAATTTCACATGCTTAAAATTTGTATATTAATTTGAATATTTCAAAAGTACGCAAGTATTCTACGTTTCTAAAAGATACAGAAAAAAAATCACATATAATACGTGTTTTATTCGGGTGCTTGCTAACAAGGAGTGAAACTAAGGAATATATACAACAACAACAAATACATCTTTTATCCCAAAAGGGACATATACATTTGCAACGAAAAGTTTATTTCGATGGAATACTTTTTTAACATGTTGTATTCTTCTTTGTAAGTATGGAATGATGAAACATGGGAATTATAGTTAGTAAATATGTTTCAGTTACAACACGGTGAAATGTAAACACAAGCATATAATACAGACTCCGACATGACTAGACGTGACAGCTTTGTTGGCGAGTCACAAGCACATACCACGAGTAGAAACTTTCATAGTTTGTTGACTAAACGCACATCAATATCTTGAAGTATCCTTTCGGGTTTCCAGAGTACCCGCGAGGTACCTATCAAAGAGATGTTCATATAGAAGCATTAGTTACCCTTTTAGGCTAATATCTTGAAGTATTTTTTTTACCACCGGTGAAAACTTCCAACTCTAGGAGAGTTAGGACTTAGGAGAAGCCTATAAGGTAAAGTGGGCATCCAATTGAGCCCCATTCATCACTTTAATGCTTAATGTAGCTGATTCATGTTCCTCATGTCTTGGTTTCTTACCGAGTCATGGTCAATTTTGTGAGGAGTTGTATTGACCAAGCTTTATTTAGTTTAGTAACTTATTTTTGAAGGGTTGACATACTACACATGAATTTATTATTTTCTGTATACTATTTTTCTTATTGTGCTGATTGGTTCCTTTTACCGTTGGTGTTTAACTTCTCATTACCATGTTTCATATTGATAAGGAAATAATTATGAAATTAGTTTTATTGTTTCAAGAAATCCTTTGGTTGTACAAATAAGCTTTCATTTTCTTGATTCTTTAATAGGAAGATCCTAAATATGAGGTGAAGACATTTGTAAAAAGGTAAGTAGAGCTTGGAGTGATTGCTTCTTATTCTTTTGATCATGCTGGATCTCAGATGGATGGAACCTATGTTCGATAATCGATTGTGAAGTTAGTTTTCACAAGTTATGCTACATTTACATAGCGATAAGTTCTTCATTACAATTTTGCTTCTATATAAAATGCAAAATGGAAACTTGAGCTTATTTTCCTGGCAACAGCCTTATGATATAAAGTGCTTATAATTGTAAACAAGTTTGATTGGAGCTCCTTTTTTATCGGTTGTGACAAGTAATTTGATTGTAATTAACAAGAGCCCTATCTAGGAAACCAACTTTGATGTTGTTGGGATTCTTGAATAATACTTCAAGAATTTGTTTGACTATATAGTCTAATTTAATTGTAGAGATCAATCTTTTCTTAGACAAATAATTGTAGAGAATCTACTTGGGTGATACTTTACAGTTGACAGTTTTATGATTTACCTAAAGAAAAGGTAAACTATACATCTAACTTTATTTTTTCGGAGCTATGCGCTGGATGGAAAAATTAATACTGAAACTTCACATCTAAAGTGACGGAAAAGATCTATTTTCCAGATCTATTTTCCACACACCAGAGCTTCAAGGAATATATGCTTCTGAAGGGTTGTTTATGAAATTGATGGAGGCGAGCAAGGTGTTTGTTGCCAAGGATTCCCACAAGGCTCATCATGAAAAATCAGCAGCAAGTTATTATTATTAGGTAAAATAAAAACAAGGGAAAGTAGATGTCATAGATTATACAATAAGCATATGTGTGGAGATATATTAGTGCATGATTGTATTATTAGCTTCGAGTTAAAAGGAGTGTGCTGGAAGGGATCAGACTTGTAACCAGGATCTGTTGGGGATGTCTTTGAACTTTTTATGAAGTGGATGAGTATAGAATCACTGCTTGACGGATATAGCAAAGCTGTAAAGGTCAATACCAGTTGTATTTTTTTCGCTCACCTTGCACCATCTCATATGTTTTTTACTTCTCATGATTCCTATTGTTCTTGACATGAAATTCCGCATCCTTATCTCTAGTTTCGTCCAATTCTCCATATGATTAATTGAGTATAGCCTTTTAGATTAGATCTTTGGCATGCACTAGTTATTTGCTAGAATATTGCATATGCTTTCTATGTAGCTCAACCATGAAATTCACTACATGACCTGAATTATTTCTCTATGAAGACAAGGGTTAACGTGATCAACCCCAAAATTTTGGGATGAAAGGGCTTTACTTATGGTGATTACTTTATGCTGAGTCATAAAGTGGTTTGAATGAGCCTATCTTCACTTGGATACTCAAGTTGAAGTTTTAACCAGAATCGTTGCATCTGACATCTTGATTAGTTTGTTTTACTCGGGCAGAACATAGTATCTCATTTGTTAGCTAGGGTACTATGTTATGTAGATATTTATATTGTTTGGATAGAGGATCTTAGATGTATTAGGAATAGCCTATGAAATTTGCCCTACTTTCCATTCTTTTTATGTTTCCTTGAATATGATTTTTTAATTTCTGTGCGAAGTTGCTCTCTTTATGTTTTTCGAGACTAATCTCTTCGTGTTTCATTTGATTTATATACTTTAGTAATTTATAGTCACAGTTGATTCTTAGTTAATTATTTGTTGCATTAAGTTAAACTACTAGCTGTATCTAGCTATCTAGCTACATCTATTATCTCATTAGCTTCTTCCATCTTTCTACAGGGTCCTTGCACAATAAAGTTTCATGATATATTTCTTTGCAGAAAAGTGTAAACAGCTGCAGAGGCATTTTTTATGGCATGCCAATCCCGGTCCGGAGAAGTACGATCTTTTCCACATGATATTGCATTCAATTTGGCTCAATAGGCTTAAGCAGATTCAAGACCAGCCGTGATCTCATTATATTTTGTGATGGTAAAGATAAGAGAGTCAATTGTGTAAAGATGGCAGGAATATCTGCAGGCGGTTTTAACTTGTGAGAGCTTATTGTGGAAAGATGATTTTTCTGTGAACCAAAGCCTTTTCATGGTACAAATATTGGCAATGTTACGAATTCAGATTTGTCTTGATTGCTTTACAAGGTTGACATCCAAAGGTTTGAGTTCCGAGGATTCCAACATGTTAAGACAAGCGATCAGATTTAGTCTTTTCTAGCTTCAGGTATGTCCAGCTGTTTTTAATCTGGTTTATGTATGCTACTATGCATTGTGTCCTGGCTTGGTCAAGCTTATTGCACATTTTTTATCTGGTTTATAGGTATTATGGCTGGCTTGAGTATGTAGGGTTTCTACTTACTGAAATTTGCAGACACTTTGTTTAAACATGTGAACTTGTCCACTTTTTAGGATTTATAAGATATCTGCAAGATCAAGAGTATTCTCTCTGTTTTTAGCAAATAATATTGAGTTACTCATTTCTGAGATATAAAGTTAAGTTCCTTAAAGCGCAAACGTAAACCACATTTTTATTCGTGTTACATAATTGTGAGCTGCCGTGTCAGACACGTCGCTTGAATGCCACCCCTGTCTATGCGAAAGTACAACATCATGTCCATGTCCACTAATCATAGGAGAATACTGATTGACTTGTCCATATAACAGTCATATGCTTTCTAGAGATGATGACACCTGATAGTTTAAGCGCACATTACCTGGTGAGTTTTATTACAGCATTCATCGCTATTATAGTTATACAATGTATATAATACATAAATATTTGCTATCTAGACATGTTATATTAATTATTTGGCAGTAGTAGGTTGTTGGTCCTGCTTCATGGCTTTATATATGTAATATGCTAAACTAATGATTTCCCTTTATTTCTCTGATGTCACTTGTAAAGGAAGTAGCAGAAATGGTGTTTTGCTTGTCAGCTCTACTGGAGTCATATTATTGCTGATATTGATAAGAAATTGGTGTTCATCTATTGCCACCATTTTCTAAAATTGTTGTTTCATGGTTTTAGGGGACACCTAGTGAAGGCTTGAAGGAGTTGAAGTGGCTTCCTAGAAGGCACAAGCCTCTCAAGTTCTTCGGGAACGCTATATTTTGTTCTGTACATTTACGTCCAGAGTATGTTAGATATGGTATTTTTTATATAAGATAATTGTAGCATCTATTGTAACTAGAATATATTAGCAATGGCAGTTAACATTGTTTTGTAGAATGTCTTCTATAGGTTGAGATAGTTATTCAAATGTGAGCAATTGTCTTCGCCAAGAACCCACATAGTTCTTTGGGACATATCTATATTTCGATGTGAGCAACCGAGTTATCATCCACATAAGTTAGGCTTTTCTTTCTTTTTTTAGGATACCATGTAACTGCTGATTGATAATCAAACATTAGTTTCAACTGCTGCACTGGTTTCAAATATTTTATGCAAGTTTTGTGTTCACACACTTCCAATACCTGAGACAAGAGTAATCAGTATGCAAGTTCTTAGGCTAAGTTTTTAATTATTTTTGAGAGAGCAAGGATAGCAACATGCTAATATTTCTTCTTTTAGTTCTTAAATTTGACACATTCTGATTGGTGACATTCACTTATGCTGATGATCAAGAATAGATTCCTATGAACTGTGGCCAATGGCCATGACTCGGGAGACAACTGGAGTCCACCTTGAATGGAAGGAAAGAATAAAGCAATGCTTTTACAAAAGCACAAAGTGCAACTTTCCAAAGAATAACCTGGCAACCTTTTGCCCTCCCTCACCTTACCTTCCATTTTCTTTTTCTTCTGCTCTCATCCAAAGAAATCTTCCAAAATTTATGTTCTCACTGGTGGAAGCAGCATTTATATAGCAAGCATATCTAAAACCCTATATGCTCGCATTCATTCAGAAAACTGCATAGTGTATATATTTGTGTTAGCGCAATGCTAGTGGGACAACAAATTCTGACCACATCTGTGTTTAATCAATCAGCACTAACAAAATTTGTCGATTTAGCGACGGCCAGATCCGTCGTCCGTCCGACGGAATTTGTATTAGCGACTGATCACTGACGGGTCTTGGCCAAAAAAATTCAGCTCGTCGCTAATAAAGGTCCGTCGCTACATAATCGTCAAGCGACGGAATAGCGACAACATTTCGACTTCACAATACGAAACATTAGCGACTACTTTTCGACGGACTTTCGTCCATTTCAAGTATTAATTACTGAACTGTGTAGACAATAGCGACGTAATGGTCCGTCGGTAAACCGTCGTAATAGCGTATCAGAGTGTATCATTCCGTCGCTATTCCGTCGACGCCGTCGATAACAAAGGACGGATTAGCGACGGTAAACTGACGGATTATCCGTCGACCAGGTTCTGGAAATGCCATTTCCAGAACCATGGCGGCGGATGAGTAGTCGCTATTCCGTCGATCACTGTCGCTAACAAAGGACGGGTTAGCGATGGCATATTGACGGATTATCCGTCGACCATGTTCTGGAAATTCTTGGTATTTCCAGAACCATGGCGACGGAAAGGTCGTCGCTATTCCGTCGAACTATATACCATCAGAACGTTGCCGACGGATATTCCGTCGACCACCCGTCGCTACCTGGAAATATTTTCAAATCTCCAGTTAGCGACGGATTTGCCGTCGAACAGTAGTCGGAAACTGGAAATATCCGTCGGTAACCGGTTCCGTCGCTAACTGAGATTTTTTTGAAAAAAAAATTATAGCGCTTTCCCTGTTCGCAAAAATATGCATAAACCAAACCAATATATAATGCACACCAATTATCCAACAATCACATAGACCAAATATATAATGCACACAAATTATCCAAGAATCACATAGACCAAATATGCACATACGAATTTAATGCACACCAATTATCCAAGAATCATATAGACCAAACCAAATTAATATAAAATAGACATTAATTATCCTGAAGAGTAACCTAATATCCGTCGTTTTAATCCGATCATAGCACAAATATTCCAAAATTCCCATAAATATTCCAAAATTTCCACAAATTTTTTAAAATTTTCACAAATATTCCAAAACACATAGAAAAATCGACTTTGGCCTCAGCAAAGACCGCAAGTCAGATGATGAATCATCACAGCCAGGGATCATAGTTGCGTTGAGGCATGTATAATTCTATCAGCCACTTTGCATACGAAGGCTCAATCTGGTTGAGGTCTTCTGGAGGGACAGGAGGGTCGGTCCCGATGCTACTACTTTCTGACGATGGCTCCTCCTTAACTTCAAGCTTGGGAGCAATCTCTTCCCTGATGGTCATCGGTTCTTCCTTGACCTCGATCTTTGGTAACACCTCCTCCTTAACAGTCACCGGCTCTTGTTTGACGATGGAAACTTCCTCCGTGTCGACCTCCAAGGGTTTCTTGCCTCGGCCCCTTCCTCGACTAGCAGCACCACCTCGGCGAGTCCTAGGAGCCATCTCTCTGACAACAGAAATTTTTATATAGGGTAAAGAAATTTACTCAAATTATAAAAGTTGTGACGTTGGTTTTTTGCGTTCATCATCATTAGAGGGAGCAGCACTAGAAAAGTTGTGACGTTGGTAGCATGAGAGAGTAAAAATCAGTATCACAAGACTAACAGAATTACTATGTAATCATGTACTCACCAATAACCGGATGTAACTGGAGTCGTTGGGCCTATCGTGCAGTAATTGGTGGATCCGCTGGTATAGGCCGGATGTACTTAGTATCTAGTGTATCAGATTAGTATCGGTCTATCGATTTGGTATAGGACGTATCAGATTAGTATTGGCCTTAACAAATTGGTATCGTCCTATATCCGATATGTACATGTATCGGCCGTATAGCTAGGATTCATATTGGTCTTATCGATTTGGTATCAGTCATATCCGATAGGTATCGGCCGTGTTGGATTAGTATAGACCATTTCGGATTAGTATCGTGGAAGGTTTAGTAACAACTGTACTTGGATTTCTCTCTTCTCGAGCTAGAATACCGTTGCAAGAGAGTCACCAGATCGTGATTGGCCAGTTACAGTAACATGCATGCTTCCTTTTCCATCAGGAAAAGCGAGATTGAAAAGAAAGTATGTATGTTCTGTAACTGGCCAGCTACGCTCTCGTGACTCTCTTGCAATGGTAATTTAGCTCTAGAAGAGAGAAATCTAAGTACAGTTGTTACTAAACCTTCCACGATACTAATCCGAAATGGTCTATAATAATCCAACACGGCCGATACCTATCGGATATGACCGATACCAAATCGATAAGGCCAATATGAATCCTAGCTATACGGCCGATACATATCGGATAGGACGATACCAATTTGCTAAGACCAATACCAACCAATACGGCCCATACCAAAACGATAGATCGATACTAATCCGATACGGTCAATACTTATAAGTACCTACGGTCCAGGAGGTTGATCCGCTAGTACATCCATGTACGATCAACGAAGTAACGATCTATTTCAATTTGGATGTGAAAATCTGTATCGTAAGACAAACTAAACATAATCAGTTCTATTTCACATGCTTAATTGCCAAGTATGGGAACGAATGGCTCAGAACACAACCCAAAATTCTTTCTAGCATATATTAGTGTGAATCATCTATGTTCTGTACATATGCTGTAGTATATGTTCTTATCGTATCTAGTATCTGAAGAATGTAACAGAATCAAGATGAACTCACATAATGTAATACTAAGACATCATCTACTACTATATAAGATATAGTGATAGGTTGTCATATCATCATTGCCGAGGGATGAGGGTCGGATGACAAATACCGCTCGATTGAGCCAAAGGCATGCAGCCACTTCCCTCCCTCCATTCACCCTCTCCCTCTCTCACGCTATCAACGTCACAACTTTTTTACCTCAAGTTCTGATCAAGCATCTTCCTTCTTCTCTCCTCCACCATGGCTCTGGACCCATCTGCTCCTCCCTTCTTCCCTTCTTCTTATTTGACTCTCTCAGCCACATATGATATCTACCTCAAGTGTAGAGTCGGGGGAGAAGAAGTGGGCAGGAAGAGGAGGGGGAAGCAGCACAGCCGGCGGCATGACCCGGAGGAAGTACAGAGGTTTTCTTCAACATCCGTAGGAGAACTATAAGGATATATCTTTTCACAACATATCACCTTGTCAAAGACCCTTAATGTGACAACCATGTTACCGCGGTGTCGGAAGACTAACATGTCATAATTTTTTAAGCCGTGTGTTTTGACATAATCCTCCAAACTCTTTCCTGCAGAGTTTGGAGGATTATGTCAAAACACACGGCTTAGAAAATTATGACATGTTAGTCTTCCGACACCGCGGTAACATGGTTGTCACATTAAGGATCTTTGACAAGGTGATATGTTGTGAAAAGATATATCCTTATAGTTCTCCTACGGATGTTGAAGAAAACCTCTGTACTTTATCCGGGTCATGTCGCCGGCTGTGCTGCTTCCTCCTCCTCTTCCTGTCCACTTCTTCTTCCCCGACTCTACACTTGAGGTGGATATCATATGTGGCTGAGAGAGTCAAATAAGAAGAAGGAAAGTAGGGAGGAGCAGATGGGTCCAGAGCCATGGTGGAGGAGAGGAGAAGGAAGATGCTTGATCAGAACGGATGGCTCAGAACACAACCCAAAATTCATTCTAGCATATATTAGTGTGAATCATCTATGTTCTATACATATGGTGTAGTATATGTTCTTATCGTATCTAGTATCTGAAGGATATAACAGAATCAAGATGAACTCACATAATGTAATACTAAAACATCATCTACTACTATATAAGATATAGTGATAGGTTGTCGTATCATATCATTGCCGAGGGATGAGGGTCGGAGGACAGTCAACTTTATCTACGGCTACATAATTTCTGCCTCGCCAGTCGAATGGCTGCAGGAACTATGTCCTGATCACCATGTCGTACCGTAGATTAATGCAAATGGAGCTGGAAATATCCGTCGCTAACCGGTCACTAGTCCGTCGCTAACTGAGATATTTTTGAAAAAAAATTACAGCACTTTCTCTGTTCACAAAAATATGCATAAACCAAACCAATATATAATGCACACCAATTATCCAACAATCACATAGACCAAATATATAATGCACACCAATTATCCAAGAATCACATAGACCAAATATGCACATACGAATTTAATGCACACCAATTATTCAAGAATCATATAGACCAAACCAAATTAATATAAAATAGACATCAATTATCCTGAAGAGTAACCTAATATCCGTTGTTATAATTCGATTTATCTTCAAGTGTGAGAACGGATGGCTCAGAACACAACCCAAAATTCATTCTAGCATACATTAGTGTGAATCATCTATGTTCTGTACATATGGTGTAGTATATGTTCTTATTGTATCTAGTATCTGAAGAATGTAACAGAATCAAGATGAACTCACATAATGTAATACTAAGACATCATCTACTACTATATAAGATATAGTGATAGGTTTTCGTATCATCATTGCCGAGGGATGAGGGTCGGAGGACAGTCAACTTTATCTACGGCTACATAGTTTCTGTCTCGCCAGTCGAATGGCTGCAGGGACTATGTCCTGATCACTATGTCGTACCGTAGATTAATGCAAATGGAGCTGGAGCCAAAATACAAAAACCAAAATACAGAATCCAATCCCTGGGTTCGCCGAAAATACAAAACACAGTTCTAATTCATATGTATTTTAAGTGTGAGAACGGATGGCTCAGAACACAACCCAACTGGAGAGGATACTCTGAGAGATCCATCTGAGTAGGACGTATACTCTGAGAGATCACATTTACAAGAATGATATCAGTAGTGAGATTGAGTGTTGGAGGAGATATTATCAGAGTATACGTCCTACTCAGATGGGTCTCTCACCGTTACTATTTTTTTCTGACAGCATAGTGGATGTGCTCCGTCAACAGATTCTTGCTCCGAGCCAAAACTTTATCCCGGAGCTCAAGTGGACATCCTTCGTGTAGAGCTCGAGTGAGAGGTTCCTGATAGCATGGTGGTCTCCTTTGTCAAAGTATCCGTGCTCGTCCCACAACCAATGTGGGATGAGCACGGATACTTTGACAAAGGAGACCACCATATGCTGTCAGGAACCTCTCACTCGAGCTCTACACGAAGGATGTCCACTTGAGCTCCGGGGCAAAGTTTTGGCTCGGAGCAAGAATCTGTTGAGGGAGCACATCCACCATGCTGTCAGAAAAATATTAACGGTAAGAGACCCATCTGAGTAGGACGTATACTCTGATAATATCTCCTTCAACACTCAATCCCACTACTGATATCATTCTTGTAAAGGTGATCTCTCAGAGTATACGTCCTACTTAGATGGATCTCTCAGAGTATCCTCTCTGGTTGGTTGTCGTATCATCATTGCCGAGGGATGAGGGTCGTAGGACAGTCAACTTAATACATAGTTTTTGCCTCACCAGTCTAATGGCTGCAGGGACTATTTCCTGATTACCATGTCGTAGTCCAATGCAATCCAAAGATTGACACAGTACGAATTCATATATGTAGTCCAATACAAATAGTCTAATACAAAAACAACCCAATACAAATAGTCCAATACAAATAAGTACTAATATCTAATGAGAACCACGCAGCTCACGCAAACGCTCAGTGATACGATCACGCAACCACCTCGAAAAGCGGGATCTTTGGCGTGAGGAGAGATGTAGTCCCTTGCAAGTGTTGCACGAATAGAACTCCCGGTCTCACTAGCTACCGGTGCTGGATGAATAGAACTCCCGGTCTCACTAGCAACCGGTGCCACTTCCTCCTTAACTGTAGGAGGAGCCACCTCAGCATTCACTGTTTCCCTCAAAAGACGTGTCGTTCCTCGGGTCATGGGTGCCATCTAGTAAGATCGATATTCACAAATAATATAATTGTAACATAAGCAAGCTAACTAAAGGAACCATCATGTAATTTGAGTACATTTTCGAAAGCAGATAAAGTACAAAAAATTGATTTTTTTGCCAAGTATGAGAACGGATGGCTCAGAACACAACCCAATATTCATTCTAGCATACATTAGTGTGAATCATCTATGTTCTGTACATATGGTGTAGTATATGTTCTTATCGTATCTAGTATCTGAAGAATGTAACAGAATCAAGATGAACTCACATAATGTAATACTAAGTGTAGAAGCATGGAATTTCACAACCAGAAAGCCCATGCGCCAGACACTACATGCGCCAAGACTCACACAGAACACTTCACAGCAAAGTCAATAACCATGGACATCTGAAGAAGGACTTTTTATTTATATATAAAAGTCTATTACATGTCTAGAAAAGGTTGTACAAAGGAGAATTTCTACAAAGGAAAGATCCTAAGTCTACAGCCAGCGGCTACCACGCGCCTCCAGATAAGCGCAGCGGCCACCATGCGCCTCCAGTTAGGCGCAGCAGTCATCATGCGCTGCCAGTCACCATGCGCTGTCAGTCAGGCGCAGCAGACATCATGCGCCTCCAACCAGGCGCATCCCACCATATCTTCAGCAGCTCAGTCATGTACATCCAGCTCAGTTGTGTCCCTTCAACAGCCCAGCTATGTGCATCCCTTCAGCCAAATTCTTCCAGCCAGGCTCATCTGGCCGAGCAGAGCCCAGTTATGCGCCGCTCTTCCAACCAGGCTCGCCTGATAAATGCTTCGACACAAAGCGCTGGAACCAAGGAAGAGAAGAGCACCGCAAATGCTGTGGCCAGGGGAGGCTTCGAAAGAGCCTCCAAAGCCGAAGGAAGACCGTGATCGAAACCGCGGCTAAAGGAGCAGCTTTCAACACAATCAAAGTGGGCGACACCCACTTTGAAGGAAGAGAGAGCCTAGCACCGCCATTCCGATCTACGGCTCTTCCGGAATAACGGAGACAAGGCTCGAGCATCCCCATCTTTGGATGCAACAGGCACCTTCCGCCTGCCTCAGAAGCCCTCGACTCCGTCTTTTGGATGTAACAGTCACCTTCAAGAGCATCGAAGACAACACAGCATCTCATCTTTGTCACGCCCCGATCCCGCAGAGTCCTTTTCGTCCTCGCTTCGGGCTCTTTGGGACCGTTCGTCCTCGCTAAGGCGTGATGCCGTGCAAGCCTAAGTTGCGCTTGCACAAGGCCAAGACCTGAAACAAGACAAGATAGACAAGTTTGACAATACGC
Organism: Iris pallida; assembly: GCA_029216955.1. Classification (NCBI taxonomy): domain Eukaryota; kingdom Viridiplantae; phylum Streptophyta; class Magnoliopsida; order Asparagales; family Iridaceae; genus Iris; species Iris pallida. Next base: position 12,610,442 of record JANAVB010032419.1, read on the forward strand.
AGCGGAACGTATCGCAGATAATTGAAGCAGCAGTGGACATATTTCAGAATACAAGTATTGAACACAATGGTAACAAGAACATTTCTCTTTATTGATTTCATTTGAACAGGTTACAAGCTCTCGATTCTCTCTGATACAATATTACATTCTCTCAGAACTTTACAGATTACAATGATCCCGTTCCCATACATTACATCCTTTTATATACAAAACCAAACTCTTGCACAGATGTCATCTCTTGGCATCTCTTCTGATTTCTGGCTCCTGAGGATGAGGCTCGGGCTATCGCTTCGGACTATCCTTCTCGATGCATAATGCACCTGCATGCAGACTGATGGTGGGTCAGTATATCAGCATACTGGTGAATGGTGTGAACAAAGAGCTACATTTAACTGAAACGATCACTGTTCATTTAGTGAGAAAACGTTTCTTGTGATGTGATCTTGCTAGTTTTACCTAGATTCATTCCATGCATACAGAGTCAGTTTACATATCTTTTGAAAACACATCTTTGAAAAGCCACAGATCATATTATTTCAAGCATACAAGGGACTATTCAATTCTAGCACGATGACTATTCCTTTCATGTGCAGTGCGCAGCGTGTTTCATGAGCATATCATTTCATTAGGGACACCATCTTTAGCATTCTCTTTTCTAGTTCAAGACAAACTTAGGGTCAGAATACAAGCATGATATTACATCCTTTCTCTTAGTGGAACATAGCATTTCTTGGTAACAGATTAATCTCTACAAGCATTTATATCAGAACTTAAGCAACACATGTATATCACTTTTCAGTGACTCTTACCATAGCCGACCGTCCATCCCTGCACAAGACAAGGATTAGCATAACATTATAAAACCAATATTGTCATTCCCTGTTCGTCTCTGCATCGTTAGCTCTTAGCAAAACATATGATAGACACATGCAGACCGATTGGCAGCTGTGACTCTCCGGTTCAGCTTTGCACCAATCCACACCTATCTATATGATGGTCCATGGGAAACCCATGATTAGCCGCTGTGACGCTCTTGGGTTCAGCTCGTCGCTAAGGACACAGATAACGGCTACACTTTTAACATGGGTCCTTGCACCCAGTGTGCTCATAATCTCTCCTAGGCCGAGTGGTTCCAGGCGCCCCCAGATACCACCCGAGAGACAAATTTTACTCGTGCACGAGTTGTCCGAGACCATATGCATGCTCTAGCAGGATTCTATCAGATGAAACAGATTTCAGATCAGATGTACGACATGTTCTTTTCATGCCTTTGCAGGTATACGACACGTTCAATTCGTGCCTTACTTTTATTCAGGTCAACATGTACAAGTCCATCTGTACATGTCTATAATTCTCAAGCATACAAGCAGCAAGCAATGATCAAGCATTCAATTCGATTCATTTGTTTTCTCTTATCCTATCAAGCATGACAAGCATCATTTCAGTTCTTATTAGCAGGCAACGAGTCTTCTTATTAGCATGCTGATTATTCTTTTCTTGTTCTTAGCATGGCATGGTTCTCTTTATCAAGGCAACATTCAAATCTTAGCGAGGCAACATGTGAATTCTCTTAAAGCATACTCAATGATTTACCATCTTGTTATTAACAAAAGCATTCAATCAAAAACTCAGATTCTTAAGGCGTAAGCGAATCAGCAAATGAGACTTCGTCCACTCACCCAGATTAATCGTCTTCTGTTGCAGAGCCAGCAATCCGATCTTTCTGTTTATCTAGTGCCTTCGCGGAGCGGGGCACTACAATCTTCACCCTCGGGAGCACTTCGTCAACAGAATGCACCCGCATGTTCAAGTTCATGTTGGAAGAACGTGAGGGAATGAGAAGCAAACCCTCTCTCCATGCCACTATTTATAGGCGGGGCAAATCAAACCCATGCGCCAAGTGGATGGCCCTCCGAATTCCGTGCAATGAATTTACATTAAATGGATGAACTGGACGCCTCGAATTCAGCCAAACGGCTATTTATGGCACTCGAAGAGCGAGACAGCCGCATCATTAAAAGACATGTCCGATGCGCCAGCCAGACAGCGCATCACACGGACGCGCCCTTCGGCATCAGGCGCATCACACAGACGCGCCCTACAGTACTCGGCGCATTACAGAGGGTGCGCCCTCACACATCTCCATACCGAGTGGAACGCCAACCGACGCGCCCACTCAGCTGTCCATCGAACGTCACCAACATTAAATGCTGAACTGACAGAGTTGGCAGCACGCCTCCAAAAGTCTGAACAGTTGACAGCTTTATTCAGAAAACGAAGCGTCGGCAACGTCAGCATCATCATGACTTTATTTCGACGGCTACTGCCACGTGGCCACTCCACCATCAGCATGCGCCTCTACGGCCATACGTCCAAATCAGTATGCGCCTCAAAAGCCATGCGTCTCAGACTGCTCTCTGATCCCGAAAGACAGAAGGAAAGTCGCCTGCATGCGCCTCAAAAGCCATGCGCCCCAAATGGTTTGTAACTCCTAAAGGTTATGAGCCGCAGCCTCCTCCTGCGCCCAATCCAAGGCGCAGCTCACCAGATCACTTCTTTCCACCAAATCCGAGATCTTCGAACCATGAGTCGACGACACGTGTCTTTTGACTCAACTCATCCAAGATTTCAGCAACGGAAAGATCTTCTCTCTGCTACGTGCCGGCTCACAACAGCAGTATGAAGAGTTCTCCCCCTCGATCAGGGCGCAGCATCCGTGTGCCTCCATCAGCAACCTCCACGTGGCGTCCCCACACCGGCGCATCCTGCATGCGCGCATGAGCAGCCAGTCTGCAAAACTATAAATAGAAGGATCATCTCCTTCACACACACACAGAGACTCAGAACACACAAGAATCCACAACAGAGAATCACCGAGAGGCAGTTCTAGACACTCAACGTCTTCCTCCTCTCAGCAAGCTCCAGCACCCAGAGCAATCAACACCTTCAGAGAACCGATAACCGTCGTCAGCCGGTCAACGGAGTCAACGCATTACCACTCGCTCCATTGGCACTAAGGACCCAGTTTAAACAAAAGTGTACTCCTAGGACTACATCTAAGTCCTATATTGTATCACTGTTCTGTTTGTATTAAGATTTCAATCAAAACAATTTTAATGGCAAACAAGCTGGCGACTCTGCTGGGGACTTCTTTCTCCTCTACCGAGAAGGTTGTGTCACAGGCCGACGACGTGAAGATGGGCTCCTCCCACAAGACGCTGGTAGTGCGCCTCAATCAACAGGCGTACGAGGAGTTCATTTCTGAACGAAGTGCGAGTCCTTCGAAGCGGCTGTCGAAGCCGAAGAAGACCCGCGCAGTCTGGGTGCGCAAAGTCGACGCCTTGGGCACCACCGTTGAAGGGGATGCGCCCGTTCAGCCTTCCCTTCCTGCTGACGTCCTCAGCAGTCAAGGTGCGCCCGCCGATGCAGCGCATCTCTCGGGGAAGCGTGCGGCTGACCACGTTCCCCAGCCATCTTCCTCTCAGGCGAGGAAGATACGTCGACGGAGCAGGGGCGCAGCCAATGCCCCGAGCATCACTTCTGATGCGCCACAAAGAGCCTCTGTCTTTGACAGACTCACTCGCTGTAATGGCGAGGAGAATTTGGATGCTGAGTACTATGCGCCCCAGCGGGCTGGTACGAAGAAATCCAAGGCGGCACGGGCCATGCGCCACAAACGTGCTATGCCAGCAGCCGACCAGAGGCACGCGCTTACAATCATGCGCGCTGCCGATGGCAAGCTGTACAAAGTTGACTCAAGTGCTTCTGCACCGACAACGAGTCGATCTTCAAAGTCCTCATCTCGCTTGGGCGCATTCACTGCGTGCACAACCAAGCCGAGAGAGGCAAACTCAGTGGTCTTGAACTCCCGCGCCTCCTCTGGTTGTGCGTTTGAGGTCCGTTCAAGTCACTTCAAATGCTGTGGTTCCTCCACTACTGATCGTGATGCCTGCTTGGTATTAGATCAGGGGGCGCAGCACTCACCCGACCACCCCGGCGCTTGGCCCTGCCATGCGCCTGAGAGGGGTGTGAGGGTAGCACTCTCCTCCAATGACTTGCGCAACGTGATCACTCACAAGCGCCGGTCAGGAGAGTTGACCAACAAGCACGATGCGCCTCTCGCGGGGCACACTTGTGCAGTGGTCACCATCAACTGCTGTTGCAAGACGGCAGTACCGCCAAAGCAGTCGGTCTTCCAACGGCTACAATCATCGACACCCCTCCGACATCGCCTTGGGACGAAGGTGTCAGCAGAAGAGGAGCTAAAGGTTGCTTCATGCAACGTGATCTCCAACTCCTCATCTGTCCGGAAGACGACTGCCAATTCCTCGTCTTCATCCAAAAGCCAGCCGAGGAAAACCAAGGCAGCTGTCACGACCTCTGGAGTGTTCGAAGGCACTCGGTCGAGGAAGAAGTTCTTGGAGGAAGCTGAGGGTAGCCAGACCCTTGTCGAGCCTCCTTCCGAAGACGAAGATGTCCAAAGCACAGCTGCGGCGGATCTTCATCAAGGCGAAGATGGCCTCCCTGAAGCCCCTCAAAATGACGATGTCCTCCAGGACACCGCCGGGGGTAGTTCTGGAAACGAAGAGGCCCTTCAAGACAGAGCTGAGGACAGTCAGGCCCTTGCAGATGCGCCTGTCGAAGACGAACTCCAGAATGTGGCTGGGGGTGGCCGAACACCAGGAGAAGTGACTCCCCCACATGAGAGCGAGGCTGAGAGCGAAGCCTCAACTAATCCATCCATTTCCGGCCGTGTCATGACAGTATACATGACCGGGGGTGATCTTGAGACTGATGCGCCGCCACAGGACATTGTCCAGCGCATAGACTCGCTAGAGGGAGGACTCAAAACCCTCTCTGCCTCAATGCAAGCGCTGACTCAAGCAGTGTTTGAGATGCGGTCGGCCTTGATCAGGACACCTTCAAATGGTCCCGACCCAGGAGCCAACGGAGAGTCGAGTGTGCCCCTCCAACGGACACCCTCAGACACAGAAGCACCCCGGACGTTGGAGCCCTCAAACGCTCCACTCCAGGTGGTACCTCCTTCCCCGACTCCTAGCTCCACGGAGGACGTGGTCGAAATGATCAAAGATCTGCGGGAGCGCTTCGAGTCCAAGAACAGGCAGGAGGAGCGCCAGAAGATGGGCATTCCCCAGCCTTATCCCCTTGAGTGGAACAAGGTGGTTTATCCCCCAAAGTATAAACCACAAACACTCACGCCGTATGACGGGAAGGACTCTCCACGACGGTACCTGACGTACTTCCAGTCGCAGACAGGGCATCTTCCGAAGGAGGACGCGCTCCTCACCAGCATCTTTGTTGGGGCCCTGAAAGGGGTGGCGTATGACTGGTACTGCAGCCTCCCCGATAATTCCATATCGTCCTTCGACGACCTGACATGCCTCTTCCTCGACCGCTTCTACGACGGTGGAAAGGACATGACGATGGCGTCTCTCATTGAGATACGCCAGAAGGACAAGGAAACGGTTCGGTTATTCATCGAACGCTTCCGTCAGGCCTGCTTCAGGCTACCTCCAGGCATGCCAGAGCATGCGCTTCTCTCCGCTTGCAGTATGAACATGCTGCCTGCAGTAAAGCTCTGGCTTAACTCTACTCCCCCTCCCGACTGGAGCTCCCTAATCATCGAAGCTGAAGCTGCAGAGAAGAAGGCGGCCAATGCACGTCTTCTGGGTGTTAGCTTCCCCGCCTTTGACGATAAGGGGAAAAAGTCCGCAATCAACAACTCCGGACGAGAAACAAAAGAGAAACAGGCATTGACTGTTAATGCCTCGAAAGGCGCATCTGCGCCTACTCAAAAGCCTCCACTGGCACCGAGACCCAAGGAGGTTTATTCGTTCAATGATGACGACACCCTGCAACTCTTTGAGATACTGAAGCAGGGTGACAAGATCAAGCTTCCGGACCCGAAGCGGCCCGATGAAGTCGGGAAAGTGGACAACCCGAGGTACTATCACTACCATCGGTTTGTCGGACACCCGACTAAGGACTTCTACGTCCTCAAAAATTACATCCAGCGCATGATCAATGCGGATGTAATCTCCGTCGACTATGAAGAGAAGACGGTGTCAGCTAATGTGGTGTCACTTCAGTTCGGCACCTTGCCGCCGACTACCACACAAGATGGAGTCGTCCCCATCCCTAAGGCGACAATGGAGGTGGTGAACTTGCCACCCACCCGTGACAATGTGAGTGGACTTGTCCCACTCACCACATCTCGAGGAGAGGTCCTCTGGGTTCACCCCGACCTCGTCTCCGAGTTAACTCAACCGGAGGTACGCCCTACCTCCAAAGCAAAAGACAGGAAGATCAAGTCTTGCCGCACGGTCTCTTCTTCAACGGAAGAGGCGCTTCCTGTGCAGACGCGTGCACAACAGAACTCCCAGTCCGGTGAAGCTGCCGCCGAAGTGGTGCCTCCTGGCACCATCCCTGAGGAGGGTCCATCCAAGCCCTCAGCAGCCAATAAACAAAAGCAAGTGGAGGCCCGTTTCGACAGACCTCTGCGGAAAGAAAATGCTTCAGGGCTAGCCAAGCCCCACAATTTTGACATTCTGGCACAACTGGCCAGTACTCCTGCACGCTTGTCTTTGTTCGAGCTCCTGCGTCTCTCTAAGGACTCCCGAGAAGCTCTCTGCGAAGCTCTGAAGGATGCCGAATCCTTTCTCAGTCAAGTCAAGCAGCCTGAAGACCTCCCAACTACTTGTGCACATTGTCATTGTGCGGATGAAGTTATCCCAAACATAACTTTCACCCAACAAGACATGCTGCTCAAGCATCACCGACATAACCGACCGTTGTATTACACAGGGTACATCGGTTCGGTAAAGGTGAGCAGGATTCAGATCGATCCGGGGTCTTCCCTAAGCATCATTCCAAAGGCGCTGCTATCAAAGCTGGGGATCCCAATGTACCGGCTGGCGCCCTCCAATACGACCATCAGTGGCTTCAACGCTAGCAAGAGCGAGCCACTGGGCAAGATCCGGCTGAAATGTCACATCGGCAGCCTCAAAACTGAGGTGACTTGTTATGTGGTGGATGCCGAGGTCAACTACAACATCTTACTCGGACGACCATGGTTACATGAGTACATGGTGGTGCCCTCCACGCTCCACCAATGCATGCAATATGTATCCACCAACGGCGTCATCCGGACGGAGTTTGCAGATATCGATCCCTTCAAAGGGATTGAGGCCTACTTCACCGATTCCGACTTGTACAAGCCCATTGACGAGGAGGAAGCCAATGACGCTGATGATGAGGCAGAGACGGCAACAGAGCCGGACTTGGAGCCTGAGATGACTCCCGACGCCCCCTTGAAAATCCGATTGAAGGGCAAGCCTCCCCAGAAGGCGCCTCCAATGAGCATCAAGCTATCAGGGAAAGCACCGACTCACGAAGCTCCCCTGAAGATACGCCTCAAGGGAAAGCCACCTCAAACAGCGGCTCCCCTGGTGGTAAAATTACAAGGGAAGGCGCCACTCATCGGAGGCGCAACCGAGGCACCTCTCAAGGTGCGTCTTAAAGGCAGGCCGCCGCAGTCATCCAAGGTGCCGGAGAGGGCTCACATAACCCTCTCAGACCCCAAAGTCAGAGCGGTGGAGGACTCTCCTGATCCGGCCCCAGTGCTTACAGATGAGGAGCTTGGCGAATATATCTCCGCTGATGTAGACGCACCCTCCTTCGACAATGTAATCCCACGGGATAAAATCTCGTACTTTATCAATAATAGAGTGTCTTTCAATTATTCTTGTCTTCCACACTGGAATGCCATGTATACATTAGACAACGCTCTATGGTCGTTGCAAACACAAGTAACGACCGTCTACCCACGGAGCCGAGACCAAGGCACCATCATCTCGGGCAAAATCGAGCGTCGGCGGGACCTCCCGTCAATCGAGCCCGAACCTGATACCGGCAGAGTACAAGTCTATCGGTACACAGATGCGGCTAAGCACATCATCCAAAAGATGGGCTACGACCTGAAAAGCAACAAAGGCTTAAACTACGGCAAGGGTCGGCATCTCCCTGTCCGGCTTTCGATGCCCAATGGAAAGCCACAGGATTACTATAATCGGACTCGACGGGGGTTAGGCTATGTCACGCCGCCATCAACTCCAGAGAGTTCAGACGCAGAAGACATAGAATATTCCCACTCGTCTGAAGCATCGACGTGGGATTCCGATACCAGTATCGGATCAGTCTTCAGGAAAGTGCTGTCAGCTAACATGACATCGGCGCAACCTCAGAAAGATGAAGGCGAAGACCAACCGCCGGAACCCTTCGAAGAGGAACCCTGGGCTCAGCGCCTAGGAGAACAATGGGAGTCTCGTTTTGAGTTACGAGAACCTCCCACCGAAGACGAAGTCGAGCAGATCGACCTCGGGGATGGGTCTTCTTCTAAACCCATCTTCATCAGCAAAAGCTTGGAAGGAGAAGACCGAGAATCTTTAGTCCAACTGGCTAAAGAGTATATTGACGTCTTCGCCTGGAGCTACGAAGACATGCCGGGTCTCGATCCACAGATCGCGATGCATAGGTTGAACATCTTACCAGATGCCAAACCTATCAAACAACAACAGCGACACTTCCGCCCGGACATCATGAATGCCATCGATCAGGAGGTGGACAAGCTCTTGACCAGTGGCTTCATCCGTGAGGAACAACACCCGGACTGGGTAGCCAACGTCGTCCCTGTCACCAAGAAGAACGGGAAGATACGAGTCTGTATCGACTTCAGGGATCTCAACTCTGCTTGCCCGAAGGATGAATTCCCGCACCCAATCACCGATGTAATGATCGACAACACATGTGGCTTTGAACGCATGTCCTTCATGGACGGGTATTCAGGCTACAATCAAATCAAGATGTTCCCCGATGACGCAAAACACACGTCATTCAGGACTCCGAAAGGTGTTTTCTGCTACACAGTAATGCCCTTCGGCTTGAAGAATGCCGGTACAACATACCAACGAGCGATGAGTACTATCTTCCGTCAACATCTTCGCAAGACAGTTGAATGCTATGTTGATGACATCGCAGTCAAGAGCCGCCTCAAAAGAGATCACCTACAGGACCTGAGGACGGTCTTTGATCTCATGCGGGCACATCAACTCAAAATGAACCCCGCTAAATCCTTCCTGGGGGTTTCTAGCGGCAAATTCTTGGGCTTTGTCATCATGGCAAAAGGCATTCATGTCGATCCCGAGAAGACTAAAGCCATCCTCAACATGGACCCTCCGAAGAACCTTCGAGAACTTCGGGGCTTACAGGGACGTCTGGCATACATCCGGAGGTTCATAGCAAACCTCTCCGGTAAATGTCAACCCTTTACTCAGCTCATGAAGAAGGGAGTCTCTTACGTCTGGATAGAGGAGTGCCAAAAGGCTTTCGACGACATCAAGGCTTACTTGACAAGCCCACCAGTCCTAGTGGCACCTGTCGCCGGCAAACCATTCCTCCTCTACGTCCGTGCCATGGATCATTCCCTCGGCGCTTTACTGGCTCAAAACAGCGATGCAGGCTACGAGCAAGCAATCTACTACCTCAGTCGAACACTCATCGGGGCCGAACACCGGTACAACCCCGTTGAAAAGGAGTGCTTGGCTTTGGTGTTTGCCATTCAGAAGACTCGTCATTACGTCTCGGGACAGACAAATCACGTCATCTCCCGAGTCAATCCACTCAGAGTTCTCATGACGAAGCCAGGGTCATTAAACTCCCGACTGGCTACATGGGCGATCCTACTAACGCCATACAACATGGTGTTTGTCCCACAGAAGGCGGTCAAGGGTCAGGCTCTGGCTGACTTTTTAGCTGCACACCCCATCCCAGAATCTTCAAAACTCTATGAAGACATCCCGGATGAAGTCCAAGAATCAAACGTCACTGAAGGAAGTCCCGTTTGGCGGATGTTCTTCGATGGCGCTTCAAGAACGGGCCCCAACGGCCAAATCATCGCAGGAGTGGGGGTAGTCTTGATCTCCCCCGATCAGCTGGTCATCCAGCGCGCATACTCTCTTTCGAAGCCGTGCTTCAATAATGTTGCTGAGTACAACGCACTCGTCATGGGACTCCAGCTAGCACAACAGCTGGGGGTGGATCATCTGGAAGCCTACGGCGACTCGAAACTCGTCGTAAACCAAATTCGGGGGCAATACGAAGTTCGCCATGAAGATTTGATCCCTTACCATGAAGTTGCGTTGAACATCATTTCAACCTTCACTGGGTTCTTCATCGAACATGTACCCCGTCTGCAAAACTTGGAGGCTGACGCTCTGGCTGGCCTCGCAGCCTCATTGGCCGCGCCCCTTGGGACTCAACACTATGTCACGGTAACTGGCCGAGACTTGATTTGTCCCAGAAACAACCTATGTTTGCAGATGGCTCACGCCGTGCCAACAAACACCGATGTTAATGTCCGAGACTGGAGATTCCCGTTCATCGACTTCGCCATCTACGGAATCCTTCCGGAAGACCCGAAGGAAGCCGTCTCAGTCAGGAGACGCTCTCTTCGATTCTACTACGATACAGCCACTAAAACGCTGTACCGACGCTCCTTCGACGGGCTTCTCCTTCGATGCCTGTCTAACGAAGAAGCGGCCGAAGCTCTTCGAGAAGCTCATGACGGAACTTGCGGAGCTCACCAACCAGGTCCTAAGTTGCAAGATCGACTGCGACGTATGGGCTACTACTGGCCAACCATGGTCGCCGACGCAGTGGAATATGCTAAGAAGTGCCATGCATGCCAACTTCATGCAGACTTCATACATACACCGTCTGAACCTCTACATCCTACAGTCGCCTCCTGGCCATTCGAAGCCTGGGGCATGGACATTGTAGGACCAATCACCCCTCCTTCATCAAGAGGACATCGTTTCATCCTGGCCATCACCGATTACTTCTTCAAATGGGTGGAAGCAGTTCCACTAGCGGAAGTAAAAAGCTCCAGGGTGGTCAGCTTTATCAAACACCATGTCATTTATCGTTTCGGAGTACCCAGGCGAATCATTCATGACAATGGTCCCCAGTTCATCAGCCACATTTTCAGCAGGTTCTGTGACAAGAATCGTATTCAAAATGTGGCCTCAACCGCCTACAATCCGGCAGCAAACGGATTGGCCGAGGCGTTCAACAAAACTATCGTCAGGCTACTCAAAAAGGTCGTGTCATCCAACAAACGCGACTGGGACGAAAAGCTTGGCGAATGCCTTTGGGCCTACCGCACAACGGTACGGACCCCAACAGGCAACACTCCATTCTCCCTGGTCTACGGGAGCGAAGCAGTACTGCCTCTCGAGATACAGATACCTTCGCTCCGCGTGGCAATCACAAACGATCTCACAGAAGAAGACAATCAACGTCGTCGTCTGCGGGAACTGGAGGCACTTGACGAAAAGCGTCTCCTAGCTCAACAACGCATCGAACTTTACCAAGCCCGTATATCACAGGCTTTCAACAAGAAGGTCAAGCAAAGAACTTTCCAAGTTGGCGACCTGGTTTTAGCAGTCAGAAGGCCAATGGTGTTAACTCACAAGACACCAGGGAAGTTCGAGCCCAAATGGGAAGGACCCTTCATCATTGAGACGGTATACTCAAACGGTGCTTACCGCCTCGCCAAACCCAATGGGGACTTGTTCATGATGCCCATCAACGGCAAGTTCCTAAAGAAGTACTATTCTTGACATCCTCCAAGACATGTATTTCCCCAAACAACCTCTTTTCACAAAATCAAACGCTTCCGGAACCCAGCTGTTCCGTGGCATCCTTCCGTAGAAAGATAACCACGTCCACATTACCTCTGAGTTGTCTCTCTACATCCTACAAAGCGGAACCTTACATTTTCGTGAGCTTACGCTATCCTTCATGTTTACCACGTCCACATTACCTCTGAGTAAACATCCCGTACAAACAACTCCTGTGTTGTCGTACATTGATCGCAGAACTTCCACGTCCACATTACCTCTGAGTTGTTCAACGTATCCCCCAGGATCATTCCTGCCACATCCATAAATACCTCTGAGTAGGAAGATTCTATCATTTGAACCTAATGATTGCCATGTCCACATTACCTCTGAGCAAACATGTTGGTTCCTTCAAACTTATTATCTGTACCTAAAAACCAAGGTGCGCAAAAGATAATAGGTCCACATAAATCATCAAGTTCATGAGATCAAAAAATGAACACATTACACAAAAAAAAAGTGTATTTCTTTATTTTTCAAAGAAGGGAGTACAGAAATACGCTATTTCCCCAGCAAGAGTTGCAAAAACACATAAAAAGAAGAGAAGCTACAGTCCCCGATCCTCTCCAGGGTGGGATGAGAGCTCTCTGACTCGACGTCTCAGGTCGGCAGTGCGAGTTTCCACAGTCGCCTGGACTCGCAGCTCGGCTTCTTGACGCATTAATCCGACAGCCTCAGCAGAAGTTTTACTCTCATACTTCTCATCAAGCTGTCGTCGCTGCTGAGCCAAAGCAAGGGTCCGCTGAGTAAGAGTCGCTTCCTCCTGCTTGAATGCCACGTGTTCAGCCAGGACACGATCAGCTGCTAGTTGAAGTTGGGCCCGCTGGTCTTCAAGACGGCGCATCTGAGCATCAACCTCTGCGATGTTAGCGTCCACCGCAGCCCGCTTCTCCGTCGTCTTCTCCATAGATTGAGACAACTGCTCCGTCGCAGCCTCAGTCCCAGCCACTTCACGCTCCCAACTGCTCACATCGGCTTGATGGAAAGCCTCGATTTCAGCCATCAACTTCCCTATCTCTACATCTATCAAGACAGAGAGGTCATTTCGTTGGATGCGCTGCAGTTCCGCGAGCCGCTCGTCCAGCTCAATCACCGAAACCTCCAGAATTTCGGCCATATGATCATGGCCTTGGTGAACGCGGATCAGCTCGATACAAGGCATTGCCAAAGCTTTTGCTGTCGCAAAGCTCCCCTTGGCATCCATCACTGCAGATACACATTTCTCCAGCATTTTGTACACTCCCTCGACGAGGAACTTCACATACTCGTCGGCATCCGCCAGCACCTGCGGCGTCATAGCAGGAGTTGGGGGAGCTACTACAATTTGTGGACCGGAGGAAGATCCGCCAACCTCGATCTGAGAGGTTTCAACCTCGGCAGCAATAGGCTCTTCATCAACAGGGCCCAGACTGCTAGCCCGAGGAGCCGAAGGAACGGAAGGAGCCGGCACATGCGTCGTGATAGTACCCCAAGTGGAAGAAGCAACAGAGGGTTCCACACCCTTACCATTCTCAAGCCCGGAGAAATCACCGACGTCAACGGCCACCTCTTCTACCCCCGACGTTCTATCAGCATCAGCTACCTCCTCCGGCAAAACGGGGAGATCAACATTTATCTCCTGGCCAGCCCCAGGAGACAAGACCGGCAGAAGGGTCTCATTCTTCTCAAGTCCCTCTACAGGGACAGAATCTGTCGCTACCGCCTGATTGGTAGCCATCTCTATGTCCATGGTTGAAGCCAAGGAAGGATTTGGCAATAATTCAGCCGACCTCCCTTCATCATGACCAGGAGGGGAATCAACCCTCTCCTCTATCCTCACTACTTCTGCTGCCCCCGCAACAGACTCCTGCAGCTCCGGAGCGATGTCATCGGAAGATGATGAACTCCATTCCTCTTCATCACCAGGAAGCTGCGCACTTGCTAAACCTTCGATATGTGAAGCCTCTGCTGTGGCCTTCGTCACCTCGGAAGCCGCTGCACCCTCAGGTTCCCTCCTGACATAACCCGGGGATACCGGAACCTCCACGATGACAGTATCCTCCGGATCTTCCTCCATGAGAGACATCATTGTCGGCGGGATACGCACTCCAGGCGAGCTCGCCATCTCTTCTCGCCTACTCCCACCCGACTTTGGGGTACGAGGTTTTCTTTTTAGCGGCTCCTACAAAAGAAGATGGGGCCTCATAAGTGGCGGAACCAAAATCAGGTTTAGTAGGATGTCCTTACCTCTTCGGACGCCGAATCCGATGACACCGTCGGTAACGATGCCTTCTTCTGCTTCTTCGACACAAGAGATTCAGCCCATGTATCTGCACATCGTTTCGATCGATCGCCCGAGGGTTCTGCTTGTGATGCGGAGGGGGCACTCTGTTGACCCACCCCTGACGGACGATGCGGCCGGGCCTTCACTGGCGTATCCCCAGTCGCTGCTAACTGGGTGCCTGCGATAAGGCTGGTCTCCCTGTCATATCCGGAGGGCGGGGCAGCCATAACACAGTAAAATTTGGCGGCCGAGTAAAGAATGGGCGGCCGCGGATCGGTGACGGGCAACGTAAAACGAACTCCGGTACATCCGGCATTATAGTAATGCCAAGCTCGTGCACCATCCAACAAACTTCCAACATACCCCAGGGTATTGCTGGGGTTATCCAACATCATCTGAGCATAACCAAATTGCCGCGCAAAGCGGCTCGGCAAGTATGGTTCCAGGTAGCACTGATTCCTGTTCCGGTACACCATATGGGACGGCCGGATACTTTGCAACCAGCGGAATCCCCATTGAGGCAGAGTGGTGGTACCTTCGCCCAGGTCCCTTAAATCCTCGTTGGCCTCAAAACCCAAATAGATGGGACCAACTTTGGTGATCTTCCAACCCTGAAGACGGGATAAAACCTTTCTACAAACCGGGACACCGGTATACGACCAGCTCCTCCGATGGAAACGACGAAGGAATGCATCTCCAGCCTTATAATCTCCTTCCGAGCCTGGGCTCATCACACTGGGATGATGCAGAATCAGCCATCCCATCAAATAGTGAAACGGCAATTCGGCGCGCGGGAAGTTATTTTTTCTGCCTCTATCATGAATCACATTTCCAGCAAACTCTCGCAAACCTCGCTGCAGGTTACATACCATTGCGGGGAGGAGAGCCAAGCGTCGGCCGAAGACCAATTTTACGGCTGGCAGGATTAAGTTTCGAGTAACCCTCTCGACGGCACCGGATCCACCTGCGAACACGCAATCCCGGAGCCATATCATCAGATAGGCGACCAAAACCGCCTTGGATGATATTGGATAAGCAAGGTGCCAGAAGCAGCTGTAGGAGCGTGCATCTGACTGCTGGTCTTCATTTCCTCGGGGATTCTTCTCCCCTAACGTGCTCATTTCGGACAGCACCTCGCTACGAGAGAGCGCCGGCGGAGTAGAAAACTTCGAAGAATCCTCTTTGTCTTGTCTAAAGACATAATCTCTCCAAGCGGTCACATGGGGCTGCGACCCGCTTTTATCCCTTCTCTGTACATAGTAATGATGACTCGCCACTTCCTTGAAGACGGCCGTCATCTCATCAGCTCTGTCCCCCAGGACCTGAAGTTCCTCATTGGTTGGAAAGTACTCTTCATAGGGCTCCGACCCCCAAGGGAGTTTAGACACCTCATACATCTCATGAAGTGCGAACCCTAATTCCCCTACCGGAGTAAAGAAGGTCCCGGTATGGATATCAAACATCTCCAGGAGTGCGAGGAACATGTGCCTATTAAGGTCAACACCCGCCTGGGTAGCACGGATCGCGGCAGTCAACCCGATCTCTCGGAGCTCAGTCCGAAACCGCGACAAGATCCAGAGCGTCAGTTTATCCCATTTGGAGACGTAATGGCACCAACCCTCCACCCGAAACTCTCCTGTCGGGTAGGAACGTTCCATCAAAAACATACGATGTGTAAAAGTCGAAGCACTATAAGCAAACGTATCAATGGGTACATCACTGTAGAGGCTCCCAGGACGTAAAGACCGCCAAGTGTAAGAAGACCCAGACCGTACAACGGTCAAAGCATCCCTTTGGTCGGAAGTAGAATCAATTTGGATGACACCAGTCACCGCTCCCCCCTGAGAAGGGGTAAGCTCCCAAGACATCCTCCTCTGGGAAACAAGGCGACAGAAGGACGTCAAAGGCCACTGACGTTCAAGTTGCTTAACAGTCATATGCACTCCATTCGCAGTAAAGAACCAGTCCTCCTTGACCTTCAGTACTGACGAATCAGTAGAAGTGAGACGGTCTCCAAACAGGAACTCAGGCTTCAGGAAGGTCACTTTATCAGATGTGGAAGGTTTAATGACTCCACGCTCCATCATCCGTTTGAGGAACCAATACTGCTGTTCACGGATTAGGGTCATTCTCTCAGGAGGCTGATCCAGCATAAGAGCATCTTGAGCAGGGTTTATCACTTCCTCGTTATGCTCTACTCCCATTTGGTTGAAGGTAGCCTCCAAGAAAACTTCACTCAAAAGCGGGATTGCCATCGACACTAGTAAAAGATCAGAAAAAGTCAGAAGAGAACACACAATGTGTCTAAAGGAGAAAACTGCGGCGCATCATCAGGGTTTGAGCCCATGCGCGTCAGCAGTATGGCCTCGACGCATCATCAGGGTTTGAACCCATGCGCGTCAGCAGTATAGCCTCGGCGCATCACCAGGGTTTAAACCCATGCGCGTCGGCGGACAAAGACCGCGGCACATCATTAAAGACTCAAGGCCTATGTGCGTTGGCGTACGGACAATGAGACTTACCAACCACCTCCGGCCGAACTTCGACAGGCCGACGGGGAACGACAGCCGCCGCAACTTCCGCGGACTCCTTCGCTTTCTCCTTTCCCTTGCCGGCAGCACCGCGAGGAGTCTTGGGAGCCATTCTCTCGAGGAAGGAGAAGTTAGGGTTTTGAAGAAGAAACTCTAAAGCAGAGGCACAGAGAAGAAGAACCCTTTCTCTCTCCAACTCTTACCTATTTATAGGGCTTGGTCGCACGCGTGAACAGATGACGTGTGATCTCAGCCGTCGCCTCGGGTTCTGTGCAGGGATAGCAGCAAATAAAACCAAAAGATCATCATTAATCTTTTCGGTTACCGAGGCACCATCATCATTAACTGAGAAGAGCATGCGCCGAACAGGCATGCGCCCAGAAATTATGCGCCCTGACCTCCATGCTTCTTATTCAAAGTATTCCAAAACTTATTCAAAAGTTTTGAAAACTTTGAAGGGGGTCTTGTAGAAGCATGGAATTTCACAACCAGAAAGCCCATGCGCCAGACACTACATGCGCCAAGACTCACACAGAACACTTCACAGCAAAGTCAATAACCATGGACATCTAAAGAAGGACTTTTTATTTATATATAAAAGTCTATTACATGTCTAGAAAAGGTTGTACAAAGGAGAATTTCTACAAAGGAAAGATCCTAAGTCTACAGCCAGCGGCTACCACGCGCCTCCAGATAAGCGCAGCGGCCACCATGCGCCTCCAGTTAGACGCATCAGTCATCATGCGCTGCCAGTCACCATGCGCTGTCAGTCAGGCGCAGCAGACATCATGCGCCTCCAACCAGGCGCATCCCACCATATCTTCAGCAGCTCAGTCATGTACATCCAGCTCAGTTGTGTCCCTTCAACAGCCCAGCTATGTGCATCCCTTCAGCCAAATTCTTCCAGCCAGGCTCACCTGGCCGAGCAGAGCCCAGTTATGCGCCGCTCTTCCAACCAGGCTCGCCTGATAAATGCTTCGACACAAAGCGCTGGAACCAAGGAAGAGAAGAGCACCGCAAATGCTGTGGCCAGGGGAGGCTTCGAAAGAGTCTCCAAAGCCGAAGGAAGACCGTGATCGAAACCGCGGCTAAAGGAGCAGCTTTCAACACAATCAAAGTGGGCGACACCCACTTTGAAGGAAGAGAGAGCCTAGCACCGCCATTCCGATCTACGGCTCTTCCGGAATAACGGAGACAAGGCTCGAGCATCCCCATCTTTGGATGCAACAGGCACCTTCCGCCTGCCTCAGAAGCCCTCGACTCCGTCTTTTGGATGTAACAGTCACCTTCAAGAGCATCGAAGACAACACAGCGTCTCATCTTCACCCTCGGGAGCACTTCGTCAACAGAATGCACCCGCATGTTCAAGTTCATGTTGGAAGAACGTGAGGGAATGAGAAGCAAACCCTCTCTCCATGCCACTATTTATAGGCGGGGCAAATCAAACCCATGCGCCAAGTGGATGGCCCTCCGAATTCTGTGCAATGAATTTACATTAAATGGATGAACCGGACGCCTCGAATTCAGCCAAACGGCTATTTATGGCACTCGAAGAGCGAGACAGCCGCATCATTAAAAGACATGTCCGACGCGCCAGCCAGACAGCGCATCACACGGACGCGCCCTTCGGCATCAGGCGCATCACACAGACGCGTCCTACAGTACTCGGCGCATTACAGAGGGTGCGCCCTCACACATCTCCATACCGAGTGGAACGCCAACCGACGCGCCCACTCAGCTGTCCATCGAACGTCACCAACATTAAATGCTGAACTGACAGAGTTGGCAGCACGCCTCCCAAAGTCTGAACAGTTGACAACTTTATTCAGAAAACGAAGCGTCGGCAACGTCAGCATCATCATGACTTTATTTCGACGGCTACTGCCACGTGGCCACTCCACCATCAGCATGCGCCTCTACGGCCATGCGTCCAAATCAGTATGCGCCTCAAAAGCTATGCGCCTCAGACTGCTCTCTGATCCCGAAAGACAGAAGGAAAGTCGCCTGCATGCGCCTCAAAAGCCATGCGCCCCAAATGGTTTGTAACTCCTAAAGGTTATGAGCCGCAGCCTCCTCCTGCGCCCAATCCAAGGCGCAGCTCACCAGATCACTTCTCTCCACCAAATCCGAGATCTTCGAACCATGAGTCGACGACACGTGTCTTTTGACTCAACTCATCCAAGATTTCAGCAACGGAAAGATCTTCTCTCTGCTACGTGCCAGCTCACAACAGCAGTATGAAGAGTTCTCCCCCTCGATCAGGGCGCAGCATCCGTGTGCCTCCATCAGCAACCTCCACGTGGCGTCCCCACACCGGTGCATCCTGCATGCGCGCATGAGCAGCCAGTCTGCAAAACTATAAATAGAAGGATCATCTCCTTCACACACACACAGAGACTCAGAACACACAAGAATCCACAACAGAGAATCACCGAGAGGCAGTTCTAGACACTCAACGTCTTCCTCCTCTCAGCAAGCTCCAGCACCCAGAGCAATCAACACCTTCAGAGAACCGATAACCGTCGTCAGCCGGTCAACGGAGTCAACGCATTACCACTCGCTCCATTGGCACTAAGGACCCAGCTTAAACAAAAGTGTACTCCTAGGACTACATCTAAGTCCTATATTGTATCACTGTTCTGTTTGTATTAAGATTTCAATCAAAACAATTTTAATGGCAAACACTAAGACATCATCTACTACTATATAAGATATAGTGATAGGTTGTCGTATCATCATTACCGAGGGATGAGGGTCGAAGGACAGTCAACTTTATCTACGGCTACATAGTTTCTGCCTCGCCAGTCGAATGGCAGCAGGGACTATATCCTGATCACCATGTCGTACCGTAGATTAATGCAAATGAAGCTGGAGCTGGAGCCAAAATACAGTACTACTTTACCATGTCGTACCATTTTACTCTCTCACTCTCTCTCCTCCCCCATCCGGCGCTCTCACTCTCTCCGGCGCTCTCACACTACTAATTCCTATGTGTTTTAAGTGTGAGAACGGATGGCTCAGAACACAACCCAAAATTCATTCTAGCATACATTAGTGTGAATCATCTATGTTCTGTACATATGGTGTAGTATATGTTCTTATAGTATCTAGTATCTGAAGGATATAACAGAATCAAGATGAACTCACATAATGTAATACTAAGACATCATCTACTACTATATAAGATATAGTGATAGGTTGTCGTATCATCATTGCCGAGGGATGAGGGACGTCGGAGGACAGTCAACTTTATCTACGGCTACATAGTTTCTGCCTCGCCAGTCGAATGGCTGCAGGGACTATGTCATGATTACCATGTCGTACCGTAGACTAATGCAAATGGAGCTGAAAATATCAATCGCTAACCGGTCACTAGTCCGTCGCTAACTGAGATTATCACATACACATATGTATATCACAGCTAGATGTATAGATATATACATCTATATAGAAGCACACAACTGATACACTCTAAGGGTCGGTTTTCCAGGAAAAATTTCACTTATTCAGTGACTTTGGTGAAGCGAATGTCCAAAGGATATTCTTAACAAAGAAGGCAGATGAAGAACTCGCACTGTCCTTGAGACAGTGAACATATACACCATGAACCCAAACCCCATATTCACATTTACTAATCCAAACACCACCAAACGAATGGATAACACCCAATATGGATAACACATTATTTAGCCAATATATAAACTCAGATGAATTTGAGAAGCAAAGCCCCTCCGCCGTCCCAAACCAAAGCTCGCCGCCCAGTAGTTCGGTTGCATATATATATGAAGAGTGCTTATGGCTGTGCGTCGGTTGCATATACCCCCGACGCCCCCGTCCCAAGCCAGCCGCCCAGCCCCCGACGCCCCCGCTCCAAGCACGCCGCCCAACCCCCGACGCCCCCGCCCCAAGCCCGTCGTCCAGCCTCCGACGCCCCCGCCCCAAGCCCGCCGCCCCCGCTGTCCCTACGACACCGCGAGAGAGAGAGAGAGAGAGAGAGAGAGGGGATTACCTTCGGGAGAGAGAGAGAGGAGAGGACGCCGACGCCGACGCCGATCACCGAAGCCGCGGGAGAGAGAGAGAGGAGAGAGAGTGAATTTGGGGGGAATGCGAAAAGTTCTCCCCGCCGTTTCATTTTAAGTCTGGAACGTATATTTAGCGACGGACTGGCGACGACTTTTAATCTGTCGCCCTTTAGTCGCTATTTTTGATACTTGCTGACTGAATATCCGTCGCTACGTAGTCGAAGAAATGTCCCGCCAATTCTTCACACAATTCCCGCCAAATAATCGACTGCATAGCGACGACTAACTATCCGTCGCTATATCTCCGACACCCTAGCGACGGATGTGCGACCTTTTCTCCCCCTAAAAATAAAATAAAAAAATGTAACGGCTTGTCGTCGGTAATCCGTCGGCAAGCTGTCACAAAGCCATCGCGAACGCCGATGGAAAATTTCCGTCGCTAATTTTCGGTCGCTAATTTACTGTATTTTGGTAGTGCAGGTGGGGAACTACCACGTTAATGTTATCAACACATTGACTGACACATCACATGGTCAGCAAAATGTTATCAAATTTTGATGTCTCCTTAACATTATTGTTTGTGTTAACATGTAGGTAACACCAATTACGATCCTAAAATATTAACCATCTTTTCATTAGTCCAAACAAATTAAAAGTAGTAAGAACCAAGATCAAGGTTACATTGATAATTTTCGCATATGTAGAATTGGTATACAAAATGTACAACACAAATGCAAGTTGATGTGTTACTTCATAACAGTCATGATGCTTTTTCCCCGAAGAAGACTTCCCAACTTTTGGGGTATGCTATTTGAATCATTTTCTTCCATTCAGCTTTGTTAAGGTACATCTCCGTCTGTCCTTGAAGACTCGGAAATAAAAAAGGGGATTCTTAATTGTTCCAGCTAAAGAGCTTGTAGGCTGAAATTAGAGAGCTGAATGCAAGAGCAAAGAATGCCAGGAATGACATTGCTATGGAGCCACTGATCATCTTGGTGAAGCCATCGCTCCCAAAGCTTAAATTCCAGTCAACATTCCGAGAGGCTGCTGATGATGATGCCGACATAAGAAGGTATGCTAGTATCTGCAGTAAGGGAGAGAAAGACCAACAGTAATCAGCTACATTGTCACGTTTCATTGGCAATTAGATTACAAATAGTGAAATAATTCATCTATCAAAAACATAGTTGGCTACCTGAACTGCAGGGCCGGCCCGGAGTATTTTAATGCTCAGGGCAAAATTCAAAATGATGCCCCTTGTTCGGATATATTGAAAACAAAGTGTTAATTTTTTTGGAGAAAATTCATTGTTTCATTAACATGAGCGCATTTTACATTTAGGGTATCATTAAAACATTGTTTCTCTTGAAAAAAGTACCATAGAAATTTAAGTAGAAGCGTCTTGATCACGTTTAAACACAATATCATAAAATATTCTACAAAATCAATAAAAACTCCTAGACACAAACTCTTGTACCATTTTTCAAACACCGTAACTCATTCCAACTCAAGTTCGACTAAACATCTAAAAACTATATCAATCTAAATATCAAATTGGCTTTTTCCTAATGGTTAATTAGAACAATGAAATGAGATCTTTGTAGTGACATTTCGTTCCCGTACATGATCCAAATCCAAATACCAATCCCAAAATCCTCAAATTAATCCAAATACCAAATTTAACAATTCCCAAATCATCTTATCACTAATATTCGTTAAAATCCACTACGTAATACAACATTCTAAAGTATGTTATGCAAAAATTCAAAGCCAGTTTACTCAAAATTCAATAATCATGGGTGCAACTCAAGATCGTTAAAGTTATTGTCGCTATTAGCATCACCAACAATCAAGTTCATCATTAAAATTCGAATTTCAGACCTCAAGTTCATTATTTTCAACGGAACTTGCATCATCGTTTCAGTGAGTAGTTGTTGTCTTAGCTGCAACTCACATCAATTCAAAGATTGTAAAATCCTAATTTTAACTTTAAATCACTAAGTAAATTTTAAAATTATGGACAATATAAGAGGACATGAAGGATAAATTGAAAGAAAAACAAGAGTTTAGAATTCAATTATAAGTAGAAGAAAGAAGGAAGCGAGAATTATAATTAACAATTTCCACTTATCGTTGGCCATCAATTCGCTCTGGAATTGGAAGACAAGAAGTTCTTCTTCTCTGGAATTGAAAGGGACAAACTTTCACTACTGGAAAAGTAATTGTCAATTTTTTCTTCTTTTACCAACTCTTTTATTATATATTAATACTATATAATATTTATTACTAACTCTTAAATTATTTGGGACCCTTAGGTCTTGGTGCCCCGGACCCACGTCCCGTTTGCCCCTCCCCCGGGCCGCCCCTGGAATAGGGTCAGCTATGGAGTATAGGAAAGCCATAAACAATTGGCAAATCTATATGCTTGGCTCTCGAACTGACAATAATCCTAAATTGGTTCCGAAATTCTTAACCAGGGAAGCTATGAGCATGATATGGTCATGCCGTAAAACCTTATGAATATGCAATTTAAGCTCATGCAACAAGAAAATCACATGGAATTCTGCATATAAACCCCTAATACGAGCAGCCATTAATGGGAAAGCCTTATTGGGCCCTGAAACCATGTAGCCTCCGGTTAAAACTTTGAGAAGACTATTAAACATGGAATTTATCTATGTAATTTTGAAAGAGTGCTGCTATTAGTACTCCTAAAATGTTATTCGGTACTCCTCTTTAATTTTTTAACATTCAAATTTCAAATTTGTCCATACATTTATCATTATTGGCACTCCTAAAATATCATTCTACACTCCTTCCTCCATGCATGCATAAATTAATGTCATATGTAATACACGGATAGATTTGACATTTGAATGTTAAAAAAAATTAAAAAAGAGTGCCGAATGATATTTTAGGAGTGCTAAATTAATGTAAAATACATAAATAAGTACAACCATGTGCAACTCAACAGAACCAAATCATCCCATCCAAGTCGCAACCAGCTATCATCAATGGACCAACTGTGGGAAGATGTATTCGATTGTGTAAAGTAGGAAAACGAGTGTACCTCTCTCTCATTTATTCATTGGACCGTGGACAAACAAAGAATGATGCAAATGCCTCTCCTTTTAGGCCTCATTTGGTTCGTAGAAAGAAAAGAAAAGAAAATCAATTATTTGTTTATTTTTTTTCTTTTAAAAAATTATAATTTTTATCTATTTCTTTTTTGGTGTTTGGAAAGTTCAAAAAAATTTAAAAAAAAAATGAATTAATCCTTAGATGGGTTTTGGGGGGGGGACTTTCCACCCAACTTTTTTTTTTTCCTTGAAAATTAGTTTTTTTTTTTTTCCTAAGCATTTTCTTAGGAATCCAAACATAGAAAAAAAAATTATTTTTCTTTCCTAATGTCATAATTTTATGAACCAAACATGGACTTAGTACACGTACAAGAAGCACTAGTAGCACCTTGCTTTCTATCACCCTTTATTTTGGACAAATTATAAGGGCACATAACATTTTGATCGGGGCTAGCCAGAATTAGGACTAGTCAGAATTTGAGGAGATTTTACTCGGGCTATCAAAATATTCCACTCAGGGGCTGTCCAAACCCCACCCCCCCCAAACTCCAAAAATTACTCTCATTTCTAAATTTCACTCTCTCTTCCAAAACCCTTCTTCTTCTTCTTCTTCTTCTTCTTCTTCTTCTATCCATCTTCTTCTTCTTCTTCTCCACCATTTCCAATCTCACATCTCCATCAAAATCCTAGTTTTCTTCTCATCTTCTTCTTCTCCACCATTTCCATCATCACCATCTCCATCAAAACCCTAGTTTCCTTCTCATTTCCAATTTCGATGGCACCCAAAAAATTAAATAAACCATAAAATGCATGAAAATAAAGCTTAAATACTTATTTTCTCACAAAGAATGCATGGAAATAAACCCTAAAATGCATATTTTACTCTATTATCAAGATTGAAATAAACCCTAATATATATATTTTTATTCAAAAATTTTGACTTTAGGACTGCCAGAAATTGTGGCAGTCCTGAAAGGAACTTGCTGTACAGCAAGTCCCTTTCAGGACTGCCTCAACTTCTGGCAGTACTCAATATGTCTAGGACTGCCATAAATTGTGGCAGTCCTGCTGTAGAGCATGTCCCTTTCAGGACTGCCACAATTCCTGACAGTCCTTAGTACCTCTAGGACTGCCAGCAATTGTGGCAGTCCTGTTGTACATCGAGTCTATTTCAAGAACAATTTCTGGCAGTCCTCAATACTTACAGGACTGTTATAAATTGTGGCAGTCCTGATATGAACCCAATTCTTCTACAACTAGGGTTTCTTCCATACTTTTCTTCTACAACTAGGATTTCATGCATAATTCTTCTATTAATAAAGAAAAATTGGTTAATAGACTAATAAATTAATAGATTTGATAACCCAATTTTTTCTACAACTAGGGTTTCATCCATAATGTCCAAACAAGAAGAAGAAAAATAAATTAGGGTTTGGAGAAAGAGATCTGAGAAATTAGAAGAGAGAAAAAAAATTAAAATAAACTAGGTTTAAAAAAATTGATTGTTCTTGTTGTTCTTGTTCTTGTTCTTGTTCTTCTTGTGAGAAAAGAGATGAGAGCAAAAAAAAATAAAAAGTTGACTTATATACTCACATGTTGACTAGCTCTGAGTAATTTTTTCAATGACAAACTTGTAAATAAATCAAAATTTACTTTTGGCTAGCCCTGTTAACTTTGCTTGTGCCCTTATAAATTGCCTTATTTTGTCACTTCGACTCATGTGGTTTTTTTTTTTCTTTTTACTTACTTAAAAGAGGATCAATCAATCATCAAAACTTTGGTCTTTCTATTCTATGAATCTATCATGCATCTATCTACTTATTTTTGGAGAATGATTTAACTACCAATCCAAAGAGTCCATGGTTTTCAAACAATTCCAACCATTATCATTGGTTCTTGAGGTGGCAACGCACGGGTGGTGTTGTTTGTTGCAAACTATTAAAATAAAACAAATTCGCTTTTTTTAAAAAAATATTATGATCGTTGTTCGAGTACAAATAAAATAAACTTTTAATTTGTTTATATCATTTAAAGTAAGTCTTGTTCTTTTCCACTTCTGGATTCACATTTTTTTTTCAAATAGAAAATGGAACAAAAATGATATGTAATAATTGTTTTTTCCCCTTATACAATAAGGCCGTTCGCAGAAAGAAAAGATTCATAGTGGTATTAGAGCGGACATCCGGAGGGGCCGGCAAGGTTCGAGCCCCCCAATTGTGTGTGTGCGTGTGATTCAAAAAAAAAAAAAACCATTGCTTTAATGGATAGAATCATTTTCTTTCCTAATTTTTTATTGAAAATCACTTTCATAATTCTTCTTTCATTGATAATCACTTTTCTTTCCACCTCAGTTTCTTTGGCATCCAAACATAAAAATAATAATAACTTTGTTTTTCCAATTCCATAATTTTGCGAACCAAACGAGATATAAATAACAATCCCAAATATATTTCAAAAACTCATTAAAAAAATAGTCATGTACTATCTTTTTTCTTATTTTATTATACTTGTTCATAACCAAACACATTTATCACTTTTTGAAAAGTTTTCACAAATGACCAATTCGCCATGTAAGATTTTTTATGTCATTCACAAATACTTACAAAAAAAATAGTTCGACTATACGAACTCAAATAGAAACTTGCAATATGATTAAGACACTTTTATTATTTTGTATTTAAATCACTGGCCTTTTTCTGTTTAGGTTCTTAAAAAAAAATAAAAAAGGGATGCATCTAATATAACGACTATTAATTGTCGAATTTTTAATTTAAAAACTCACGAGTTCCTATGGAATTTTATATATATATATATATATATATATATATATATATATATATATATATATATATATATATATATATATATATATATATGTGTGTGTGTGTGTGTGTGTGTGTGTGTGTGTGGGGGTGGGGGAGGTGATTTTTATTGAAGTAATAGTTCGATACAACTCAGCCTGTATTTATGTCAGGGCTCGGAGCTCTCATACATGATATATCATATTCAATATTATTAAGAATACCCCTATCGGAAGTATGTGTAGAATCAAAAAATGCGTGCATTCCGCTCCCTTCATACGTGCCAGACCGCTGCAGCTAGCCTGATTCGAGCCGTCCAATACCACAAAACTTTGTTGTTTTTCGCTCTTTTATGTTCTATATCACATCTTCAATGCCATATTCTCTGCTGGGTTGTATCTTAATTGTCTAGGGGTGAGCATATAACGGTTGAAAACCGAAAACGGAACCGAACCAAAATATGACAAACGGTTCGGTTTTTCGGTTATCGGTTCGGTTTACGGTTTGAAAATTTGAAATAACGGTTCGGTTTTCGGTTCTTCATCCGAAAAACCGAACCGAACCGAAAACCGATTTAGATTTAGTAATTTATCAAACTACCCACAATATACATGTACTAATGTTTATTAACCCCTAACTGAGCGCACTCTCTTCTCCTATTCTATGTCGGTGCTTCTTTGAGCACTCTCTCTATCTACCCTCAATCTATATATACTAATATCTTTCACTCTATGTAATATAACAATTCATAAATACAATAAATCATATATATTTTTAAATTTTGTTATTTAAATAGGCCCATTTTGCTAAAAACTTGAAGGCCATGCACATTGGCCCATGAAACCGAACCGACCGAAAACTGAACCGAATTAATTTGGTTCGGTTTTTGTTTGGTTTTTATAAAAACGGTTCAGTTTTTGGTTTTAAAAAATACGGTTTACGGTTATTTCGGTTTTCACATATTCGGTTCGGTTTGAACCGAACCGAACCGATGCTCACCCCTATAATTGTCTTCTCTTACTCTTGCCAGATCCGGTAGGAGAAATTGCATTTGAAGAACACATGATCAATCGATTCCAGATCACGTCCACATAACACGCATAGATTACTTTCTGTCTGAATTCCAAATCGAGCCAACCGATTTAGTGTGAGCAGCCTCCCCATGAGAAGTTTGTATAGACTCAAATGCATCTTCCTGGGACTTCCTTTACACCATACTATGTTTGCATCCTTCCAGCTGTTGTTTGTCGTTCTCGTCTGGTCGTACGCAACGCTGGACTGGAAGCAACCGCTGGGGGAACCCGCCCACACCCAAGTGTCCGCTTGGATATTGCGATCGATGCGAACTTGGTGAATTCGTACTGCTTGCGATTGTGCGTACCTGTTGAGTCCCAAGTGCCACTCGTCGTCGTGTATGATGGCCGCAAATCGGACACCCGCGAACGCTTCTTGGGATGCGTGGCTGCCCATCCATCCAAGGAGGCCCTTTTGTTGGATCCAGGGATCCAGCCAAAGGTCAGTGCTCATGCCATCTTTGATGACTCTCTCCAGTCTCTGACTAACATCCGCTCTGTATCGCAGCATATGTTTAAAGTAACTGACTCATTGTTTGTCGAAGAGTAGGTCCAGAAGTTCAAATTTTTGAGGTATCTATTCCGAATCCAGTTAGCCCAGATCGACTCCCCCTGTATGACAAATCAGCTTCCATCCCGCCATTTTGCGCATAGTTCGTAAGGATCAGAATCCAACTCCACCTTCCTTTCTCGGTCGGCACAAATTTGTTCAGGATATTGCATGTATCCCGTCCCTCCATACGAAATCTGCGCACAACTTGTCCAACTTGTCAACGGTAGAGAGCATAAGCATGACAGATTGTAGCCAAAAACTCGCAATGGAAGATATTACCGATTGGAGTCATCGGACCAACTCGAGTCTGCCACCGAATGACAAGTTTTTCGTCTGCCAACCCTCCATTCGTTGTTGGGCAAATTCTAATATGCTGGAACACTCTGTGGCCTTCGTATAATTAACAGAAAGGGGTATGCCCAAATACTTTACTGGCAGAGCTCCTATGGCGATTCCGATATGTCACTCCTCGTTCCCAGAATGCGTATTTTTATACGTGTACTACTCAAATGTATTTATTTAATATTTATCATGTATTATTCTGTATTTAAATTCCTTTAAATTCATGTTAATTAATTATCTGTATTTTACTTTCTGCTTTTATTTCTCTGCTTTAGCTAGACTTTGGGTTCGGCTTGGTTTGGTTTAGTTAGTTGGTTCATCATGAACCAAACCTAACACCCCCACCTACCACCACCTTTTCATTTAAAGCCAACCCCCCTTTCTCTCTCTTCATTATTTTTCCTTCACCATCACTCTTCTTCTTCTTCCTCATCACTCCCTCCACCTACCAAACCGTAGGCAAGTACAACTTGCTTCCCATGAGAACTCATGTTTTTATAGTTCATTTATCTTCCTCTCATGATCCTAAGAGAGTTTAGAACTTGGCATTTTTCATTTCGAAGTCTTAATTTTTGTAGATCTAGAAATGAGTTATTTTCGGATTTTGGTGGTTTTGATCTATCAAATTTCTTTGTTTTCAAGTTTTGATGGTTCCATGCTGTAGGGAATTTTATTCTACCCAATTTTGACCTTTGAAAAGTTGGATTTGGACTTATTTTGACCAAGTTATGGACTTTTGAAGCCTTGGATTTAAACCATGGAGATCTTGCTATTTTGGAGAAGATAGTGAGCAGTACGCGAGCTTTTTAGCTTGCGTCACTGAGCTGTGTGCGCTCTTTAGCGCAGCGCAGTATGGAGCTCATACGCTGCCTTTTGGAAGCGTATGACTTGCGTACGTTGGCTTGGATAGTAAGGAGTCGTATGGAGTTCATACGCTGCCTTTTGGAAGCGTATGACTTGCATACGCTGGCTTGGATAGTAAGGAGTCGTATGGAGTTCATACGCTGCCTTTTGGAAGCGTATGACTTGCGTACGCTGGCTTGGATAGTAAGGAGTCGTATGGAGTTCATACGCTGCCTTTTGGAAGCGTATGACTTGCGTACGCTGGCTTGGATAGTAAGGAGTCGTATGGAGTTCATACGCTGCCTTTTGGAAGCGTATGACTTGCGTACGCTGGCTTGGATAGTAAGGAGTCGTATGGAGTTCATACGCTGCCTTTTGGAAGCGTATGACTTGCGTACGCTGGCTTGGATAGTAAGGAGTCGTATGGAGTTCATACGCTGCCTTTTGGAAGCGTATGTCTTGCGTACGCTGGCTTGGATAGTAAGGAGTCGTACCTGACTTGAGCGTAGCCTGACTTGGACATAGACCAACCTTGGCATAATCTAACCTTGGTGTTTCTATTTGCTCTATAATAGTTGACTTTCTTGCCTTGGTACAAATTAACATTGATGGGTAATTTTACTAATAATTGATCATGTGTTCCTAGTTGGAACTGAGAGACTGGTTAGTCGTCTTATTAAATTGAATGAATGAGACACGTTCATATTAACTATGAACTATTGTAATCGACTGGCTAATCCCGAATCTCGGCATACAGACACATGCATGCTTCAATCTAATTAATTAATTATTTATTTATTTTTCTACAAAAGCAGCATGTGTACTCTATGGTCAAGACATGATTATTTCGTGGTTAGATTTGATTGTTGTATTACGTTATGTAAGACCTACAACCTAGCCGCACGGGTATCGTTGTAGAGTTGCGCATATCGTACCTCGTACGAACGTACTCATTTGAATAACCATGATCCACGGCATGGGATTTCACTCAACATAGAGATTATTAAGTTAAATAAAATAATAATTGCATGGAGAGAATGGATTTTCGAGTTCTTACATGGCAGCCCTCTTGGGACTATTAAGTGCCCGACAGGTCGGCTGGTCCCCACAGATACTGCAAACCTGCCACACGGGCATGGAGCGGTATCTGGTTATATTATTTATTGTATATTATATATTGATGACGGGCGTCCTGCTGGGACTCGTCTAATTCATGATTGGCGTAATTGATTGACTGGATAAACTAGCCTTGCTTGCACATAGTGAGAACTGAGAAATCTTTTATTGCATAATTCTATGATAACTTGGAACACACAGTAGCAAGCCGTAGTAGTTGAATGGCCGTTTAAATTGATTTGTTTGTGTACTGTACCTACTCTGTTGCCTAACTAAGATGATCAGAATGTCAGGACATGACGGGCCAACTTCTGTCCTTGTTTGGTTGGGAGGTTGGTTCGAAGTGTCGTGATGTTATGAGAATCCTAGTGGCAAGCAGAGATCTATTTATCATATTTCTCATTACTGGTTTTAGTTCTCATGTCGTGCTTCCTTGTGGTACTTGCTATTAGAGGTCTAACCTCTCTGGTTTTGCATGGCCAGATTTAGAGCCGGTTCCCGAGGACTCAGCTTACTTCTACCTCCAAGATGGTCAACACTAGAGGGATGATCGCAGGAGGACTCGAGTGAATTTCTTACTTCCCCGCTCGTTTTGTCATCTATTTTATACCTTGCCGTTTGGCACCGACATGTTAGTCGGATCGTCTTGTACTTACTTTTACATAATTATAACTAAGTCAGGCTGCAGCTGATAACAATTGTGTATGCCTTGCTACATCATCTGGCTATGTTTTGTAAAGCTAGATATCAAAGAACATTTTGACTAAGCGTTTGGGACGCCTTACTGCTTTATCTTATATGTTCTCTATTTTTGTTTCTTGTTTGAATGATTGAGACAATAGATGTGAAGTGACCATAGTGAGACTTTCATGTAGTATGCACCCCCTCGTCTTGTAGACAGCATTGATCGTATTATACGGTATTCATCTACTCGTAATACGTAGCTGGCGGAGTCATTCCCCCGCTCTCCAGTATTCTGGTTCTGGGGCGTGACAAGGTTTTAGTGGTGGCCCATGCAGGTCTGATTTCAGACTTGTGGGGTGTTTTGATTTGTAGGATGTCTCAATCACACACGTTCTCCCTTGATCTCATGATTCGTTGTTCTCAATTCTATCTTGACATTCCAGTATCCCTTGACTTCATTGATCTTTTCTGTCCGGTCGTTTGATGGTTTTCTTGTCCCTTTTCTTAGGGGCACCTCGTCCGCATCTGTCAGGATTAGGCAACAACAACAAGGGCAGCATGGACAACCTGACCAGGTTGGTCGACAACAAGGGTCAGAACCACTTCAGGAGACTATTCAAGAAGAGGTGATAGTAGAACCAGCAGTTGGACCACAGTATCCGGAGGTTCCAACACCACCAATAGTTCCATCTACCCCTGTGGAATTGGATACACCAGCCCTTCTGGAGATCATGAGAGGGATGATGGCTACTCAGCAACACCAGATGTTAGCCCAGCAGCGCATGCACGCTCAGTTACAAGAGCAGAATGTACTACTCAACCAAGGATTACAGACGGCATTGGAAAGAGGGGCAAGGACAGATTCAGGAGCGTCAGCCCGGTTTTGCAAGTACAACCCCCGCCGTTTCGAAGGCACGGAGGATGCCATCTCAGCAGATGCATGGCTTAAGGACATTGAGGCTATTCTGACAGCCGCTAAGGTGCCGGCAGAAGAACGTGTGGATCTAGTGAAGTTGTTACTTCAGGATCTCGTACGTGATTGGTGGGAATCAAAGGAAGTAGGCATCAGACGTCCTGTTGCTTGGGACGATTTTACTGCAAGGTTCAAGACGAAGTATTATGGAGTTGTGACGCAGTTTGAGCTACAACAGAAGTTTATCAACCTCAGACAGGCTGGCAAGACTGTAGATGCTTACGCAGCGGAGTTCTGCAGATTGAGTAGGTTTGCCCCAGAGATGGTAGCAACGGAGCGCCAGAGGGCGATGAGGTTCCAGCAAGGGTTTCATCTTGAGCTCTTGCAATTGATAGAGGGGCACAACTACCAGACTTTTGACGAAATATTGACGGCAACCCGCAGGCATGAAATCACCATTCAGAGGCTTGCGGCAAGGACTGGAGGTCAGAAGAGATCCCACAGTCAGATTGAAGGAGGAGGGGGAGCAGCGCCCCGAACAAGAGCACCATCCCATGGCATTCGTATCCACGATATGGCGATACGGGGGCCAGCACCACCACCCAGGCAGCAGCAATAACAACCAAGGAAGAACCAGCAACCCCCTGCGGGCTGCACTTATTGTGGGAAGATGGGGCACACTAGAGATGTGTGTCGGATATTGAACGGACAGTGTTTGATATGTGGAAATCCAGATCATCGGGTTACCACATGTCCCATGAATTCAAGGTCAGGAGGACCATTGCAGCAGTTTTCTGCTCTGCCAGCACCAGGAGCAGGACAGTATCGAGGACCAGCGGTAGCAGTGAGACCGTTGGCACAGCGCCCGTTAATGCCGCAGGCTCAGATGTTTCGGCAGCAGGGACCGCCGATGCAGCAACACCAGCATAGACGACCCCAGCATCATCAGGGAAGGGGCCAGCAGCAGCACCAGGCTAGGCCGCAACATAGAAACCAGCAAGGAGGTCGAGGGCAAGCATTCACTCTGTCCTTAGAAGAGGCATTAGCGTCGGAAGATGTCGTGGCAGGTAACATTCTCGTCGCCTCATATCCTGCAGTAGCATTGTTTAATTCGGGAGCATCCCACTCATTTATATCTGCACAATTTGCGACACGGCTAGGAATGGAGTTCGAGGCATTGCCAGGGAGGTTAAATATACTCACTGGTAATGGGCTCGTAGGAGTTAGTAGAGTTATTTTGGCATGTAGCGTTGTAGTTTGCGGGTATTCCTTACCCGCCCGGTTGATAGAATTTCCTGTTGGAAATTTCGACGTTATCTTAGGCATGGACTGGCTGAAAGACAGTCATACGACAATAGATTGTCGTAGTGGGAGTGTATCTTTTGATATTCCAGGCATGAAGAGATTCACCTTAGTCAGATCAGAGGCAACTCAGCAAGAGCAAGGAGTAATAACGGCAATGGAAGAAGTTCAGGTTCCGAAGGTAGTTGAAGAATTTCTAGACGTATTTCCCGAAGAACTTTCCGGTCTGCCACCGGTTAGAGATATTGAATTCAGTATAGAATTGGCACCTGGGACTAAACCGATATCAGATCGGGTTTACAGAATGGCGGATTCAGAGCAGGCCAAGGTATATTAGCACATAGAGGAACTGAAGGAGAAGAAGTTTATCCAAGCCAGCATATCACCATGGGCAGCACCAGTAGTACTTGTGGGGAAGAAGGATGGATCATCCAGATTGTGTATCGACTACAGAAAGCTTAACGCGGCAACAGTAAAGAACAAGTACCCACTACCCAGGATCGACGACTTGTTTGATCAGTTGAGCAGAGCTAGAGTTTTCTCCAAGATAGATCTACGTTCAGGGTATCACCAAGTGAGGGTTCGGAAGGAAGATATTCCCAAGACAGCATTCAGGTCGAAGTATGGGCATTATGAATTCTTGGTAATGCCGTTTGGTTTGACCAATGCTCCAACAATATTCATGGATTTGATGAACCGTATCTTTATGCCGTATTTAGATCAGTTTGTCGTAGTATTTCTCGACGACATTCTTGTGTACTCTGCTAGTGAAGAGGAGCATGAAGACCACCTCAGGAAAGTGTTGCAGGTTCTGAGAGAGAACCAGTTGTATGCCAAGCTCAGCAAGTGTGAGTTCTGGACGGATCACATTTCATTTTTGGGTCATATCGTATCAGGAGCTGGAGTAGCAGTGGATCCCAAGAAGGTAGAAGCAGTAGAGAGTTGGCCAGTACCTAAGACCGTAGCTGATGTACGGAGTTTCTTGGGATTGGCAGGATATTACAGAAGATTTGTGTCAGATTTTGCAAGACTTTCAGCACCAATGACCCGCTTGACACGGAAGGATGTGCCATTTGTCTGGTCGGCAGAATGCCAGTCATCGTTTGAGAATTTGAAGCAGAAGTTGATATCAGCGCCTATTCTTACATTGCCAGTTGGACCCGGAAGTTTTACCGTATATTGTGATGCGTCAGGTAAAGGACTTGGATGTGTCCTCATGCAGCACGGGAAGGTGATAGCATATGCATCTAGGCAGCTTCGGGACCACGAGAAGAATTACCCAACTCATGATTTAGAGTTGGCGGCAGTAGTATTTGCTTTGAAGCTATGGAGGCATTACTTATATGGTGACCGAGTGGACATGTACACAGACCATAAAAGTCTGAAGTACATCTTTACCCAGAAGGAACTGAACATGAGGCAGAGAAGATGGTTGGAGTTGATCAAGGATTACGACGTGGAGCTTCAGTATCATCCAGGCAAGGCTAATGTGGTAGCAGACGCTCTCAGCAGAAGGGAAGGCACATTTATGTTGACAACACAGAGGCATATCTTAGAAGACCTTCAGGAGATGGGCATAGAAGTTATACTTCCTAACGATGTAGGAGTTCTGGCAAGTCTACAAGTCCAATCTGACTTGGTAGATAGGATCAAGACAGCTCAGGCACAAGACCCAAGGATTCAGAAGCTTAGAGCAGAATGTGAGTCAGGACTCAGAAAGGAGTTGAAAATCTACGAAGACGGTACACTTAGGTTTGGATCACGTCTATGTGTGCCTAGTGGAGATATCAGACAGGAAGTTATGGCAGAAGCTCACAGTTTCCAGTATTCTATACATCCTGGAGGGACCAAGATGTACCAAGATATCAAGCAGCACTTCTGGTGGAACGGGATGAAGAGGGAGATAGCTAGATTTGTTTCCCGTTGCTTGGTATATCAGCAAGTAAAGGCATAACAGCAGAGGCCAGCTGGACTATTGCAACCGCTTCCTATCCCGGAATGGAAGTGGGAGCATATTACAATGGACTTTGTGATCGATTTACCGAGATCGCCAAGTGGTAAAGATGCTATTTGGGTAATAGTGGACCGGCTTACAAAGGTAGCACATTTTCTTCCTTTCAGAGTAAGGCAATCTACAGGAAAGTTGGCAGAGTTGTATATACAACAGATAGTCAGACAGCATGGAGTCCCTGTCAGTATTGTGTCAGACCAAGATACCCGCTTTACATCATATTTCTGAAAGAGCTTGCATCATAGTCTGGGTACCAAGTTGAGGTTTAGCACGGCTTACCACCCACAGACGGACGGGCAATCAGAAAGGACAATTCAGACCTTGGAAGATATGTTGCGAGCTTGCACTCTGGATTTTGGAGGATCTTGGGAAAGCCACCTGCACTTAGTTGAGTTCTCATACAACAACAGTTATCAAACCAGTATCCAGATGGCGCCATTTGAGGCACTATATGGTAAGAAGTGTAGATCGCCACTAGCATGGGATGATATCGGGGAAAGGAAGATGCTAGGCCCAGAAATGATTATCCAAACGGTTGAAGTGATTAAGGGAATTAGAGAGCGACTTCGTGTTGCGCAGGATCGGCATCGTCATTGGACGGACCAGCATCGTAGGCCGCTAGAGTTTTCTGTTGGGGACCACGTGTTCTTGCGGATCTCACCTACCCGTAGGGTCATTAGATTTGGCGTTCGCGGGAAGTTGAGTCCACGATACGTAGGCCCATTTGTTATTCTTAATAGGGTAGACGATGTTGCTTATCGTTTGTCCCTTCCACCTTCGTTACGAGAGGTGCATGATGTGTTTTACGTATCTCAATTGCGAAGGTATGTATCGGACTCCAGCCATATCCTCGATCATTCAGAACTGGTTGTTGGTACCAACCTGTCTTACGAAGAGCAGCATGTGTCCATCTTGGACCGAAGAGAGAAGATACTCAAGAACCGAACAATTAACCTTGTCCGGGTTGCTTGGGGTCATCACTCTTTGGGAGAGTCAACGTGGGAACGTGAGGATGATATTCGATCACGGTATCCACACCTGTTTGACACACAAGGTATATCTTTTTCTGTGCACCTTGATTGTCTTGATTCCTCATGCTTATCACCGTTTGGGTAGAATTGCTTGATATCGTAGATTGTTAAATATAGATATGTTACTTGCTATGGACATTGTAAAATGATTGCTTGATTTAATTGCTTGTACTTAGATTAGTTTAGCCCCGATGTTTCTATCCTGCTTGGATTTGAAATTCCGAGGACAGAATTTTTCTAAGGAGGGTAGAGATGTCACTCCCCGTTCCCAGAATACGTATTTTTATACGTGTACTACTCAAATGTATTTATTTAATATTTATCATGTATTATTCTGTATTTAAATTTCTTCAAATTCATGTTAATTAATTATCTGTATTTTACTTTCTGCTTTTATTTCTCTGCTTTAGCTAGACTTTGGGTTCGGCTTGGTTTGGTTTAGTTAGTTGGTTCATCATGAACCAAACCTAACACCTCCACCTACCACCACCTTTTCATTTAAAGCCAACCCCCCTTTCTCTCTCTTCATTATTTTTCCTTCACCATCACTCTTCTTCTTCTTCCTCATCACTCCCTCCACCTACCAAACCGTAGGCAAGTACAACTTGCTTCCCATGAGAACCCATGTTTTTATAGTTCATTTATCTTCCTCTCATGATCCTAAGAGAGTTTAGAACTTGGCATTTTTTATTTCGAAGTCTTAATTTTTGTAGATCTAGAAATGAGTTATTTTCGGATTTTGGTGGTTTTGATCTATCAAATTTCTTTGTTTTCAAGTTTTGATGGTTCCATGCTGTAGGGAATTTTATTCTACCCAATTTTGACCTTTGAAAAGTTAGATTTGGACTTATTTTGACCAAGTTATGGACTTTCGAAGCCTTGGGTTCAAACCATGGAGATCTTGCTGTTTTGGAGAAGATAGTGAGCAGTACGCGAGCTTTTTAGCTTGCGTCACTGAGCTGTGCGCGCTCTTTAGCGCAGCGCAGTATGGAGCTCGTACCTGAGCGTAGCCTGACTTGGGCATAGACCAACCTTGGCATAATCTAACCTTGGTGTTTCTATTTGCTCTATAATAGTTGACTTTCTTGCCTTGGTACAAATTAACATTGATGGGTAATTTTACTAATAATTGATCATGTGTTCCTAGTTGGAACTGAGAGACTGGTTAGTCGTCTTATTGAATTGAATGAATGAGACACGTTCATATTAACTATGAACTATTGTAATCGACTGACTAATCCCGAATCTCGGCATACAGACACATGCATGCTTCAATCTAATTATTTATTTATTTATTTATTTATTTATTTTTCTACAAAAGCATCATGTGTACTCTATGGTCAAGGCATGATTATTTCGTAGTTAGATTTGATTGTTGCATTACTTTATGTAAGACCTACAACCTAGCCGCACGGGTATCGTTGTAGAGTTGCGCATATCGTACCCCGTACGAACGTACTCATTTGAATAACCATGATCCACGGCATGGGATTTCACTCAACATAGAGATTATTAAGTTAAATAAAATAATAATTGCATGGAGAGAATGGATTCCCGAGTTCTTACATGGCTGCCCTCTTGGGACTATTAAGTGCCCGACAGGTCGGCTGGTCCCCACAGATACTGCAAACCTGCCACACGGGCATGGAGCGGTATCTGGTTATATTATTTATTGTATATTATATATTGATGACGGGCGTCCTGCTGGGACTCGTCTAATTCATGATTGGCGCAATTGATTGACTGGGTAAACTAGTCTTGCTTGCACATAGTGAGAACTGAGGAATCTTTTATTGCATAATTCCATGATAACTTGGAACACACAGTAGCAAGCCGTAGTAGTTGAATAGCCGTTTAAATTGATTTGTTTGTGTACTGTACCTACTCTGTTGCCTAACTAAGATGATCAGAATGTCAGGACATGACGGGCCAACTTCTGTCCTTGTTTGGTTGGGAGGTTGGTTCGAAGTGTCGTGATGTCATGAGAATCCTAGTGGCAAGCAGAGATCTATTTATCATATTTCTCATTACTGGTTTTAGTTCTCATGTCGTGCTTCCTTGTGGTACTTGCTATTAGAGGTCTAACCTCTCTGGTTTTGCATGGCCAGATTTAGAGCCGGTTCCCGAGGACTCAGCTTACTTCTACCTCCAAGATGGTCAACACTAGAGGATGATCGCAGGAGGACTCGAGTGGGTTTTTTACTTCCCCGCTCGTTTTGCCATCTACTTTATACCTTGCCGTTTGGCACCGACATGTTAGTCGGATCGTCTTGTACTTACTTTTACATAACTGTAACTAAGTCAGGCTGCAGCTGATAACAATTGTGTATGCCTTGCTACATCATCTGGCTATATTTTGTAAAGCCAGATATCAAAGAACATTTTGACTAAGCGTTTGGGACGCCTTACTGCTTTATCTTATATGTTCTCTATTTTTGTTTCTTGTTTGAATGATTGAGACAATAGATGTGAAGTGACCATAGTGAGACTTTCATGTAGTATGCACCCCCTCGTCTTGTAGACAGCATTGATCGTATTATACGGTATTCATCTACCCATAATACGTAGCTGGCTGAGTCATTCCCCCGCTCTCCAGTATTCTGGTTCTGGGGCGTGACACGATACTAGATGCCTTCTCCTCCTGCTGTGGACACCATTTACTGAAGAATATCGTACCCTTGTCTTTGTTTAGTTGTAGCCCTAAAATTTCTCCGAAGCGCTCCATAATTCTCGTAAATGAGTGCATCCTAGTATTGGATGGTGTCATAAAAACTAGTAGCTCATATATATATTGTAACGTCCCAGTCCCAAAATACTTGGGACTAGATACGTATCATGCCAGCTGTATACATACGAGTAAATATATGGCTCGTATATATACATAAGCTGTAAATGTAGAAAGTCAAGACACTAAATCTCATCCACAAAGATAAATAATAATATAAAAGCAACTTTGAGTTTGTCATGTATTCAATCGTTGGGCGGAGATAAAGTCCACTACCAACTAATTTAAATAGAGAAGAAATATACAAAGAAAGTGATTGGTCGAGCGAAGCAAATGACGAGTCCAAAAGCAATCATCGCGAAGGAAGGAATGGCCTTAGCTTAGAACACCTGCAAGACATCACGAAACACACACCTGGAGAGATCACCAGGTCCTCAGAGGGACGTAACAAGACACATAATATCATGCCAATAAACTGAATAATAAAAGCTCAACAGAAAAATATGCATGAGTAAAGGCTCCTAACCATTCTATGTGAATTGCAATTTAGAGGACAACGTTCTACGCAGGGGCTGTAACGGATTCACGCAAGCAAGTAATA
Source organism: Iris pallida (assembly GCA_029216955.1). Taxonomy (NCBI): domain Eukaryota; kingdom Viridiplantae; phylum Streptophyta; class Magnoliopsida; order Asparagales; family Iridaceae; genus Iris; species Iris pallida. The sequence continues at coordinate 12,650,092 of JANAVB010032419.1, forward strand.
GAGAGTGGCCGTCAAGTAGCGCTCATACGAGACGCTATCGGCCCTGGGCAGAATGTAGTGCTCATAAGAGTCACCCTCGGCCCAAAATGTATGTAAAAAAATAAATGTAGACCCTACGCTAATAACTGTCCCCTCCCCCCAATGATACTATACATGCATCGTCTCCACGACAATGTTTAATCCTTAATAACTGCCAAGTCTTCTACACAATCTATTAGCAGTTATATCCTAACGCACAACATGTACGCACCGATGTACGGTCGGTACGCAAGTCCGAAGCTATATGCGATGACTTATCACTCACACACAATCCGTGGCACATCGTGACAGTTTATGAGATGCACTAAACATACGGTGGTCCTTTAACTCTAAGTCAATTGCATAAAGTATAATAATTTGCATCTATATATATTTTTGAAAGAACAACATAAAGAAAAAGCATGCATGATATTGAGCAAGAAATTAAACAGTAAAGGCAAGGTGTCTTGCCTGGTGTGTCGCCTGGTGTGGTGCAATGATCCGACAAGTCCAGTTTTGTCCAATAGCCGGGGTCGAGGTGAAGAGATCCGAATTCGCGGGAAAATAGGAATATGGTCAGTCATGATCAGGATTGACATATAGTATAATTTTTGCAGAGAGAAGTATTTATACGAATTTTTAGAAAATACTTATAATACTTAAAAATGCATTTTACTAGTAAAATTTTTTTTAAGGAAAATACTTGTATAATAATGTGGAAATTACATCTTATTAGTCAAAATACTTTTAGGGTAGAAAAACTCTTAAGTTGTAAAATATGATTTAGGTGGAAACTATCTTTCATAATTTAAAATATATTTTAGATAATAATTAAAAATAGTACTAATTCATTTAGTCCAAAACTTGTCATATATATATACACACCTAATCGAGAATAATATTTTAAAATTTGCTTGAAATTAGCTAGACAATATTTGTACTACTTATAAAATAATAATGCAATTTACAAAACATCAAATAATAGTAGTAATCCTAAATAATAATAATAATAATAATAATAATAATAATAATAATAATAATAATAATAATAATAATATAATGATAATAATAATGATTATTATTATTATTATTATTATTACTTATAATAATAAATACTTATAATAATAAATACTTATAATCCGATCTGTTCCCTCTCGGAATTGGGAAAACGAAAAAGGAAGGAGAGAGAGAGGGGAAAGTCGATAAAGGGGAGGGTTTCTGTAAAACCCTGATCCTAAATCCGTTAATTAAATTAGTAATTTCAAAAAATTTGTTTGGCATTTAAATTATATTAGTTAATAATAAGTTATTATTAATAGTAATATATTTAGTAGATTTATAAATTTTATTTTAGTTATTTCGGAATTATTGTTATTGGGTTGAGTTTTTGATTTGGATCCAAACCCAGCCAATCGTCTTGAACCCAAACCTATTTCTTCCCAAACCCAAACTCAAAACCATTCTTTAAAAAAAAAAATAATAATAAACCCGGTCCCCCCCTAATCCCACGACCAGGCCCCCTTCCCATCTACAGCCTCTCCCCCTTTCTCTTTCCTACAAACACTTCACTCATTTTCTTTTCCTACAAATTCTCACAGCACTCCCTCCCTTTCTCTTTAAGAACACCACCACCACCACCTTTCCCACAACCCCTCACTCTCAACTCCATCATCTCCTCACCTCTCCTCTCTCCAGAGCACCCCAACCCCTTTCTCCGATCTCCCGAGCACCCGAGCTCCCGCGACCCCGGCGGCCAACGCCGACCCCGACCTCCGGCAGTAGCTCCGGCGTCGGCCCCGATCTCTCCCGCGCGGCCCCCTCCAGCACCCGAACCCCCACTCAGCCGGGCTCCCGTGCCGGACCCGCGCCCGCGCACCCTGGGCCGCCCGCCTCCGGCGACCCTCCGACACCCGCGCTCCCGAGTTTCCTCGGTCGCCCCTCTCCCCGATCGGCGCGCCCCGCGGCCACCCCCTCTCGGCCCCGCACTCCAGCAACCCGATCCCCTCCGGCCTCTGCGCGCCCGGCCGACCAACGGCCTCCCGCCGGACCCCGAGCTCCGGCGCCACCCCGCGAGTTCCTGGTCCCCTCTTCTGGACGCCGCCCCTTCTCCGTCGCTGTCCCGCAGCTGTGCCCTAGCCGTTCCCCTCTGTCCCGGTTCCCGCAAGCTTTCCGCTGATCCGAACAGCACTGTCCAGCACTGTCCGATCTCCCGATTCCGTTGTTGTCCGCAATTCTTTTCTATATTTTTCATCTGAGAGCTCTAGCCGAGCAACCCAAGGTATAACTCCTTTGTCCCGTCCCATTTTCGGTAGTCAATGATGAGATTGGTCCCCGATTCCTTCTCGGAAATTCGGTTTTTAGGTGGACGACGTAGTTTCGGAGTTTCCGAAAAACATTCTGTGAATTCTTGCTGTGTTTGGTTTGGGTTTTCGGAATTTTGACATTCCCGATTTTTATTTCGGATTTTTCGATTCTGCTTCGGAAATGTCTTATATATATAATTTCTATATAAATGTGTTTCCCTGGTTTGGAACTTTTTATTATGGGTGTTTCGGCGCATTTTCCCAGTTTTGGGTTGTCCCGAATATAGAGAAAATGCTGCCCAAATTTTTATAAAATTTTATAAAAGAATTTTAAATCGGTTTTCGGAAATTATTTATTTAAATGGATTTTTGGGCGACGACCATACCGGTCCGTGGGCCCTAGCGAAATGTAAACGAAACCGGTTTTACCCGGACGTTGAGGCATTAGCTAACTGTGACGATTGGACCAAGTCTGAGACTCCTAATATTTAATTAAATTTATTTTTAGTTTTGTTTTCGATATTTAAAATACGGAACATTAGTCAGAGCTAACTAATTTTCTCTTATTTTATTTATGTAAAGTTTGTAAGGGCATAAGCCAATCTTCCTATTTTATTAGCTGTGCCCCTGTATTGCGTAGTCTAGGTTTTTTTATTTATTTTCTTGGTTGATTTTTTCTTTATTTTATGGTTGGTTTATTCTTCGTAATTAGGCGCTTAGTTACAAAATGGCTAATAAATATTTTGTAAAAATTAATAAGAATTTTTTACGATATAATAACTTGAATAAAATATTGATAGTTAACAAAATCCACATTTTTCTCATTTGAAAGAAAAATAGTAGTTTTATATATATAATATTACAGAATACAAGTTTTTGCCAAATTAACCGGTAACGATAATTTTTCAAGGAAAACCAGAAACTGGCTATCCAACTAAATGAGAACCAACGTAGCATGCGTCGTAAACCGTTAGCAGTAGAATAAACAAACTTAAAATCTGACTAGGACCTGTTACTAGAGATTACAACTAGCACACCTAGCTTGATTTCACAATGGTTCTAAGTCAAGTTCTCCAACTGTAGGATCTCGAAGACGAACCTAGCATCTTTCCGGAACCAACATCGTTTCCAGTCATAAACAAAAGGCAAGTACATTTTGTGTTAGTTTACAATTATTTAGTAATCGTTTTATTGCAAGTTTAAACCACGATACAACACGGAACTCCCTCTGAGAGCAATGACTGATTGACTGTTGGGTACTGGGGGAGTAGTGTAATGAGTATGACCACATCCAAAGTAATAATTTAGAACTGTATTAGCTTACCCCTCATATACACGGGGATAAGCCATATCATTCACTGTACAACCCAATCCGGTCATATTCATTGCTGTCACCCCCAGTTTTCAAATTAGGGATATTTTTGTCATTTTTCAAGTTTTATAATTTTTAGAAATTCTATTTGATTTTATGTGATTTTTTGGGATTTATTTGGGTTGGTTTGGATTTTATCCAATTCGGACTCAAATTGGAGACCCGGGTAGCCTGGACCCTAACGGGACCCACATACTAGCTGGACTTGGCCCACATACCATCATAATTAGGTTAGAAATTATAAACCCTATTTCTATGGCTTAATTAGTCATTTTAGAGCTTAATTAGTATTTAGAAATTAGACCGAACCAACCCGAAACAAACCCGAACCGAACCCAACTAAGTTTATTGGGTTGGGGGCCTAATGGGTCTCCACCCAAAACCCAATAGGGCCCCCACATGGCCGGCCATGACTAGCTCCCCCCCCCCCCCTTTCTTCTCCACAAAGCAAACTCTCCCTCTCTCTCTAAAATTTTATTTCTCTCTCCAAGCTTTCTTCCTCCAAGGAAAACCTAACCTAGGTATGTTTATAATTCCTATTTAATTCTCCTTTGTATTTATTTCCTTCACCAATATTGTAGAGGAGATGATTCTCCACACCTTGCCCCTAGAATTTGTTAGGATTCCAAATAATCTAGGTTAAGGATTTTATTTGGGGGTTTTATTAATTAGAATGGTATATATATATATATATATATATATATATATATATATATATATATATATATATATATATATATATATATATTGTCACGCCCCAGAACCAGAATACTGGAGAGCGGGGGCAGACATAGCCAGCTACGTATAATGAAATGGAATCCACTCCACTATACGGTCACGGCTGTCTAGAAATATGAGGGTTTATCTACAAGCCATCAGTCTCCTATGGTCAATAACAAGCCTAGTGTCTCAATCATAAACAAGTAAGTAAATGTTACAAGATATCAGACCACCAAATATACAATTGTAAGGCGTCCCAAACATTACATATCCAGATGATCATGAAGCTAGTCGTACAAAATGTGAGGACTAGCAAGAGTTAAGTCATACATGATCAACCTCGAGTTGCCAATCATGATTACAGCCCGTAGGCAGACAGAAGGTAAAGTGCATCGAGCTAACAAGTGCTCGTCGGCTAAATGCCTCAAAAGAATAATGTACAATAAAGTGGGAGAACAAAAAAAACCCACTCGTTGCCCTGGTTACGCCTGGCGGTCACCATCGGGCTGGAAAGCAGGTAGATCCTTTGCTGCTGCTCCGGTATCTGGCCATACAAAACCAGCTGGGTCAGACCCCAGAAAGAGCAAGTGCCACAAAGGAGGCTTCACTTAAGAACTAAAACCAGCAATCAGCACAAGAATATAATTAAATAATAAGAGACAGTAATTTAAGAAAAGCATGACTGTTGAATATAAAAGATAATCTTGTACAAAATCAATAAAAGACAGGACATACTGGAAAAGCATGACAGGATGATATACGATGAGATAACCATGGGACTATTCAGATAACCAGGTTTCAACCCGTAAACCAAACAAGGACCGGGGTTGTAACCCTTCGTCTGAACAGAACTTGGTTTCTCACCATTTATCGGCAAGACAAGATAAGAAAACAGGTCATATGACAATCTTGTACAGGATCAAGACAAGACTAGACTGAATAAACTCCATCCATTCATTACGCGGCCAAGCAAGAATTAC
>JANAVB010032419.1:12660484-12971771 GCA_029216955.1 Iris pallida
GACTGTTTTTATTATGGACTGTATTAGAGACTTGGACTTGTATATATTCTTGTGTTGGACTTGACAGGTTATTATTTTATTATCGTCTTGTTGTCTTTGTCTTTCAGTCTTTACTTTGTTATCTTAGAGTCGTGATTGAGTACTCATATATATATATATATATATATATATATATATATATATATATATATATATATTCATTACTTGTCCTCCGTTCGGAGTTGACCATATTCTCGACAGGTTTTTGTTATATATATAAACTGTTTAGAGTAGAAAAATCTACAGCGTTCCACGCCGATTTTTCGGTGAGGGCTGGGCGTTGTCGCGTCGCGTGCCCTTTTAGCGGGTGCGGGTCGTGACAATTGCCTATTCACATCACAATGTTTTAACTGCTGGAGAACTGTTTATTTCAAATTGTTTAAAAGTGCATAATTCTATTATTATTTCAATTGTTGGATTATCATGAATTGTACTTTGCTCCCTCCTGACTGGAGACAACATTTTTTGGTTCTTTTGATGATGCAGAGCTACTGATAAGTAGCTACTATGATCCTGAGTTGTACCCAGCTGTGTTACCAGAGAATGCTGATCTTGGAGATGACGAACCTACCTTTTAGCTGTTGTTATTTTCTATTTCCAGTTATTGTAGTTTAAAAGAAAAACTATTTCTATTATCAGTTGTAATTTTGTTGATTAATAAAAGTTTTAAAATTTCCGAATATTCAGTTGTGACAAATGTATAGATGTTATTGTGATTACCTGCTTATGAAACAGCTTACTGCCGCCGTCTCAACAACGGTGCAGGTTGGGCATGATCCGATTCGACCCAAGAAATTGGGACCGGGTCGTGACAGTTTCACCTGCAGGCTCCGGCGGGGTCGTCGGCGGCGAAGCGCGGAAGGGGGTGGTCGCGCACGGTGGAGGCGGCGGATGGGCGCACCGGCGCCGGAATTCGGTGGGGCGGCGGATGATTGCTTCGGGAAGGCGGCGCTAAGGAGGAGCGACGTCGGCACCGGAGGCGCGCTGCCCTGGAGGCGGCGGAGACGGACGGAAGGCGGTGGGTTCTCGGGGACACGAGGGCCGGGTGGATGGGCTCAGGCGCGGCGGAGGACAGCGCCGTTGGGGGAGTCGGAGGGGGCTTCTGGTGTCGGCGGAGTGTCCACGCACGGCCACGAGCAGTGGACGAGATCGCCGACGCGTCACCGGGCGGCCGAAAGGGGCGGCGGACTAGGCTCGGCTGCAGTCCACGCGGTCCGGTGGCGACGGTTGGGCGGTGCGGCCTGAGTGATTCCAGATCTGGTCGCCGGTCGTCGAGGGTGTCGGCTCGAGCGGCCACGGCGTTCGTCGGCGTGGAGGGAAGCGGTCGTCGGGGCATCGGACGGTGCGGGAAGAGGAGCGACGTGCGGATCGAAGGGGGAGGATGAGCGCGGAGCTCGGCCGGAGGCGCTCATGCGACTGGGGAACTCGGCCGGAGGTGAGATCTGTTTTCCCCCTTTTTCCTTTTCCCCGAGTGTCGGTGGTGGTGTTTTGGCCGAGAGTGTGGCCGGGTTGTCGGTTTACGGAGGCGAGGAGATGGTGTCGACGGATGGATGTGACGGAGTTGGTGGTTTCGTGGCTGATGGCGAAGGCAGCGGTGGCGGTGTTGTGTTCGTTCCAGTGTAGGTGGTGGCGGAGCTCGAGGCTGCAGGGTGTTCGTCGGAATTGGATGGTTGGCGAAGGGGTAGATGCTGGGACGGCAGTAGGATAGGGTTCGTCGTGTCGAGGGTGTTTGACACGACGGGATGGAGGTCCGGATTTGTCGATCCTGATTAATAATGTATTTGTATTGGTGGGGATTATAGTGGATGGGAGGCACGGATACGATGCACAATGTGGTAGAAATTATGGTTGAGAATTATGGAGGAGTACCTCTACTTTTATAGGAGGTGGGAATTCCCAGTTGCATAATGATTGGGAGGATTCAAATTCTCCCATAGATAATAAAATTTTAATTCAAATAAATCAAATCTAAATTTAAATTACATTCCAATTTAAATCTAAATCATCTAACTCAAATATAATTTCTACCTTTAAACTTATTTAAATTAAATCCATAAAATCAAATCTAGATTTAAAATAGCCACAAAAATTTTCAAATATATTTTCCAAAAATATCAATAATAATAATTTCGAAAATAATAAATATTTGTAAATATCTTTTTGAATAACAAAATATTAATATCAATAAATTCGAAAATGGAATTATATATATGAATTCAAATTCATGTACCTCATGTGCAAGGAATATTTGCATAAAAAATAGTTTGCTAAATTACCATTATTAAATAAGCTCGCCTTTTTATAAATAATTAAAAGTAATAAGTTTTGGTTGTCTTGATACTTTTCACAACTTTAAATAATTATTATATATATATCATTTTGAAATTATAAAAATAGAAACAAAAATTTTAAAAATATGTACGCTCGCAAATATTCGCACTCGACGAGACATACGAATTTGCGAAATCATCCGAGACGTCCCATACGGCAGATTCGTACGCGACGTATAATACGACTATGCGACGTACAAATACCAAGTAAAAATTTTAAATACTCAATTTATCAAAAAAAAAATTAAGTAGAAATTTAGGGGTTTTACATATATATAAGGAGCGGATCAAAAGTCCCCCTTAGAAAACCCCCTAAAAACCCCTCACTATTTAATCTTAATTTTAATGTTAATATTAATGATAATGTTAATATTAATATTAATATTAATGTTAATATTAATTTTATTTTTATTTTTATATTAATGTTAATGTTAATGTTAATATTAATGTTAATATTAATGTTAATGTTAATATTAATTTTAATCTTAAGTTAATATTAATTTTAGTATTTAATGTTAATATTAACATTAATATTAACATTAACATTAATATTAACATTAAATTTAAGATTAAAGAGTGAGGGGATTTTTAGGGAGTTTTCTAAGGGGGCTTTGATCCGCTTCCATATATATATATATATATATATATATATATATATATATATATATATATATATATATATATAGATATATATATATATATATATATATGGAGCGGATCAAAAGCTCCCCTTAGAAGATCCCCTAAAAAATCCCTCACTCTAATTCGTAATATTAATGTTAATATTAATTTTTTATATTAATCTTAATGTTAATGTTAATATTAATGTTAATGTTAATGTTAATATTAATTTTAATGTTAAGTTTAATGTTAATTTTAGTATTTAATGTTAATATTAACATTAATATTAACATTAACATTAATATTAACATTAAATTACGGATTAGAGTGAGGGGTTTTTTAGGAGGTTTTCTAAGGGGACTTTTGATCCGCTTCCATATATATATATATATATATATATATATATATATATATATATATATATATATATATATATATATATATATATATATATATATATATATATATATATATATATATATATATATATACATTAAATTACGGATTAGAGTGAGGGAGGTTTTTAGAAAATTTTCTAAGGGAGACTTTTGATCCGCTTCCTCTCTCTCTCTCTCTCTCTCTATATATATATATATATATATATATATATATATATAGAGAGAGAGAGAGAGGAGAGAGAGAGAGAGAGAGAGAGAGGAGGAAAAAAAAAATATATATATATATATATATATATATATATAGAGGAGGATGGCAAACAAAACAGTAATTAACAGTGCAATCTATCAGACACCAATTGGCAATCATTTATGCTTTCCGGAAATCCCTCCCTTATTTGTAATCAAAAGTAAACAGTACTAATTATATATTAAAAAAAATTGAATTGCACTACACTTTTGATATTGCAATCTGATTATATGTTCCAACCAAATATGCTAATATAATTGTACTTTTATTGTATGACAGACTTAATTACATCATGAATCCGATTCTGCTGTGATTATAATTACATTACAATAAACCAAACATAAATTTAATACGTCAAGGATATTAGGCCTTCTTTGGTTCGCAGAATCTCTGGACTGAAAAAGGAAAGTAATTGCTTTCCAATGTTTGGGTGCCAAAGGAATTGATAAGGAAAGAAAAATAATTCCCAATGGAAGAAAAATTAGAAGGTAAAGTGATTACATCCATCCAAGCAAAAAAATACTTTTCCACATTGAAGTATTCACTTTTCTTTCCAAATTTTTTGACATTTTCAGACATCGAAAAAGAAAATCAATAAAAATTAAAATTTTCCAAAGGAAGAAAATGACAAGGAATTGATTTCCTTTTCCTTCCATTAGTGTTTAGACTCTGAATTTTATATCAGTTTAGAATTTAAGTCTTTACACGTCCAATTAGAAAATTTAGACCATGAATTTTTATTTTTATTTTTTTTATTATATTCTCCATAATCTATATATAAAATTTTTATTATCAAACATTTAAGGGAGGGTATAATAATAAAAATATAATCTAAAACTTTCTAATTGGATGTGCTAGAACTTTGAACTCTAAACCGACAAAGAGTTTAAACACTAATTAGTCGAAAATAAGCGCAAGGAATTGATAATCTCCAATTTTAAAAGGGATAATTTAGCAAATACCCCCATTCCAAATGTTAAAACTAGCATATACCCCCACTATTTATTTTATTTAGCAAATACCCCCACTCCTATGTAAAAGAGTGGGGGTATATCTTAAATTTTTATTATTTTATATCAAAAAATGGGGGGTATTTGTTAGATAAATAAAATAGTGGGGGTATATGTTAATTTCAACATTTAGAATGGGGACATTTGCTAAATTATCCCATTTTAAAACTTACATGTCAGTCACTGAATGTTCAAAAACATAGCTCTCGCCTCTCGAAAGTGGAGTTCAAACCTTTCAATCAATCAATCAAAGTAACCTGGAAATTATGTCCCGAAACATAACAGTATGAATATGTCAAATTCCGACTACTTTCCAAAATGTTCAAACGTTAAGAGCATCTCCAACCCTATTGTGAGTTTGAAAAAATGGTTGCCACATAGGAATGACAACCATTTTTTCCAAAATACTTTTTTAATACAAATGTGAAATAAAGTGTGGAGTTGACATGGCAATGACATGGCAAAGACAATGTGAAGTTGGTTGTCTAGATCTAGACAATGCACTTCACAATGTCTTTATGTCCACATCATCATTTGTGAATAAAAATGTTTATAAAAAAGAAGTAGAAGAGTAAAAGTTGTCTTGAAAGTTGTAAAAAATTACTTTTTATTGTCTTCTCAATACTTTTGCATTGGAGATGACTTTTTAAACTCATTATCATTTGTGAATATAATCTTGCCACCTATACAAGACATTGTCTTGTGCCTCATGCCACATAGGATTCACAACACAAAACAAGACAATAGGGTTGGAGATGCTCTAAGGCTACGTTTGGTTCGCGAAATGGATGAAAAAAAAAATCAATTCCTTGTTATTTTTTTCTTTATTATTTTTTTTTTTTTTTGATATTTGTCAATGTCAAAGAATTTAAAAAAGAAAGTAAATACTTTAATATAGAAAAATGATTCCTTACTTGGATGGATGAAATTATTTTTTTTCTAATTTTTTTTCTATTGAAAATTATTTTTCTTTCCTGCTCAATTCTTTTGGCACCCAAACATAGAAAAGTAATCATTTTTTTTTTCCAATCCGGAGATTCCGCGAACTTTTTTTTCCAATCCGAAAATTTCGCGAACCAAACGTGGCCTCAATGTTGTAGACTCTTGACTACTTGGTATGATTTGATGTAAATGTAATTTTACATAATATTTGTTGTATCATTTATGTTATTTTTAATGTTTTGTTTAAGGTAAGTGATAAAATGTTGTATTGTATTTTGTATTCGGTTAAGTGGTGGCGGTGGGCGGTGACGGTGGCAGTAGAGTTGGTAGTTTAGCTATATCAGACAAAAGTGTGATCATAAGTTGTAGATAATTAAAATTAGTTCAAAACATATATTATATAACATGGCTAAAATGACAAAAAAAAAAAACTTGTGACGAGACATTGAATGTTTACGTATAATTGGTATACGAAAACTACAACATAGTTAGGATTTTTAAAATCGAGTTTCTATTCTATTTGTCATTATACTTAAAAAAAATCTATTATAAAAGATGTAAAATCATTGAAGAATATTTGTTTGTGTGTACAATTTTATATAAAAATGTACCAACTAATATATAAAAAAATTTAAACTACATTAACAAATACGATAGAAACTCAATTTTATAAATACCTATTTGAGATTGTTGGATATAAATCATGATCGAAGAAGGTTTTTTTTCTAAAATAATATCCAGTGGAGATGGCCTTAGGCCTCGTTTGGTTCACGGATTCAAGGAATCCGGAAAGGAAACTTGTTCCTTTCCTTTGTTTGGTAGCCACAAACTTGGAAAACACTTTCCTGACATGGTGGAAAATAGGAGGGAAAATGATTCCTCTCATGACCCATGGGATTCATTTTCCCTCCTCCTTTCCCAATATTAATTACCAAACATTATGACAAAAGTAGCCTTCATTTATTACCTATTTTACCAATTAACTCTTCATTATAATTATGTTGACATTGGATATTGTTGGAACAATGATATATTTTTTCTTTCCTTTCCTACACCAACCAAACATAGGAAAGGAAATTTGATAGGAATTCTACTTTTCCATCCCTATGGAAAATACATGGGAATTGATTTCCTTTCCGTGAACCAAACGAGGCCTAGGATGATCACAAAAACACTTGTATTTATCAAATGATTTTTTAATTTTTTTAAAACACAACTTGTAGCAACAGATGGATTTGTTGCACATGGTATCACCAGGCTCTGCTCTAGTTTGGAAAAACAAAACAGCCCGCGTGCGTACTTACTGTCAGTCATTTGGATTTTCCTTGGAAACATATACCAAAGTGATATGACCATACACAATGAGAAAATGTCTCTCTTTTTTGTTTGCATCTCCATAGTCCCATCAACTGATAAAGAAACATTGGGTGATGACGAAGCTGATCTGTACGATACTACGATGTGAGACTGCTCCAACCCTATTGTGAGTTTAGAAAAAATGGTTGCCACATAGGAATGACAAACTTTCATTCCAAAAATTCTTCTCCAATGCAAATGTAGAATAAAACATGAAGTTGACATGGCAATGACATGGCAATAGGGGTGGCGATTTTGCCCTCATACCCTCTACCCTAGCCGGGTACCCTGCACCCTCAGGTGCCCACGGGTACCCTCTACCCTTCGAGGGCAGGCCCTACCCTTTCCCTCTTAGAATTAGGGTAGGGTAAGGGTTTTATTCTGATACCCTAGTGTAATTACCCGGGTACCCGTCCTACCCGTCCTACCCTCTGCCCTGTAACCCTACCCTGAACCCTACCCTACCCTGAATCACTACCCTACCTACTACCCGTTAACCCTGACCCTTTAAAAGCCTCGACCCTACCCTTCTCCCCACCCTGAACTGAACGGCTAGTGCAATTACCCGGATACCTTGTAGTTTTTTGTAATTAGTACTTAGGATTAGGAGAACTACATGGTGCTTGATCCTAAGGAGTCAGGTCTAGTCCCTTCCTTGGGTATGTAGGCAGCCCAGGTTCTACTATATAACTGGGTTCAGCGCCTTTAGTAAAAAAAAATATTCTCCCTATTATTTCTTGTTAAGTTGTTATGATTTTTAAATGCTGTCAAAATCTGAAAAAAAAATGAAATGGAAAGAAAAAATATTCCCCCCTGTTTAGTAGCAAAAAATTTGATTTTCAAAGTTAAAAAAATGAAATGGCGAGGGTAATACCCTTACCCTCCCTACCCTGACCCTCAGCTACCCTGTGAGGGTAAAGGGTAAGGACGGGTAATGGGTATTGATTTTTTTGGAAGAGGGCTACCCTACCCTACCCTCATGACTCCCCTAGGGTATCAAAAAAAGGTCAATACCCTACCCTACCCTGCCCTCTTCCTGCCCTTACCCTACCCTACCCTACCCATCGCCAGCCCTACATGGCAAGGACAATGTGAAGTTGGTTGTCTAGATCTAGACAATGCACTTCACAATGACTTTGTCTCCACATCATCAATTATGAATAGAAATATTTATAAAAAAGTTGAAGAAGTGGAGGAGTTGCCTTGGAAGTTGGAAAAAATATTTTTTATTGTCTCCTCAATACTTTTGCATTGGAGAGAGTTTTTCTATCTCATTGTCTTTTGAGATATAATTTTGCCACATAAACAAGACATTGTCTTGTGGCTCATGCCACATAGGAGCCATCTAAGACTCACAACACTTAACAAGACAATAGGGTTGGAGATGCTCTGATAAAAAATGGCCATAATTTAAGCTGACGTGTGACAGAATGTGACGTCCGTACATGAAAACTCAACAGCTAGGATGTCGCACAAACGGTCGAGAACCGGCACCATTTTACCAAGGGTATAAAAGACGGCCGACCACGCAGCCCGTCGTGCAACGCCGTATGGACGTCAAGAAGACATCGTAAGGACGTCGTGCGCATAAAACGGGTGGCTGGGCGACATCGGTTGTCGTAGGCGTCGTGACGACATCGTGGACGCCTTCGACGTAAGGCGTTGAGTTGCCGGCGTCGAAAGACGTCGGCCGTTCCGTGAGGCTCTGGAGCGCGAGACGTGCATGTGGGACGATGATGAAAAAACAAGTGCGGATAAGATCCGCACGAAAAGTCCAAAACGACATGACAATAAACTAAAAATCGTGTACGGAAAGACATACGATTTAACTGAACATTGAACCCGTACGTGCTGGAAAAAAAAACTGATAAAGAAATATAATGTAATCACCTATGACCACATTAAATTCATACAAACTATTTTCACACAGCTGCACAATTTTATATCTGATCTATAAAACAAGGCTCAATTGCTTCGGTGGTACTCCAAGTTATACCCTATTAACAATAAAGTATCTAATGTATTATTCCTTACTTAAAAGTAACACACGTTATAATTAAGGTGTATCACAGTCCCTGTACCAACTTTCCGTCAAATTGCTAACGGAAATGGGATCAATTACTTCGGTGGTACTCCAAGTTATACCCTATTAACAATAAAGTACCTAATGTATTATTCCTTACTTAAAAGTAACACACGTTATAATTAAGGTGTATTACAGTCAATGTATCAACTTTCCGTCATTTTCGAATCTCACTTTGTTTCTCTTTATTACCAAAACACTAAAATTTGAAAAACTTCGAAGTAAAGTAGAGCAACATTAGAGGAAAACCCTAACCAGTAGTTATTATTATGGAAACCCTAAAGTAATTTATTGTGTAAATCATGCAATAATTTATTGTGGAAACCCTAAAATAAAAGAAGAGCCGATCCTAAAAATGTTTATGCTGACAAAATTGCAGCAAATGAAGCAAGTGAAATGGAATGGGATCTTGCGAAGATCCCATGTTATTGCGAAGGAACTTCTCTGTGCAAATTATTCACTGCAAATACACCTTGGAATCGTGGGCGCCAATTTTTAAAATGTGCAAAGGAGGTAGGATGTGATTTTTGGTGTTGGACTGATGAACTTCGGTTATGTCGTTGCGAAGCCGAATTTTGCAAAATACGAACATCAAAGGTGCCTAGGAGCTTAGGTCAAAAATTCTACTGTTGTCCATTATCTACTAGTGTAAGTGAAACATACTTTTCTTTGTACATTAATATAAATTAATTATTATTTTTTGCTATTAATGTGTAACTTACAATTATAATTTCTTTCTTCAATACGTGTAGAGGAAAAATCCTGGTTGTGAATACATTAGGTACTTTATTGTTAATAGGGTATAACTTGGAGTACCACCGAAGTAATTGAGCCCATTTCCGTTACCAACTTGACGGAAAGTTGGTACAGGGACTGTGATACACCTTAATTATAACGTGTGTTACTTTTAAGTAAGGAATAATACATTAGGTACTTTATTGTTAATAGGGTATAACTTGGAGTACCACCGAAGCAATTGAGCCATAAAGGCAGCTGCAACTTATCTGATTTATAAATCCGTTCAGAAATAAGTTCGACAAAATTTTAAATTTTAATTTAATTTAAATCTATATTTATATTACTAAGATTTAATTTAAATCTATATTTATATCTATATTTATATTACTAAGATTTAAGAGACAATTAAAATTAGTTTCGAATTTGATAATTCAACCTCCTGCACTGGTCCTGGTCACGTACCAGACATATGACTCTTTTTTAACACCATGCTCCAAGGGTTCAGAAAAATATTAAAAATATGAAGGAAAAAAAAAAAAAGTTATTAGAAACAAACACCAGTACCAGTACTATATACGCATGACAAAATTAATATGTTGGGACAAACATAACTAAGACAGAAGGGAATTGGAAGCTGATTTCACAGCTCTGAATGAATGCAACAAACAACATAAATACAGAAAGAAAAGCATACAGGACTCTCTCCTTTTCAAATAATAACAAACTAATAACAGAAATATTCAAAAAAAACTTTTTCCTGAGAAAGACCTAATATAATATTTCCATAATACTTAAATGCTTTTGTACAATATTCCATAAATATCAGATTTCTAATTATTAGCAAAATACCATTGTTTTTTAAATTGCATTCTCGAATCCGAGATTTCAAACATAATACTTAGAGCATCATTAGTAAGGCCTATCCCAATTTCTATGTTCTAGATTTACAATGTAGGAGCTCATTTTTTTTCTTTTCATTTTTGTATAATAGTAAGACCAATTTCGGGGTTTCAATTTCTATATTTTCAGGTCCATTCCACCTACAAAAGCTATAGATTGGGACTGAGAATTTCTAGATTCAGAATACAAAAAATAATTTTGTAGAATAGTAAGTCTCAATTTGAAGTCCAATTCTAAATTTAAGTTATTTTTTTTCCACATTAAAATTTTTTTTTTCATGCAATTTTTTGGACCAAAGCTTATTTTATCATTTTCTACTATTCTCAAGCAAACCCAATTCATTCTACATTTAGCTTTATTTCAAAAAAAATTGACCTCAAGATAAAATTTTGAACACCATCCACTAATGATCCTCTTAGAGAGTGTGCGTGAAAGTTGAAACAAAATTTAGAACGCAACTGTAATTTGCTAATGAGTTTCAATAATACTATCTTCAAATAACATTTTATGAAAAAGTCTTACCTATATCAAGGCAAATGTTAAAGGAAACTATAAAAATTACTACACATTTTTTGTAATTCTAGAACTGTCACAGTTGTCAAAATTTGACAGTCATAAATTTTTTTTTTCAATCCTTGATATGCGCAAGACTAAAAAAAGTGTGTTTGTTCCTAGGAAATTTTTTGTACTAAACTTTTTTGAGATGTCCGACGATACGTACGAAATTTTGTACATGTTGTATTGCATGTTTGGACCCATTATTTTTATTTTTTACCAAGTAAATAAAAAGATAATGGATCTACTGATCTTCCGGTCACGTGCTATCAACATTTGTCTATATCAAAGACAGGTATAATGGTGACCATAAACAACAAGACTATTAGTTAGCTCTCAGTCCCACATGTGAGTGAGCTCAATGCATGTCATATTGAAACATTAGTTTCAACCCTAACAAAATGGCATGCATGTCAATGAATCATGACGTAATTCGTTGACATGTGATAGGAAGTGTTCACAACAAGAAAGCGTTTATCCTTAAAATTTAAGGTAATATATTTTAACACTAACAAAATCCATATTATTCTTTAAAATTTTAATTAATATTCGCGTATGCCCAACTCTAGTCTTAGCTATTCTAATTAATAACTATCATATTATATTCCTCCTTCTTGTAGGAACATATGTTAATTTACATTACACACTGTGCTGATCCTGAGCAATTGGAAGTCTGAGACAAAACTTTTAAAATGGACACTATACATAATATAAAAAATTTACAAATAAAACAAAATATTTTGTAGTCAAGATTTGAATCAAAGACCTCTTAAATATAACTCTAGTTTTATAACCACTACACAACAATGCTTCTTGTTAAAAAAAGCATGATACATACTAGTCCTATTATAGACAGTTCCATGTCGGTGTTCCCTTTCGTCAGGGGGCCCTGAACCGTCGTCCGGCCTGCCCTGGGCCAGGGCCGCCCCTGATTACACATGTCAAACTCACATAAATTAAAAATTTCTCACATGTCTCATTTGGTTCACAGAATCATGGAATAGAAAAAGGAAAGTGATTACTTTCCTTCGTTTTGATGCCAAAGGAATTGAGGAGGAAAGAAAAATGATTCTCAGTGGAAGAAAAATCAGAAAAAAAATATTTCCATCCATCAAAACAATGAATCACTTTCCCTTTTAAGTATTCACTTTTTTTTTTTTCAAATTCTTTAGCATGTCACATATCGGGAAGGAAAACCAATAAGAATTGTAATTTTTCCAAAAAAGAAAAGAAAATGTCCATAAAACTTAATAAATAATTATAAAATTATTTTTTTACTTTACCCATAAAATACTACTAAAAAAGAATCATAATTCAAAAATACTGTTACAAAAAAGAAAAGAAAAGAAAGGAAAACACTTATTCTGAAATTACTGTTTATTTGACCCATAAAATACTTCTAAAAGAGAATTATAATTAAAAAGTAATGTTCCAAATAAAAAAGAATGGAAAGAAGGAAGGAAGGAGAAGAAAGGAAAATATTTGGGTGGGGGTGTTTAAATTTGAGGCAAAAACCCACCCATGTGCTCACATGGCAACATAGAAGGAAGCAAGAACTCAACTTTAGGCTTAGCAAGAAAGAAAGAACACAAAGAAAGAAAGAAGGAAGAAAGAAGAAGAGATGAGCAGTAATAGCAATGGAGGAGGAGGAGGAGAAGTGGGTTTTGTGAGAGCGGACCAAATAGATCTAAAGAGCATCGACGAGCAGCTGGAGAGGCACCTGACGAGAGCCTTGACTCTGGAGAAGCAGCAGCAGCAGCAGAAGCAGCAGAAGAAGAAAGGTCATGGCGGCGACGAAGAAGAAGAAGGAGGAGGAGGAGAAGGGAGGAGGAGGGAGAGGCTCGAGTGGGAGATCGATCCTTCGAAGCTCGTCATCAAGACCGCCATAGCCAGAGGCACCTTCGGCACAGTCCACCGCGGAATCTACGACGGCCAGGATGTTGCAGGTCCTCTTCTCTTCTCTTCTCTTCTTCTTGATTTTTCAGCATTTTTATGTGCATGCCCATTTCAAAATTATTTATTTCATTCATCTATAATCGAATCTATTTGGTATGTTTTGTTTCCACTTTTAGGAAGAAAAAAAAATCATTATTTATTGTTATTATTATTAGGGCTTTTTACATGTATAGCTCAATATTAATATTTGCCTCTATGCTTCTGGTTTTGCATAGGGAAAAAGTTATCTTTATCAATAATTTAAATCATTTTTTGAGAAAATTCAAGAGAAGAAGCTCGCATCAAACCATTGATAATCCGCTCTGCGCGGACACCGCTGCGACACAACACGATAAGGACACGGACAGTTGTCTTGGTGTGTTCTATTGTATTCTGGAGTGTCCGGTGCATGTCCAATATATGCCTCTCTGTGTCCACTTTTCTGGAGTGTCTGCGCTTCCTAGTTGATAATCAACTCGAGTTCTTTTAAGTTCTTTTAACCATGTCATTGATGTTTGTGAAATGGGTATCCGTGCAAGAAAAAAAGCAACTATTTTCAAGCTTATACATGGAATTTCAAACTTTATAGGGGTATACATAGAAAATTTAATCTTTTCGAGGCTTTGCATGCAATAATTCCTTTTGTTATCATTATTTTTTTCTTACATTTTCACCACTTGTTTGTGTAGTTTTTAGATGCTCATTTGGTTTTCATGGGTCTGTATTCATTTGTGTTAATCTTACAATTTCTACATGTGATATCTCTATTTTTGTGTCATCTTTTTCTATATTGCATTTTTTGTCACAATTGATAGTCCATTTAAGATGACACATCAAACATAAATTGTTCTTATAGTTATAAGTCCCTCCATGTTCCCCCCTTCTTCTTTATGTTTCGGGTCTCTTTGTTTGTGGTGTAGAAGGATGGGATTAGCAGTGGTCTATACCGGAATTACGGTTTTGGTTGAGAAGCAAGATTATGGTGCATTAGGATTTGTTTCTACAATTTCTAGTTTCTTCGAGTCTTTATAAGGGTCATTTTTCCAACCACCAATTTTTGACTGCACCGATGGCTTCGAAATAGAGGCACGTCCCACTTACTATCCAACCTTGCTTGCATTATACCATATCCCTAATTAATGTGGACATGTATAGCTATTTTGAAGCTGCCAATAGATTCTAAAACAGTGTGAATGAAACAAATTTCTGTTTTCTAATTGTACTAGGGTATGTTTTCTATAAATTTCCGGGTTCTCTGCGAACTAGTGATTTCCATCCTTCTAATCTTCATCTCCTCTATATCCATGTTTAACTATGAAAAATGGCATTATATTTGGAACATTCAATTAGGAGACCCAATAGTCTTCGAAGGAGAGCTCCAGACAACACTATCAATGGGTGAGGGTGAGCCATCTCTCGGTTGTTTGGCCATGATTAATTTTCCTCTAACATATAGGCGCAACGTGAATGATGAAGAAGAGAAAGGAGAACAAAATGCGGAATCCTATGACATAAGAATTCTTTAGAAACAACATTTTAGATTGAAAAAGAACAAAGGGAGATCTTCCTTTTTTACCATGAATTTGTCGAAACCTGTGGAGGCAGAAGGAAGAAGTTTTCGTTAGAAGTCAACACGGAAAAAGGACATTTCTTTTGGATTATATCTAAAAGGGAAGGGGGGGGGATGAGTATTTTTGGAATAAAGACAAATGCGAATTTTTTTTTTGGATTAGAAAAGGAATATTTTACCTTTTTGGAGTTGATATGTGGAAAAGAAGAAGAAGAAGAAGAAGCATCAATCCCCTATTTTTCATGAAGGAAAGGAGGATGTTGTTCATGATAACAATCTATGCTTTCGTGGACAAGTTTTTGCGGGTTGAGATGAGGAATTGAGATTGTAAGGAAACCCTATAACGACAATGATGTGTTTAAGGTTTCACAGGTTTTTGGGTATTTCTACACTTGATCTATTAATCTATATTAAATAAGTCACCCATTTCTTTTTCTTTTTTTTTGGTTATGTTATGCCATTCTTATTAATGGCCCTTCAGAAAATTGTTTTTCAACTACTGAAATAGATGTCATAAATACATTACTGCACTTACAGTTGGGTAAATTTAAAGAAGTATCAATTCTCTGATTATTCTTGTCATCTATCTCTAAGATAACAAAAGTATTAGTTTAGTTATTTAATACTTTATCAAAAATAAAATTAATATAGCTAACTATTTTGTTATTTATTGAAGATTATTTATTAACATGATAATATAAGTTGTTTCATCCTCCATTTCTCTTGGCAGTAAGGTTGGTGGTGAGGCATATTTGTTGGCACAGTTGGTAGTTTTAGAATTTCAGTTGGTTATTACTTTTTCTTACTCTTGTGATATCTACTCTACTCCATAAGCAAATAGCTTTAATGCTAGACCTTGCATCTTGTGCTCTTTTTAAAAAGAAAAGAAATTGAGTTGTGCTGTCAGAGACTCCAGTTGGTGATACAATTAATTGCTACCCATATATAAAGTTGGTCGACCTCACATGTCAGTGTTAGGTTTGCCTTTTCAGTTAGTTTATTGGCTGCTTCTTGTGACATCTTTTGGATAAGGGTTCTTTTCTCAAGTTTCATGTGATGAAACTTACAGCACAATGCTGCTAGTGCTATATATGGTGTGCTGAAGGTGAGAGGATGTAGAAAGTAGGCATCACAACACAGAAAGAAGTAAACCATTTCGGCATTAGTCAAGGACAAGATAACCTCAGTTAGAATTTAATTAGGGTTTATTTGGTCACACAAATTTATTGGGAAGCAAAGAGGCAACGGTTCAACTGTATAAAGTACAACAATAAACTACGAAAGAAATCCATGTTGTACAGGTTTTTGGCTTTTCCATATTTATAACATGATTTTTAACCCAAAAAATCAACTAATTTGAAGACAAGTTAGTTTAATTCTAAACTTTCTAAGCAGCGGACTTTGAGAAAAAAACAGGTCTCTCAGGTTCTTCTCATTGCAAACAAACATATTTTTTTTACTCCACCTGGGAAGGAATACATTGTACAGCCTGATGTATCCATTTTTAAAATTGTTGCCTCTATACCAAAACTCGGAAGCTTTCATGTAGAGTGCGGATATATATTTCTATTATTCTATGCTCTCACATTGATTTTCCTTTTAGTTTTGATTAGCTTAAAATATGTTCCACACTTGTGACTAGAACTTTAGTTGCTCTTATACCATACCCTTCACATGATTATAGCTATTGCACAAACTATCTCCTCGATATTACAATTCTCCCGTCTTTTGTTTCCTGAGTTTTTTTTTTCATATTTACCACTCCTGTATATCATGTCTGCACTAACACATAGAGGTCCACTATTATTTCATCCGTGAAAAAGTTGTTCCTCGTTATGACAATATTTGCTTATTGGAACTATCTTGACCATAGGTACTTATCAATTTTGGCTACTACAGTCCTAGCTTCACACCAGAAATGACACCTAGAGAGAGGGACACATTATAATGTCTCTCATCAAGGAGCTCAATCATGCACAAATCAAGCAACCAATGGTGGAAAGATTCATTATGATTAAGGAGATAGCATGTGCACAATAATGGAAAGAGTGCCAATGAGGTCATCATACATAAATCAATCTGTCAAAGATTTGTCACGACATACATTTGAGCACTAGGCTGAATTTTTCCTTCTTAGTGGTATCAATTTCTGATGACACGACTTAGGGCACCTGCCATAAACTAGGATGTTTAGGATAAACTCCAAGGTAGTTTAGCAATCATATTTAGCAGTTATATTTCTTTAATTTCTTGTTTGTTCCTTCCATCTTAGTCATGCTGCTGTAAAAAAAAATTATGAGCTTAGACTAATACTCTGAGTAGTCTTACGAAAAAATTGACCATGAAATTTTATATACGCCCAAATGAATTTCCGGTCTGTTGTATTACTATAATTCAAGACAAGAATCTGCTCTTCTAATTACTTAGCACATTTCAATACCAAGTCTTAGTTCAGCATTTGCATGAAATGGTAAAATACGAATTCCACATGTCGATACAAGATCGTAGTAGCATCGTACCGGTGTCCTGTGCCCTTAAATTGTTTGCTGGTGTGATAGAGTACACATCTTGAATGTTTCTTACATCCTAATTTTTCATTTCTGCAGCTTCCTTTCTCTAATTATTAATTTCACATGAAATATCATTTGTCACATAATGGTCAGATATGCCATATGCCTCTTCCTAATTACCATAATGTTCCTTTATTCAGTGAAGTTGCTGGATTGGGGGGAAGAAGGTACCAGAACAGAAGCTGAAATTGCTTATCTTCGCTCAGCGTTTTCTCAGGAGGTCGCCGTTTGGCATAAGCTTGAACATCCCAATGTAACTAAGGTAACATTTTGACTCTTTTACTTTAAAAAAAAACTTCTTTTGAGAAATTGTTTTGGTCAACTACATGTTTTTATGGTAAATATTGCTAGACCCCTAGATTTTCATTAAAAGTAAAAATCCAGTTGGTAATTTGACCCCTCAGGCCTCAGATTTGAGAATGTCGTTCCTTTTCACTCTGGCTTAATGGGCTATTGTGATGCATTTAATTCCCTAAATTGTATCATCTTACCTCTCTGTCTAGAACCTTTTGTTGCCTTGGAGAACTTGTAATTTGCTCCTTGGTTGCATGAGCTTAAACTGCACAACCAAAAAGGTAATACCTGCCAACTGAACTTCTTGGTTTACGGAGAGGCCCTCGCATGCTTATAGCTACCTTCACTAGGATTTTGGTACTATAGTAGAGTTTGTCGTCAGGTTGGCATCCGCTAATAAAATTCTGCCAATTCTCTTGTTAAGCTTTCTCATGCTCCATGTCCGACTCCATTTAATGGAAGAAGGCTTGGACTGTGATGATCGCTAATGATGTTAGAACCAAGCGAAACCCTGCAAGTGAAAAACATATCAAAGACTAAAAGGTTCCTTTAACGTTACTCCACAAGCAAGCCTGGCTCCTTGGTTCTACCTTCAAATACTCTCTCGAAGAAACAATAAAATGAACAAAGGAAGCAGTGGGGGGGAACACGGAAAGAGTAGTTAAAGAGAAGCTAAAATTTCTTGCTGTCTCAAGCTTCAAAAGAAAATCTTTAAGAAGAAATGATGGCTGGTGATTTTATCTAGCTTAGCAAATTACAATGTTCTGTACTTATACGTTGACATCTCATCTTTTCATGTAAAATTAGTCTACTAGTTCTGTCTATCTTTATAGTAATTCCATTCCTCTGGCCGAGTGGTTTTCATCTATAAGTTATTGCATATTACCTAAGGTCCTGATTGCTCTTTCACTTTGCATCTTATCTAACCTATATGTCTGAGTCCTAATCTACCTACATGGCTATCCATACATCATCAAGAAAAATTGGAAGATTTTGATATGTTAGCGTCTGACACTGGAAATCCTTTCTCACAGTTTCAACTAACCATACATATTTGTTCCACAATTTTGAAGTAGTATCCACAGGAATTGATTGATCTGAATGGTGATGCATCTCTTATAGATATCATAAAATGGCAATTGGAGCTTACAAATCATATTCCTGCACAAGATGCATACAGTTACGTTAAGCTTTACTGTTTTTTATACTTGTTTGGTTTTGATGAACACACATAAAGAATCTTTTGATTTGTAGTACAAGGTATTGCCAATGTAGTATAACTTGAGGTAATAGCCTATATCTTGATATTGCAGGCTAAGCAAATGGCATTTACTGGATCTTATGTACTCGATAGAGTTTATATTCACTGATCTCTTCTTGCATTCGATTTCTTGCTTATCTTTGATTTTCTCCTCGTGCTTCCTATAAAATTCCTAAAATAATCTTAATTTTAAAACTCTTTGCAGTTCATAGGAGCTACTGTAGGTGCAACCGGTCTAAGTATACAGACGGAAAATGGTCTTCTTCCTATGCCAAGTAATGTTTGCTGCGTCGTGGTCGAATACCTTCAAGGAGGTGCACTGAAAACATATCTTATAAAAAATCGTAGAAGAAAGCTAGCCTTCAAAGTAGTTGTTCAGCTAGCTCTGGATCTTGCAAGAGGGTAAACATAAGCTCCGTCTATATTTCTATAAAAGTTTGTTGTTCTTCGTTTTAACTTTCATATATCTGTCTTGAGGGCTGATTCATCTGTATATCATAGTTTGAGTTATCTTCATTCAAAGAAAATTGTACACCGGGATGTGAAGACGGAGAATATGCTTTTGGACAAGACAAGAACTGTTAAAATTGCTGACTTTGGTGTTGCTCGTGTCGAGGCACAAAACCCTAATGACATGACGGGAGAAACAGGAACTCTTGGTTACATGGCACCTGAGGTATGACCCCTCTTTATTCATGCTTAGTAGGATGTGTTATGCGAAATGTTGATGGACAATATTCTTTGGCAACTTAAGGTGTCAGTAGATCAATAAGTAGGCTTTTGCACAGAAACTAGAAGGTAGTTTTCTTGTGCATGCATAACTTCCATGACATTGATCAGGACCCTGAGAGGGAGGGAGGGAGAGGTGTGTGTTGGGGGTTGCTATACACCAAGTATTCCAGAATTTTAAGACTTTAGTATAATTAATGACAACGAGAAGGGGCCATGCCCCCCTTCCGTCCATTCTTTGGGTCTGTTCTTGCTCAGAAATTTAAACATCAAATGAAGATCAGGAACAAGAGGTGTATATGTTAAATATCTTCACCTAATATATGGCCAGGTGATGAATATATTGCTAGATATTGCAGAGATTCAATTTGCGAAATAGGAACTTATACTGTAGCAGATTCATGCCTAAAAATATAGCAAAGTCACCTGTCTTTCTATCCCTTCTGATTCTTCCCAATTCTAGGAGGACGTCAGAGTTGATATCTTATGAATTTGAACTCGTCATGATATTATTATCATCATCACCCAAGCTTTCTCCAGGAGCACAAGAAAGCTCCACAGCAGATTTGACAGAATTCTTATAATGGATCTCGACTTCAAACCTCTGTAATACTGCCAAATTCTATCCAAGGTAAAGCAAGAGAGAGGCTCACCATAAAACCTAGACGACCAATTGGTGGGTAGATAGATTTTACCTTTTTGGGCATGTACTTTAAGCTCATGCAACCAACCATTCAGATTCCTGTTGATAGAGGAGTCCAGACGAAGAGGTAATATGATACAATTTGCTATAGGATTCACATTATAACTCTGACACGATACATAGAACGAGAAAGAATGACATTCCGATGGGGAACTGCTTGAGTAAAAGGGTAGGTCCTATGTTCCCCTACTCCCTTATATCTTGGCCACTTGAAAACAAACTGTTTTTGCAAGTGTGGTCAACCCTATCGTGATCACATGTACTTATGTATGTAAATAAATATTATCATAGGGAGAATAGGTATTTCCGCAGGTGTAGTAATACAGAACTGGAGGAGGAAGAAGAAATGTGAAGTCTCTGAATCTCAAACATGTCGGACGTGCCAAAACAGGAAGCCCACAACTGGAAGCTTCCAATTCTGCTCTAATTTAAGCTATAATCCAAACTGGAAGGTACCTGTGGGCTTCCTCTTCTTGGCAAAGGCTCGCTTGCTTAACACTGCACTTGGGTAATGTTGATGTAATAAGTTGTAGCAAAAAGATGTTTGAAGATGCCTAGACTAGATATCTAGAATGTTCCAAGGTGGCTGTCAGGTATCTAACTTGTTTGTCCTTTCTTTCAACCTCATTCCAAGATATGGATGTTACAGACAGCACATTTGGAGTTTCCAAGGCATTTTCCATTTTCAAACTCGGGCATGAGATAACCCTTTGTGTGATTTCATATTCCCACTTCAGTTGCCAGTTCGTTTGTGGAATACATGGACAAAGATATAGGGGCTTTATTTGTTTGTATGTTAAAATTATACTAACTGGAGACAACATTTATTCTACATCTGCTATATCACTTGTCACCATCTTATAGGAAACGATATTCCAGAACGTCGCTGGGACTGCATCGTATAGGTAGAATAAAGTTTGATGGATAATGTGTTGCACCGAAAATAAATTTATTTACTGATTCAGATGTTATACAACAACAACAAAGCCTTCATCCCAAATTTCTAGGGTCGGCTTGAATCCTCTTCTTCCATTCAGCTCTCTAACGTTATATAATATATATAATTATATATTGCAAATGACCTCTAGCATAGTGGTTAAGAGAGATGCATACGGCCCAAGTGGTCAGGAGATCGATTCCCGGTGGGAGCGTTCGCCACAATTACCTTCTTATATATATATATATATATATATATATATATATATATATATATATATATATATAATGACAACCCCCAACCTAGTGGTAGTGGTGAGGCATGCGACCCAAGTGGTCAAGAGATTGATTCCTGGTGGGAGTGTTCGACAGAATTACCATTTCCAATATATCTTCTACTATATAATGAGGCTTCAAAACGGCTCAAAAGTGAGCTGTCTAAGCCGTATGAATATTATCAACCATTTAAATAAATTAAAATAATAATAATAAATAACTAATTAACTACTTAAATACTCTACTAATTATTTAAAAAAATATAACTAAGTATTTAACTTTCTAATATGATTTATTTATAATTAAATGATCTACCTCAAGTGGTTAAGTTAGGAGGTAGTTTTCGTGGTTACTTGAGTTCAAATCCTAAGTTTGATAATTTTTTATAATAAATTGATAATTAATTATTTTTAACATTTTTTTCGCACGTGCATTTGCACGTTCACATTACTAGTATATATAAAGTGGTTGAGGTGGGAGGCACTCTCAACAGACCCTGGTTCGAGATGGAAGGAGAGCAATATTATTCCTTCCATTTAATAAAATTATTGGAGTGGAGCTGCAGGCCTACGGGCCGAGTAGTGCAGCCTTCGAGCCAGGTGGAGTGGGCGCTCTTGGGCTGCGGTGGTGTGGACCCTCCTGGACTGTGATGGTGCGTGCCTAAAGGCCAGACTGTGGGCCCTTCGGGGCCGAGTTGTGGGCCATTGGGGCTGTGTTAATGCCTTTTCACAAATTGAAGTCTCCCACATGATAATTATCAAATCCTAAGTTTGATAATTTTTTATAATAAATTGATAATTAATTATTTTTAACATTTTTTTCGCACGTGCATTTGCACGTTCACATTACTAGTATATATAAAGTGGTTGAGGTGGGAGGCACTCTCAACAGACCCTGGTTCGAGATGGAAGGAGAGCAATATTATTCCTTCCATTTAATAAAATTATTGGAGTGGAGCTGCAGGCCTACGGGCCGAGTAGTGCAGCCTTCGAGCCAGGTGGAGTGGGCGCTCTTGGGCTGCGGTGGTGTGGACCCTCCTGGACTGTGATGGTGCGTGCCTAAAGGCCAGACTGTGGGCCCTTCGGGGCCGAGTTGTGGGCCATTGGGGCTGTGTTAATGCCTTTTCACAAATTGAAGTCTCCCACATGATATATAATGTTCATTTACCTGTTTTCTCTAAGTAGCTTTTTGATGATCACAGGTCCTAAATGGCAATCCATACAACAGAAAATGTGATGTTTACAGTTATGGCATTTGTCTCTGGGAAATATATTGCTGCGACATGCCTTATGCTGATCTTACTTTCTCAGAGGTCACCTCTGCAGTTGTGCGGCAGGTAAAAGCCGTTTGTTTTATTCTTGATGTTAATGAAGTCAAGTTTTTACTTAAAAGTCCAAAAATCTAATTCTTCTTGTTACACAATAGAACCTAAGGCCCGAGATCCCCCGCTGCTGCCCGAGCTCCCTTGCAAATGTGATGAAGAGATGCTGGGATGCACACCCTGACAAGAGGCCGGAGATGGATGAGGTGGTAAAGATGTTGGAGGCTATTGACACGTCCAAGGGTGGAGGGATGATCCCTGTTGACCAACCTAAGGGTTGTCTTTCAATCTTTGGCAAGCGCCGAGGTCCTTGATTGATATTCTCAACTTTCTTTTAGCATATATTAAGTAGTGAAGGAGCTTATTACCCTCCTGAAAGCAGGGTGACCAACCTGTTTCAGAGAAATTATGGAGCTGAAGCAGTGTTGTGGTCCCTAGAACTTCAAATAGATTGGTCTGAGATTTCCAAACCAATCCGTGTAAAGATTTTCATCTTTTTCCAGGATATGACTGTCACAGGACTTTTAACTTGTACGAAGTTCCACATATCTCACTGATTATATATTATACATTTATGGTATAAACTTGTCTATCGGTTTTCTTTGTTGAAGATGTGGTATAAACTCGTCTGCCGGTTTTCTTTGTTGAAGGAATGCTTAAAAGGTGCTCCAAGTGATTCATAGATTTATTTGTTCACATTTTTATACATCTGTGGTATAAACTTATTGAACCCATGGGTCATTCTACCGTGCGGAAACTTGTTTACAGGCATTTTCAGAATCTTACATCACAAGGTTAGCTTTTAAATGCCAAAGCTAAGAAACCCTTCATCCTAGAGGAGCATAAGTATGGGATTGGAAAAGAAACGAGGCTCTATGGCTAAACAATTTTTTGATATTTCTCTACTATAGGTTTAGCTGGATCTCATCCTGATCTCCTCAGGTTGGCTCAAGAATCTGCATTTTGGTATTGGCAGAAGTGAAAGATCTTAGCTAATCTAGTAGCATCATGAATAAATTGGCAGGAGATGGAGAAGTGCAACCGAAATTTGTCCAAGTAGCGTTCTAGATGAGATCGAGTGAACAATGATTTTTGTGCACATACGTAAAGGAAAAAAGCTTCAAAAGATTGCATTGGCCACATCTTTGTTAGTCACTGGATTGTACATGGGAGCATTCCTTTACCAATTACCATGCAGTGGGATTTGGGAACCTACTGAGACAAGGAAACTACACAGGTTCAACAAAATGACCTATGAGCAGCACCCTTATATCCTCAGGCTAAAAATGTAGAAGCCTATTGGAATGATAGGTGTCGAAGCAGCAACAACAAAAACATAACGACGACACATTAGTATATAATATGCTTAATGAGTTGTCAAGGAAAGGAAATATACAACACCAAAGTCTGAAGGAGACCATGTAATTGATAGTGTAAAGCAGAAATGGAGCTCACCATCAGACATTTAAACGAGCTACATTATGCTCCCTTTTTTGCTGGCAAGTGTTGTTTCGTATTCTGTACAATTATCCTGTAAGATATTTTATACACATTCCAAAGCTCTATATTCATTGCTTGCCCCTAATCACAGGAAACCACCAAATGATCAGTTTGTTTCTTCTTGATTGATCTCAAGAGCTCTTTTCTGTTGTGGGCCAAATTCAGTTGCTTGGAAGACCTATGATTTCAGATGGTTTGCATTCTGGCAGGTATGTGGCTCGCTGGTAAACCACTTGCATGCATCAATGAAGGTGGCCTTGCCTTGCTATTTATCACTTTGAGGAGCCCTAGAGGATGCAGCTAATTGTGCTACTTCACCACCAAACCTACTCTCAAATTCCTTGACAAGCAGGTCCCGGATTTTCTGTCTTAAGCCAGACGCCTCTTCAGGTTTGAACCAGTTTCTGCCAAACTATGGTGGAAAAAACAGTTCAAAAGAGAAAAAAAAAAAAATCTAAAGAAGAATCATGTGAATTCAATGACATGTCCAATATATGTTTGTTGTCTGACCATGGTGAGATCCGTCTTTCTCAGTCTTTTGGGCGCCTCTCCAATAAACCGCTCCATGAAATAAAGCACAAATATGCCGCAATCGTAGTCGTTCTGCTGCTGAGGGACCTGGTGGTATACAATAAGCAGGTATTGTTATGTACAAGAGATTCAGTAAAAGAGGAAACAGAGAAACGGAAAATAATAAACATGGATACTGATTATCCCTGTAGTGTTAGTGTTCCCCTGATATGGAAAAAAAAGATTGCTTGATGAGAACAAGAAACAATAGAACGAAAAGCATGCAGGGCAAGAAGCTTGCTAATGACTACTGGGACGAAAGACAGGAGCAAGTATAACAGGCACTTTTGCTATGTACATATGCGCAGATAATGAACTTAAAGGCCCTTCTTTTGCAAAATCAGAGCATCATCTGACAAATGCATATGCATTCTCATGTATAACAACCTCTGTTATTAAGGTTTATAGATAAAGACGACTTCATATCCATGTAAGAAGCATGACAGACGGCATCATAAATAGAGCTAGCAGAACACAACCAACTACTACTATTACCATAGTAGTACCAATATCGGTAGTATTTCTTAAGCATATGTATTCAAGGCTTCCTTTTGCGGTATCAACTAAGAAAAAGTCGAGTAGGCCAAAGGAAAATGGGCTTCATTAACTTCCTCCTCTCACCCAACTCTAACATTATAAAAGAACCTGGTTAGCATCCCCATAACCACAGACTGGTGCAAGCAACCCCTTTACCTCCCTCGTGCATTGCTGCACCAACCCTTTAGTTGTTTAGTGCTTACAAGACTTGCATATCAAGATGTACTCTTAGCCACGTCAGCCATAATAACAAAAACTTCAAGAAGAAAAAAAAAACTAAAGTAATCATCATACTGAGAAAATTGCATAAAACCTACTCAAAATACAGTTTTCACAGTATGCAGTAGAAGACGCCTTCAAACTAAATTATGCATATTGGCTGGTTTATAATGAGAGGTATACCATAAAACAGTATATGAAAGAAATGTGCAGGTTTCAGACATCAAGAGGACCGAAATAAGACAATATTTGACATGCATCTCTTCACAATACCATGATGAGCCATGTGTTAAGATATCAGTCAGTATAGCCCTCTACAATAAAAACAGTATGTGCAAAAAATCAACTAAAGTCTTTGCAGAATATAAAAAGCCAAAAATAGACTGCCAAAACGTGCTATACCATAATTTTTTCCTTCTCGATCCTACGAGGAAGATGTGTCCATATCCTTTCTGACAATGGAAGCTCTGAGGGAAGAGCATTTTCATTTACATAGTTCCATTCTTCTTTTAGATAGCTACAATACATAAACCATTTCGTCTTTCATTAGAAGCAGTTGATAAAAAAAAAAAAACACAAACAAATGTGCAAACAAATTCAGTTGATGAAAATGCCAAGGGGAAGAGCATTTCATTTATATAGTTCCATTCTTTTAGGTAGCTGCTATACACAAACAATTTCATCTTCCTTAGGAAGGTGTTCTGCGTCGAGATTATAGTCAGCAAATTACAATATTGAAATAAAAAATTATAGACAGGAGAGCATGTAAATGTTAAAAATTATAGCATAAAACATATCTTGATGGTATATGGATAAGAAAAACTACAAAACAAGAGATTGAAGACTAAATGGATTCTGAATGGTAAAAAAAAACCATAACACCCTTTAAGATAAAAGGATACAGGACTAGAGGACTTCGAAAATGAAACTAATCCTGTGTGTATGTCTAATTATATTTCAAGAAAGCAACAAAAATAATTCTAGAAGTTTCTGACGAAGGATATCTCAAAAAAGCTGATGGTGGAAGGCAGAAGTTGAAAAGGCAAAGAAACCTCCTATTAGGATTGGCAAAAACTGTAGGGATACTAAAACTTCCAGAGTAGATTAGTAAAGAAGAAAGCTAAGAAGGCAGTTAATGAATTCAAACCTATGGCCACGATATATATACATTAAGTTAATAAAAAATGAGGAAGAAAAAGATACTAATAGTCTTTTTATACATATAGGATTTATACATATAGGATTGTTAAGAAAGTTGAAAAATGGAGGTAGAACGATTTTTATAGGATTGCTACTAGTAGGGAGCCATTGAGTTGGTTAATGAGAATATAGGAGATTTTGACATAGGAAACAAATGAGTTGGATTTCCTGCTATCTTCATAAATTAGGATTCTAAACAAAAAGATGCTAAAAGAAAATGAAAACACAAAGACCTGATGATATCCCTACTAACGTTTGGAAATGCTAAGGAGATAAAAGGTATATATGGCCAAGTAATTTATTCAACCAAATTTCAAGTGCTTGACGGAATGGAAAAATAACTGTCAAGGAATCAAGATCTATGAGCCACTAAGAAAGTTTGGGAGACCAACAGACAAAGACTAAGAAAATAAACCAGAATATAACACAATCAAGTTTCCATTTCATGCCAGGTAGGTGTATCAAGTCTCCAATAATACAACTAATTTCTCATCACGATAGGCTTACATAAAAAGTTAGTAAGTGCTTACATGTTTGCATAAAACCTGATGATATCCCTACTAACGTTTGGAAATGCTAAGGAGATAAAAGGTATATATGGCCAAGTAATTTATTCAACCAAATTTCAAAGGTATATATGGCCAAGTAATTTATTCAACCAAATTTCAAGTGCTTGACGGAATGGAAAAATAACTGTCAAGGAATCAAGATCTATGAGCCACTAAGAAAGTTTGGGAGACCAACAGACAAAGACTAAGAAAATAAACCAGAATATAACACAATCAAGTTTCCATTTCATGCCAGGTAGGTGTATCAAGTCTCCAATAATACAACTAATTTCTCATCACGATAGGCTTACATAAAAAGTTAGTAAGTGCTTACATGTTTGCATAAAACCAACTTATTAGGCTAATTTGCACTTATACATTCAACTATGACTACTTTTACACTTAAAACCCCTGTACTATTTTTTAGGAACTTAAATACCATGAACCATCCATCACACTTGCATTTAAGTACCTTGATCTACCACTAATTTGCAAGCTAGCCCCTGGCAGTGTGAACAGAAAGTATGAAAAGACATTTTTGCCCCTACCTAATCCCTAACCCTAAATCTAACCAAGCTGCCGCCACCTCCCCTGTTGGAAGGTTTGGCTCCACTATGCATGTAGGATTCAGTTTTTAAGTGGTTATATAAGCCCACGATGTAATTTGAGTGTCAGCTGGTCGCAGACATGGCTTGCCCTTTTGTTCCAGTGGAGAGAAATGCCTGATCTCCTCCAAAGTTCTCCATCTTCTTTCTCTTAACTTGACATCACGAAGCTGGCTTCTATATAAACCTTAGGAAGTCTAATTTTTTGCAAGTTTCTAAACGGCAGTAGGCGGGTGCGCGGCGGAGAGGGTCTGCTACCACCTAGGCGTTTGATATATTTTGGACATTTTTACTATTTTACCACTTTCTCTTTTTTTTTTGCATAATATGCATATTATAAGGGTGATTTATGCATAACTAAGTTGTAGAACAAAGATTTGTGAAGTTTCAATCTTGTAAAAGTGAAAATAGGTCCATAATGCTTGCAAAATTGTTTTGCCAAAACATCTAATTAGGTATTGTTTGTCCTAGGCGTCCGCCTACGCCGCCTCACCTCCGCATGCGCCGAGAGAGGCCGCCTACCGCCGCCTAAACGGCCGCCATTAGAACGCTAATTTTTATTTCCAGATGCTCAATGGTAATGACAATGGCATTAGCTTGGCTCCGGTACGTGAAAACTACTCTTATACGACTTATACTCACTAGGTCTCACTTTTGTTTTACATTGCTTTTATCCTTCGTGTCTTTGACATTGTTAAGAGACTTAGGTTAAAGTTTGATTCTTAATCAGCAAGGGAGGTGATAAATTGAGATTTGGTGACAACTCACTCATGGGGCGGGAGAGCACAAACCCACTCTTCACTTTGATCAGTAGAGCTGGATTTGATTGGCACAAAGTGGCTTGTGAGGTGGTCGTGATTAAAGGGGGGAGAGAGAGACTCAGAGAGGGTTGTCATAAATAGTAAATGGACAAAAGAAGTAGCAGAAGAAGTCGGTGAGGGAAAGAGGGTTGGTCGCCTCGCCTGAGCATGATACCTACCACCTCTGCCCCCCGTTGTACTACGACCTCTCTCACCTAGACACGACACTCTCGTCCGTCTCTCTTGCTGTGCATAGCCCCTCTAGCTTGAGCACAACCCCCTCCGACGGACACCTTCGTGTCTACGGCCATCGAGAGAGAGAATGTAATTTTTATGTTTAGGAAAATGTTTGCCATTAAAATCTTTTGATTGAAATTTCAATTACAAACAGAACAGTGTTACAATGTAGGACTTAGATGTAGTCCTAGGAGTACACTTTTGTTTATCTGGATCCCTTGTGCCGATGGAGCGAGTGGTAATGCGTTGACTCCGTTGACGATCTGAAGACGGTTCTCGGTTCTCTGAAGGTCTGAGTTGCTCTGGGTGCTGGAGCTTGCGGAGAGGAAGGAGACGTTGAGTGTCTGTATCTGCCTCTGTGTGTGTGTGTTCGTAGGTTCGTCCCTGGAAGAAGGAAATGATCCCTCTATTTATAGCTTGCAGGCTGGCTGCTCATGCGCGCATATGCAGGATGCGCCGGTTTGTGGGGATGCCACATGGTGATTGCTGATGGAGGCGCATGGACGATGCGCTCTGATTGAGGAGTTGAACCCTTCATGTTGCCTTTGTGGGCTGCGGCCGAGCTGACACGTAGCAATGGAGAGGATCTTTCAGTTGCTGAAATCTTGGGTGATTAGCACCCTTTCATAGGCTGAATCGAGTCAAAGGACACGTGTCGTAGGTCCATGGCTCGAAGATCTCGGATTTGGTGGGGAGTGATCTGATAGGATGCGCCTGGAATTGGACGCATGAGGAGACTTTGGCTTGTAACCTTTAGGAGTCACGAACCAGTCTGAGCGCACGGCTTTTGAGGCGCATGCGAGGCTTCAGTAGTGACTTTGACTTATGTCTTTAGGGATCAGAGAAAAGTCTGAGACGCATGGCTTTTGAGGCGCATACAGAGATTTGGAACGCATGGCTGCGGAGGCGCATGCGAAATGGTTGGGCGGCCACGTGGCTTGTAACCGCCGGAAGGAAGTAATGATGATGCTGACGTCGGCGACGCTTCGTCTTCTGAAAAAGCTGTCAACTGTTCAGTCCTTGGGGACTGGCCGCTGTCGTGTCAGACTTCAGCATTTAATGTTCTTTGACATGTGATGGGCTGTTGAGTGGGCGTGTCGATCTGCGTTCCACTAGGCGCATGGGGACGCATGGGCGCATCCCTATAAGGCGCTTGGTGCTGATGGGCGCGTCATTATGATGCGCGGTCTGACCGGCACATCTGTTTGCATGACACGTCTTTATTGTCCCGACTGTTACGTTCTTCGAGTGCTTTAAATAGCCGTTTTTGACTTGGCCGAATTCGAAGCGTCAGGTTCATCACCATTAATGCAAATTCATTGCACGGAATTCGGAGAGCTCACCACTTGGCGCATGGGTTTGATTTGCCCGGCCTATAAATAGTGACAAGGAGAGAGTTTGCTTCTCGTTCTCTCACGTCCTCCCGAAATGAACTTGTTTGCTCGAGCGCATTCTGTTGACGAGATGCTCCCGAGGGTGAAGATGCGACGCATTGTCTTCATTGACGCACTTGAAGGTGACTGTTACATTCAAAAGTCGGAGTCGAGGGCTTCTGAGGCAGGCGGAAGGTGCCTGTTGCATCCAAAGATCGGGATGCTCGAGCCCCGTCTCCATTATGCTGGAAGAGCCGCAGATCGAAATTGCGGTGCCCCGGCTTTGGAGGCTCTTTCCTCTGTCAGAGTAGGTGTTGCCCATTCTGGTTGTGTTGAAAGCCTCCTTTTGCCGCGGATCAATTGCGGTGCTCTCTTCCTTTGGGCTTTGGAGAGCTCTTCCTCCAGCTAGGGGGTTGATTGCCTACCCTCGTTCTGCTCAATAAATGCTTCATTAGTCGAAGCATTTGATCGGGTCGAAGTGGCGCATATGCTGAGACTTCATGATGCAGATGCGCCTGACTGAGACGCCGAAGGGCGGCACATAACTGAGCTGCTGAAGGGATGCACATAACTGAGGATGCACATGACAGACTGCTGAAGGGATGCGCCCGTTTGAGACGCCGAAGAGATGCGTCTGACTGAGAGCGCATAGCTAGATGCGTCTGTTTGAGAGCGCATGGTGGTTGCTGCGCCTGGCTGTAGACTTAGGGTCTTTTTTTTTTGTAGAAGTTCTCCTTTGTACAGCCTTTTTTAGACATAAATAGACTTTTATAAAAATCTTCTTTTAATGTCTAAGCTTTTGCTGTTTGCTGTGCCAAGTACTTCGTCTGAGCTCCCTGGCGCATGTAATGTTTAGGCGCATAGGATTTCTGGTTCTGAAATTCCATGCTTCTACAGAAAATAAACAATTTCTTTTTAGTTTAGGGATAAGTGAGCAGAGATCAATTTCAGGGCTCGTGAACTATTACCCAAAATTCATCGCAAGTGACTCGAAGAGGGCTTCTCAACTCAAACATCTCCTAGAGAAGGTGACTCAGTTGACCTAGTAGCTTTCTTCTTTCTATTGCTTAGTCAACATCTGATCAAGAAATGAGCGAGTCGTAGAATGCCGCCCATCACTTCACTTATTGAATTTACCGAAAAACAGCACATAGCAGCATTAGGCATTGGAAATGTGCTTCATTCTATGGGCAATTTACTGCTTTCTTTCAGGGCATGAGAGGGAAAGCAAGAAGATAGATCGGCTAGTAGTTAGCGCACTAATACGTCTTTCTTTAAAAAATAAGTCACATCGACGAATGGCATCGAGAACCCTTCTATAAGAAAGACGAATTGCTAGTGATCACGGATCAACATGCCACGGTGAATATGTACTTGGGCCTTGTACAAAGCCCAATATAGTCCAACAGAGCGACATGAGACTAACATAGGGTAGCAACTTATTAAAGTGTAATAGTTCATGGTATTTAAGTGTCTATGAAAACAATATAAATTATTTAGGTGCAAAAGTACGATGTTCAAGCTATTAAGTGCAAATTAGCCAACTTATTAGGCAAATTCATGAATAGGTTCCATGATGTATATTTTTTTGCTCATGAAATTGGGTGGTTGATGAGATTAGAGAAGGGTTAGCTACTAAAATAAAAGTGTAGAAATAAGTTTTGAAATATAAGGATTTACCACTAGTAGTATGAAAACAAAGTATATGACATGTAACTTTAGCAAATGCTCAAGAAGACACAAGGGAATAGTCCACACTTACGTGACAAGAGGTACCTAAGAGCAATAGTTTCTTCATTTAGGATCATTCATTCACTAGGATAGAAAAGTTAAGAAGAATGTTGGTCACATAATTACAAAATAGGTTGAAATGGTGCACTGCTTCAGGAGTGTTTTGCAATCACGGGACACTCTTCAAGTTGAAATAGAAGATTTATGACTTCTGTAAGACTAGCCATGTTTTAAGGATCCAAACCTTGAGCAATTAAGAAATATGTCCAAAAAATAAGTGTAAGTGATAGCAGGTGTCAAAAACTGAGATGAGAATGAGTGTATTTCTAGGAAGTTAGAGGTGGTGTTAATTGGAAATAATAATGAGAAAATCATTAAGGGTGGTTTGGACGTGCCACTTGAGACAAATAGATGCAGCAATTAGGAGTGATAGAATAGTAGTTCAAGGAGCTGCTAGCACCAGGAGTAGGCCTAAGCAAACTTTGATTGAGGGTTTATAAAAGGATATAGTTTTTACTAACATTTCGGGGAAATAGCCCTTACCATAAAAGAATGGAAAGGAATCAAATAGCTGAACCCAAAACTATAGTATATTTGTTCTTGCTGCTGCTGTATTGTGCCAAAGTTTTTCTTTTTATTTTTCGTGCATGTGTGACTAATGTATCATACGCCAACATTAAGTCATTAACCTTCCACATTCTAAGAGTAAGCATAATTGCTTTACATTATGTAACAATTATTCAAATACTACGCGTAGGAAACCTGTAAGTTAAAATTAATATTTCTTTGGAGGTGTTTATCTATCTTAATAAGATTAGTCTTAAATTTGGAAAGTGAGTAATTAAACAATTACTGCTTGATAATATACTTATTCGAACACTTGCACAAAATATTAAAACACCACAAGTATTAAAGAGGAACTTCAGAAGTAGTTGGCGCCTCACCTACTGACAACAGAAAATATATGACTACTAGCATGAAGTCCCAGCGAATCCAAATGAAGTACAATCGGGCCTGATTCGTCTTCCTTTCCCGGCATACAGATAATCACCAAGCTCCAGTGCTTACTGATTACATGAAAAATAACATATGCATTAGTGACTAACATCAAGTACTTTTTCAAGGATCCAGCAAAGATGACCGTGCACATAAAAATGGTAAAATTTCAACACCAACTTTGTCTGTTAAATGTTCTTGACTTTTTGGCATTTGTGATCTGTTTGCTGCAAATATAATGATACTAAATGGATAACGTTAACCGCTAAAATAAGGTAATAGGGAAATAAAACAAACAATTGGAAGTTTTATATATATATATAACTCCCATCATAATTGAAAGGAATAATCTGGTTCCCCGTGGGATAGAACCCACCCAGCCAATGTGTCATGTCTCCACCTGCTAACCCCTAGAGCTAGGATGCTTTGACACACATATATAACTCCCACCATAATTGGAAGGAATAATCTGCTTCCCCGTGGGATAGAACCCACCCCCACCCAAGATGTGTTATGTCTCCACCTAGCCACTAGAGCTAGGATGCTTTGACACACACACACACACACAGAGATATGACACTACCAACGCATGTCCGTAGCATCCATTTTTCTATATATCTTAGGGTTTGAGCAAAATGACCCTAAAATGGAGGGAAGAATGGATATTTTGCCCATTTTGTGGCCTTAACAGGTGGTTTTCCAGTAATGTAGTATAAATAATTATGTATATTAGTATAATTGAAAAGGTATATGCCATATGCAACAATTAGCAAGGGAACATCGTGCACTTTATGCAGTAGTCTGGGAGGATAACTTGCAACAGATAAAACACGGAAAATAATGACAAACTAGCGTGTCCCATAATGCAAGAGTAGTGTAAAGTATGTTAGTACCAATTATTTAAAAAAAAATCAGAACATATCGGCAGAAGCGGACATCAAGTGCTTATATAGTTATTCAGGAGATAGCTTGCACAAAATACAAATATAGAGCTATCTACACTAAAACCATAATCATCATTCTCATCACCATTCAATCCTTTTTCAAGTAGTATGAAGCCGGCCCAACATTGGAAATCTCTCATAAAGAGCTTAGTTTTCGCCATCAGCTGCCTACCTGCAATATACCATTTGTAGGTTGGTACCACATTCTAGTCAAGGCAACAAACAAGAGAGGGTCTCGTCAAAAACCTTATAACCCTATATGTAGTTGAACCTACACTTGCAGTTATTTAATTTAGCTCATGGTATGGTATATGTTCAATGATCAGCAACAGTACTTAGTATATCACTATCCTTAAACCTATGTGGATCAAGAATTAAAATAGTTTAGTAAGTCCGCCCTCTGCCGCAAGTCACTGAAAATTGACAATTACTAGAAGAGTTTAAAAGCCATATTGTTTACTACTTGATGCACATTATATGTGCCTCTAACCACATGCCATTCAATCCCCAAATGTTTGATGGTGGTTGTTAACTATTAGAAGTCGGTGTCCAGTTAGTTGATGTACAGGAGATTTTCACAATAGTCACCAGCTAACAGTACATAAGGCACACACAAGAATACGTATAGTCATACAATTACTACACCTGTATCTCTCCGTGTTGTATAGTATGTACATATATACAGAGCTACGAGCCTGTCCCAGTTGGCATACGATTCCTTGGAGAAAACAACTTGCTTAGGTAACATTGTCGATATATTAGTTTGTGATGTTAAAGTCTTCTAAAACAAGCATAGACTGTAGAGTTTAAACAGTGAAAAGAAAGGAGTGCTAAGGGTTACTGTATAGTTGTCACTATATCACTGTATACTCCCTTATCAATCTTGGCATGGGACAATGTCTGAGTGTATTTGTTTATATACCACTGGCCTAGTGCCTAATATAATTCATTGATCCATGTTGTAACAATGAGTGCCATGTTTAAGAATCTTCTTGTTTGCTTGATATGTTTAGATCAACTACCTAGCATTCTTTTCTCATGTGATATCACCTAGTCATCAGTGTTAATGCCGTCAACTCGTCATAATCATCAATCAAGCCTTCTTTGTAGGACCGGGCTTGGCTGTAAGCCATGAGAAAACTGCCTAAAAGAATTGACTAAACTTTTATGATCGGCTGTCAAACTGACATCAACCCTCTATGTTAGTGTCAAATTCTTTATCCAAGTAGCTATGACCAAGAGAGTGCCTTGACATAAAACCTAGTAGTAACCAGTAATAACATGTAAACCTATACTATGAAGTACTAAAGTATTCATGCAGGTAATAACACCGTAATTATAAACTCTCTGGGCAGAAATAGAACAATATGAAAGCAACCTTAGTGTCCAAAACAGGAAAAAGAAAAGCAACTTACTCCCTATATATAGGCAAAAGGATGTAAGCTTTTTGAAATATATCCATGCCTTTCCACCACCGCCTCAACTTCGAGAAAGCTGTAGACCTATCACCCTAGTAATTAAAAAACATGCAAGACAATCATATATGCTTTGCATATTAGATAATTATCAAATAGTTTGCAACATTGTCATGGAAGCACTGATCAGGAATATGATTCAAATCTGTATTAACAAAAGTTAAGTACCATTAGAATTTTTTTAGGATCGGAACTTCTTAAAGTGATCCAGAACGAGGAAAGTATTATAGGGAAAGACAACAAATGAAATGATAAACAAGTAGTCAAAAGTAACTCTAACTAAAACCTGTCATTCATTACTGTTCGTCACGCGACACAATTATCAGCAACTCTGTTTTGCTCTTACCTTTTTATAGACTTAGTAATCCTTAAATACTAAAGCCCTCCTCATAGTTGGAAAATGAACCTCCAGAGTTTCAAATTCAGACATTATAGCATACTTCTACAGAATAAAAAAGCACTAAAGAAAATTTTCAAACTCAATTGGTTTGTAAGTATTTGCATTAATTAAAGCATGAACCCTTGAAGGCTTTAATCAACATCAACAGGTTTGGCTGAGTCTCAGGGATATTGCTTTGAAGGAATGCGTAGAAATATCGTCTCATGCTGGAGAATTCGAAGCCTGGTTACGTGTATTAACTTGGGTATAGCAAATATTTATTGTATGAGAGTCGAACTGAAAATATACAAAAGAATTTTGCTTTCGCCAGGAGATCTTTATGGTTGAACTACATGCAAACAACTAGTGAAACTTTATAAGGGTGTCACTTGACGTGACAGCAAGGCTTGTTTATTGCATCCTGGAGGATCCGGATCCGAGTCGTTAAACAACCTCTCCATATATATGGGGATAAAGTTGCTTCCATTGAATCCATTCCTCCCTGTACCCTGTGTAGCCTTGTGGTACTAGGATGCCCTTTATTGGATAAAGGCGGTAATCAGGCAACTATATGTACTCAAGTTCACTACAGGGTACATAGATCTTCATAGTACCCATTCATACCAAATTAACAAACAAATCATGCTTCAAATTACGAGATCACTTTTTGCAAAGAAGTTTATCATCTTCCTACCGCAAGATAGACTATTAAAACGACTAGCAGGAATCCACAAGACGACGTCGTGCTACCCATTTTTGTATGAAGCAACATACCTTGTAAGTCACAGCTTCTTCAAGTTTACTGTAAAAGAATGTGTTGAATATGTAATACTCCTCTCTTCTCTTATCAGTAGGAGATAGAGATCTTTGAAGATACCTGAAAAACAAGGACAACAGCAAATATTATAACATAATTTACTGAAAATATTCTATATATGTATGGCATAGGAATATCATCAAGAATTCTGATGCACAAACAATAAGCATTTCATCTAAGACGTCACCAGAGCCTAATTCAGTATACACCTGCAGGCGCAAGCTTTTTCTTGAAAGACATGATAATGACTTAATAAGTTACAACTATAGCAACAGGTACTATCTATATGGAATCAACATTTACACACAAGCATAGCAATTATGCGTCTAAGTTCACTAGATAGCTGGTTCACAGATATGGAATCAACACTTTGCTGTATAATCAATCATTCTTCGGGATGAAGAGAATTGAGAAGGATGCTTGCAATTCATATAACTGAAGCAGGATGGTTGAAGTGGAGGAGTGCTTCTTGATTGCTTAAGATACACTTGAAGTTGAAAGAAAATTTCTCTAAGACTGCTATAAGACAAGCCATGCTACAATGTAGGGATGTTGGCACTTAACAAACTACATATCCAAAGCATGAACTCGGATAAAAAGGGAATGCTAAAAAAGATGAGTGGCAATAACATTGAAAGAGATGAAATGAGCCTATGGAAAGTTGGAGATGGTGCCAAAATAAGCTGAGATTTTCCTGAGAGAAAATTGTCTAAGGTGGTTTGAACATGTGCAATGATGATCAGCAGGTTGCAGGATCCAGTGTGTAGCTGAGATGATGCTTGAAAGATGCGAATTATAGGTGCATTTTTATTTTTTTGCATTCTTTTTTACCGAACAAATTAATGCAAATAATTCTTAATTTATGAAACCAGGAGCTGGCCCACCTTAGGCGTAAGGGGGAGCCGCTCCCCTAAGTTTTCTGTTTCGTACTATTAAGATATATGTACTATATTATATACTTAATGTTTTATGAGAAATTCACAAGTAATTGGTAGTCAGTTGGTAAGTGAACACGGTTTTAAACAAGCAGTCTCAAGTTCACTCCTCAATGTCCCCTTAAATTTCAATTTAACCCCCACCCCCATAATAAGAAATATTAAATTCTGGGGCCGCCCCTGTATGTAACTTATCTTACAATATACTAATGCATGTTTCAACCTTTTGAAAAGGCACATATGTTCAAGCATATATCCTAAGCTTTCCTAAAATTGCTACCGTCTTATGTTTGATTCATACTATTGCATAGCCACGACCGCTTTGGTAACATAGATTGCATATAATTTAAAAACGGGACAAAATATTGTAATTAAGGGTTGCCTCAAGTTATGCAGCCATTGAAAATTTACCAAAATCACATGTTTCCCAGTCATGTCCATAACAATGTATGCCCAAACACTAATATATCATAAAAAGTTCTTCCTTTCAAAAAGTTCTGAAGTAGATTGTTAATTTCTGGGAGAGACTCACTGAACGTAAAAATTCATCACTCGCGATGACAAATATGCTCCAGGATCTAAGCATTCTATGTCCGAATAGTATAGCTCAACACATTCTGGGTCATCACTGTCCATGGACATGTTTAATGTTCATTACATTAACAAGGATATGTATTGGGCCATGAAGATTCCAGAAGTATACCTTGAAGGATAATATAGCTTGTACTTCCTATAAGAATGAACAATGATCAGTATAACAAGAAGAAACCAACAAGATACTTGTATTCTGACAAAACAAGAATAAAACCACAAGTCAAGAAGACAAGGTCCTCCGATTAATAGCTTCAATTCACCATTCATCAGTTGCATCATCACCCTCTATTGAGTGCATAGGTTGTACATCTTCATCATCCAAAAGGACCACATGCTGGACCTGCTTCAAATTGTGAGAAACATGTCAGCAAAAATGGAATAATGTGTTCAGCTTTCTTAAAATTTGGATGTTGAGGTATACATCATAAATATAGAACACAAAAATAGGAAACCATTTTTTTAGTTTTTTACTTAAAGATACAGTGAGTAAATGTGTCAATAAAACAATAAGAACAAAATAAGTGATAATGTTAGAAGTGTAATCAAGATGTGATAAATACGCATCACTTATTCTGTGTGACGAGTTGCATTATATTGTTCATTCAAAGTACACAATATCAATATGGGAATCTCTTTCAAACCCTTCTTGTCAGTATTGGTATCGGCGGTTTCGTATTGAAATTTCGAAGATACTGGTTCCAGAAATCCAAAAAATAATATGAAACTAAAACAAGAAAAATATTCGATATATTTAAGCATAATCTTATGTATTATTTGTTGTTTCACGCTAATTTTGACCATAATGAACATTCAAGATTGCATCCGCAATAGATATTGTTGTTTAGCTTTGAGACAAAGTACCCCCAACATAGATTGTTCCGATGAAATAACATTCACGATTGCTAAATTGTTCATCAGCAATAGATATTGTTGTTTAGCTTTGAGACAAAGTACCCCCAACATAGATAGTTCTGATGAACTATCATTAAGATTATGAATGTTGTGAATTTATAGAATACGACATCGATAAACGATAATGGTTCCAGTGTCTCGATAAGAATTTTATCAACATACTGTAGAATGTTGGTCTTCGGGATGATCGATTCATTGCATCGACATCGTTTTTTGCTAGCCTTCTTTCTTTTTCATTATTTTTACTTTGTTGATGACCGGGAAGAGAGCAGAGCCCTGATTTTAGTATCTGCCGGTATCAGTGGGGTTAGTTTCAGATCGAACATGCCAAAGCCTACATGATACAGTAGATATGTA
Source organism: Iris pallida (assembly GCA_029216955.1). Classification (NCBI taxonomy): domain Eukaryota; kingdom Viridiplantae; phylum Streptophyta; class Magnoliopsida; order Asparagales; family Iridaceae; genus Iris; species Iris pallida. The sequence goes on from JANAVB010032419.1 coordinate 12,700,028, forward strand.
TTGCTATCAGTGGATACTGCAAATGTTACTTGATTGTGAATTGTGTATCCTACTCTATGTTACACGGACACTGGGCTCCCTATGTTCAACACAGACCTTCCTTTCGGCAATTGTTGACGAGTGATATTTTCATATAACGATTTCCCTTGTTATCGTCAACTATTCATCCTTAAGAAATGTGCAGCTGCCTCATCTGGTCCTTATTATGTTGTTGTATATCTTTCTATGTTGCGAATATCTGGTGTACAAACGATTCGATTTCAACCATCGTCTGTGTACAAACGATTCGATTTCAACCATCATCTGTGTTCCCTTCTTGTATTCATCACCTTTTGTCGATGTGTCTACTAATTCTTTCTTATTATCTTTGGCATGTGGCTATCCTTCACTGGCATATTATGTCCGTACCTGTATTTGTATTCGTGCAACATAGATGTGACTGTAGTGTACCTATCCGAAAATATTCGTATAATGCATCTTTATTGTGTCCTTATCTCTATCAATGTTTGTGTTCGTGCAACATAGATCCTACTTTGTTTCCTCCCTCCCATGAACAATAGGCCTCTTATAGATAAACCAGAAGTAGATGAATCTGACATTAGCAATATAATTTGTTTGACATTTTCTATATTTCTAAAATATACTTGCAAGAAACCTAATTTTATTAGTTATTCATATAGATCTTAAGTTGATTAATCAAAATTATCTTTGTGATAGATGAGAATGGCTATTGAAGCTTGATTATGTAATAATCGGTGCATGCAGTTTGAAGATCAGTGAGCTTAGTTCATTTAAGTTTGATTATAGAACATAATCAGTGTGTTTCGTCTGATGATTGTTTCTGCTATGCATAGAAAACCGAGCATCCTCATGATTCTCCTAATCAAATAAGTGATGGTCAGTCCCTAAGGCACTAGCCTAGTGGTAGTGCGGGAGGCCATCCGAACATAGGTCTCGGGGTTCGAATCCTCCTCCGGGCGGCTGGGTGGCTTTGGGCCACGGCTCGGCTTGGAGAAAGGACACCTCAAAAAAAAAAGTGATGGTTAGGATGTCTTGAATCCTAACTCGAATGTCCGGCACCCGATCGTGTGCAGTTCATGGACAGTTCAGGACCTTCCAGATGCGAAGCAAGTTCAACGAGCAGAGAGGAGCCCTAACCTGAATTTGGCACATTTGCTACACAGAGTTAGTTTGGGGGTTCAGGAACTGGGCCCTACCCCCGAATTATTTTGGTGTATACAGTATTTTGTACACAATTTGTAGAGTGATATCTTGCATATTCTTAGTAGTTTATCCTAACTCTTATTTAGGATCCGTGGGGCTTAAGCTGTAATATGATTATCTTGTTTTCACAATCATCTGAAAATAGAAGAAAACGATCTTGTTGTTGTCCATGGTCTTTTTATCAATTTGGGGTTCCACATAAAAAAAATTTGTTTTGTTTACTCTTGTTTGTTTTTGTAGCTATTATCTCCATTTTTTTAACAGTGATTATGAACATTTAAACACTTGTCAGGTATAATCCGTGCCTTGACTATGATCCACCTTTGTCTTGGTGCAATCAATCAAATCAGCAACATGACCTTATTCAACCTTTGTGTTGATACGATCAGAAAACTCAGCCACATGAACTTCTCTATTGAAATTTCTCCCAAATTCTAAACAAGACAGGGTTTGGAGGCAGACTCCTGCCCACTGATATTTCGAGGTTTCTACAATGAATATGCCTATAGTTACTGTGTTGTGTGTCCTATACAAATCTGTCATCAAGTGTCAGACGTTGTCCATGTCTCATAGACTCCCCTTTATCAATGAAGTCTGCAACATGACCTCAGGTATTGAATTTCCCCTAAATTCCCTTGCAGCAAACATCAAATTGTTAAGAAACATTAGTTCTTAGTCTTCGAATTTATCTTCTTTTCATTTCGATCTCATCAAGGGTGATGTACATATGTAATCTCTGCAGCTATACATGTAAAAAGCTTACAACAAAATTTTGTTCAAAGACCTAGACAGTTCACAAGACGAAAGGTTGCAATGTGTAACGAATCCTGATTAAGCATGCGCACCTTCTCAAACTTTGAACACATTGAACCTCGATTTGGATGAACTTTTATCCTATTAAAAGTAGAGCATGAGAAGAAAAAAAAGTGTTAAGGTCATATAAGAACAAGCAAGAACTAACCAACATTAGATGGCACAAATAAAAGAGCACGGAATTGAGGGATAGTAGGTAAGCTTCACAGTTCACAATGATAAGGTGAATGATGACTATTTGGACTCAGATTTATGTTTTTGGAGTTCTAAAATTGTAACATACTATAACTTCGTTGTTCATGTATCAAGAACCACTGAGGAGTAAACTTTCAGTTTCAGTTCCCGCTGAGGACATATTTTTGCTCAATTATCTAAGTAACTTGGATAAAGTAACAATCTTCCACCTACAGTTCGCTTTGGGGCCAACGATTTGAACAATTTCGTCAGCAAGGCCAGCAATGTTGATGTTTAGAGAGGGTTGTTATTTACTGATTCCAGACTTGCATCGTGATGCTATGGTAATTGATCAGCCTAAACTGTCTGGTGCAGTACACATTTCCTAGGTTTATTAAACAGAAAATTTCACACAGAGCATAGAACTTCTCCAAAATTTCAGCAAGAAAAAAAAAGTTTGTCAAAAAATATAGAAAGAATCCAGACGATCAAACTAAGGGGGTTCTAGTTGATTCCTTGCTACCTCCCCCCCCCCCCCCCCCCAAAAAAAAAAAAAAAACAAAAACCCACTAAACCGACCAGAAACATTAAAAAAGTACTAATTACAATGCGCCAAAAACGCCCTTAGTAAGGGCGTTTCTTGCACCAATAACGCCCTTACTAAGGGCGTATTCTGCCATCATTTTTTTATTATTTCAAAAGAAACGCCCTTAGTAAGGGCATTTATTGCGCGAGGAACGCCCTTAGCAAGGGCGTACTGTTGTTTGTTTGTTTTAATTGGGCGTAATTTTTGTTTTGTTTTAATTTTTTAAGTTGGTGCGGTGGTTTAAATAGGAGGGGTTGGTGGGTGGGAAGTAAATAGAGTTGTTGGGAAGTAAATTTTGGTGGGTTGGAAGAATTTAAAAAAAAAATTTATATCCATTGGAAAAAAAAAATTCTAAAAATCCTATAAAAAAAAAAAATCAAAAGAACGCCCTTGCTAATGGCATTTTTCTCACATCCAACACCAAATAACGCCCTTGGCAAGGACATTTTTCTGTTTCTATTTTTATTTTCCTTTACGTCTTTTTTGTTTTGTTTGGAAAACACCCACGTAACTTTAAAAAAATTAAAAAATAAAAAAATGTAAAGAAACGCCCTTGCTAAGGGTGTATTATCAACACCAACAAAATCCACCCTTAGCAAGGATGTAAATCTCTCATTTGTTTGTTTTTTATTTGTTTGGAGGAATCAATCAACTAAAATGTCCTTAGCATGGGCGTTTTAGTTCTCTATAATTTTCCCAAACTTGGATTCTCCTCGTGCAATTTCCTATAACTTTGGTGCTCTCTGTAAAAAATTTAAGTTTATTAAACTTTAAGCACTAAAATTTATCAATACAACTCTCCAAATAATGCATAAGAGACATGGAATACTAAATAAATTAATAGCATGTATGAATAGTATTGCTACTTTTACTAAAAATAATAGCAAGAATGGTCCTAGAAGAGTCAGAAGTAATTGATGCCATTATAAAGTATTTGAATTTCCTACACATATATGTGGTGATTGTCACCTTTTTAAAGAAGAAAAAGGCACATAGGTGCATGCATGAAATGAATTCAGTGTTTCGGGACCCAGTGCTTCTTTCTTAAACGAGTTAAATCAATAAACTTATTAATAAGCTATTGTCTATTGAGTTTGGAAAAACTAAGATGCATATGTAATACAGGTGACTGAAGCCCGATTATCAGCAATTTCAGAATCTAAAGATTACCGAAATGTATTGTAAAAAGATTTGGCATCTTAAACAGCACATGTAAGCATACAAAAGTATCAGGTTAAACCTAGCAAAGTACCTCTCAGATAAACGCCTCGGTAGTTTTCTACCTGCATGTGACGAAGAAATGCTAGAAGATACAATCTTCTTCCGTCTATTATTTGAAATTCCCCGTTTATCTTTCTTGGAACAGCTTGCAGAAGGCAATTCAGTATAAGAGATTCTGGCCAGTTTTAATGGACTTTGAGTTTTTTTATCCTCAGGCATTTGTGATCCATTATTCCGTACCCTTTTGTACTTATCACAGATTTTAAGCCTCAACTCCTCACTGAATGATGCATCTGTCTGATAATAGGAAATTGAATATAATGCTGCCAAACAATTTACAATATGATGTGGACATAAAACTTCTAAGTGCATAGAAAAGGCTATCCAACTTACCTTTTCTTCTAGCTGTTCTTGAGGATGGCACATAATGGACGAAATACTGGGGTCAAATCCTTCTAACAAATCAAAGAAATTACAAGAATTAATTCAAAATGATTCCTTTTTGTGTTCCCAACTTCAAATGTGATTACCTAAGAATTGTTGCCAAGGTAATGGACTTCAAATGACCAACCATTTGTATGTACGGATTGTAAAATGAATGCACAAGTGCGTGTAGTATGTGACAAGCTAAGAATTGTTGTTGAGGTAATAGAATTCAAATTACTAACCATGTATATGTCAGGATTATAAAACAAGTGCACAAGTGTGTGTCGGAGTTAAAAGATGGTTAGTTAAAGATCACGCATAGTGGATGAAATACTTGGGATAAATCCTTCTTAAAAATCAAAGAGAAACAAGATTACAAGCATTAATTCAAAATGATTTCCTTTTGTGTTACTAGTCCTTTCCCAACTTCATATGTGATTAACTAAGAATTGTTGCTAAGGTAATAGACTTCAAATAACTAACCATTTATATGTCTGGATTATAAAACGAGTGCACAAGTACAAGTGTGTATAATGTGATTAGCTAAGAATTGTTGCTAAAGGTAATAGACTTCAAATAAGTAACCATTTCTATTTCAGGATTATAAAACGAGTGCACAAGTGCATGTAGGCATTAAAATTTATAAGATGGCAAGTTCACAAAACTTGAACTTTAACAATGATGCACTCTGCTACTAATGAACCTCAAGCTATGAAGTATGAACAAAATCAGAATATTGTTTAGTCCCTTATTAAGTTATAAATAACTGGTTAAGTTATAAAGAACGTTAATTAGCTTCCCCGTGATGTCAATGGCATGATAGGACCAGTAGTGGGTCCATTCAAACAAAATTTAGGTAGGATTCTTTTATTATTTTAAGCATTGATTAGATGAAGACATTTGGATTATACTTATCAATTTGCTAATTGGGTTTATCCCAAAACCAAGGTTTGCAGTACCGGTTTCGGATGCTTCTTATGAGAGTCGGTAGCTGTGGTCTTGGCAGTTTAGGGGGTGTCAGAATGGAGTTTTGGAGTTCTTAATTTTGGAAATCCAAGAAATTAGTATTATTAAAAAATCTAAAAAAATGCTTGATGCCATTAGGTATAACTTCTTACTCTTTAGCTCTAAATGGAATTTGAAATAATATTCAACATTTACGAATAGTTTACCCGTAATTAATACTATCACTTATTACTTGATTTTAGACAAAATACACCAAAGTTGGTTTTGTCCAGTTTTTGTTGTTTCTCTTTAGCTTTCTTTTGACTCTTTCTTAACATAATTGGTTGGAAAAGAGAGCCGCAATGCTGGTATCGGCAAGTAACGTCGGTATCATTAAGGGTCAATTTCAGATTGGGACAGGTAAAAAACGATAAGATATTACCGATATGTATCTGTATCGGTATATGCATCCGTATCGACGGATACAGCGATACCATGCCCAAATCATGGATATGTAAGATATATAAATAGCAGTAATACAATAAAAAAAATAGTAAAGAGATTATGACTGAAAATAAAGATTGGAAAATCCTATAAGTGGAAAAAACCTAAAATATGATCTCATTTTTATTCTCCAAAGTATCATTCTCAAACTTCACATGTTATTATTTATTGCTTGCTATATTGTTGCTTGTGGAGTCTTCTTCTCCGTAGGAGTTCTCTTCAACTTGTTGTCTCTATCGATTCGTCGGCAAAACCGATCCATTTCCTGGGGATCTCTTTGCATCAAAACCGAGTCCAGTTTTGTTAGTGGTCGTGGGTAGTCTTCTATTTCGTAATCCATATGTTCTTTTACAATATTGTTACAATTAGCTTTGTGATAAACTAATATAAAATTAATTGTTCACGACTTCAATAAAGCTTTCATGTGCAAAAGTTTTCTAGTCTAAATTTTCAAGTTTCTCAAAAACAGTCTAAATTTTCAAATTTCTCAAAAACATAGTACGTCAATCCCCTAAACTTGTATGACAATATGCGCTTATGTTCTTTTCCCCCTAACTCACCACTCCATCCTGGCTCCATCCGTGCATCAGGCTTAACCATTTTGGCAAGTTGGACCAAGTGATGTGCATAGGTCATGTCGCGACGGGTGCGTAGACCGTGGCGCTACGACACTGGTGCTAGCGGACGGTCGATGTAGAGGCACCCGCAAGACCTATACCAGTCCTCCACACAAATCATAATATTGGTGAATTTCATTTGTGGGGATTTCCAGATGTTGAGGTGTTTCAAGATTATCAAAGTGTACATGAGCCAATGTCGGACCTACAGCTAGACAGTTAAGCTAAGTTAGCTACTTCAACAGCTAAAAATCACGGTTTTCCTTCAGCTCACCTGAACCGGGTGGGTCTAGGATCTTCGTCTCCGCCCGCCTCTGGCATTCTCCACCACCCTGCAGAAACAACACTCGAGGATTGGAAACCCTAATTTCTTCTAATCTTTCCTTCGGTGGTGAATGCATAGAATCGAGAGAGAGAAAAGAGGGGAGGGAAGGAAAATGACCTTATGGGAGCGAGCGAGGGTTCTCCGGTGCTGCTCTTCGGCGAGGCTGCGGCGGAGGGACGTGAGCTTGTCGCCGCCGTCGGGTAGCTTGGAGACGAGGATCTGCTTCGAGAGGCGCCGGATCTTCTCGTCGAGGTCGTGATCGGAGAGCTTGGAGAACTCGTAGGAAGGAGGAGCCCGGTATGGATTCTTTTGGGACATCTCTACGGAGGAGACGAAAAGGAAGGGAGTGAGGAAGGAGAGACGTTTTGTCCATTTGTGGGAGAAAACTTGGATACGGAAGGCTGTATCAAAACGTTGATACAACCCAATGTATGACAAGTGAGCCCCCCACTCTTTTCTTAAAACGTGCAAACATAAATAGAGTTCATTTTTGTTCACCCACACCTTCCACTAAGAACATGACACGTGGCAATTCAACCAATATAAAACCAACAATTCTGCACAGCCCGTCCAAAAAACCGAGCAGTAGATCGAATCTGATGTGGAGATGACGTAGTATTTAAAAACAATAATTGTTATCACCCTTCCTGTGGGCCTCATGTCTCACCAAATCTCTGGAGAATAAATTTTGGGTGCTTTGATTGTCTTTAGGAATTCCTTCCTATCTACTCACATCCAAATAGAGTCGACTGTCCGTGATGATTCACCCCAACAAATGGAGCGAATGGCATGTCATACTTGTTTGTCAAGTATGTTGTGTCAAACGTGATGACTTCACCAAATTCTTTGTAGGCTTCCCTGGACTTGCCATCAGCCCAAAAAACATTCTTCAAACGGCCCTCTTTGTCCAAGTCTATGTTAAAGAAGAAACCTGTGTTCTGTTTTTGCATCTTCGAAAAATAACTTTGAATTGCCATGGCATCTCCTTCCCCGAGTTTCAAATGTCTCTCTTTCTCAACTATATTTCTGCAATCTTTCTCCTCAAATGTAACATTTTCATATCCACCTGCTTCAACCACTAATGTATAGTAGTTTTTGTGCATTCTAATTCCTGCTTTGTCATTTAGTAGGAGTTTCTTTTTCACATTGTTACTAATTTTTTTGTTGCATCTCCAAAATCGAGCTTTACTTGGGCTTGTCTCATGATTGTGGTCAAGGACAAGAACACTAATCCTCCACTTTCCATCCATGTCCAATCTTGCTGTTAGTTTAGCGTTGTACCCAATTTTAGAGGTCGGTTCAGGCTGCAATGGAGTTTCTGACACAGTTTTATGCTTGCCTTCTCGACAACAAGCAAAACATACATGTCTTAATGTTATTCCCGGGGCTTGACCAAAGATGGAAAAACTGATGCAATCGAGATCTGAGAGTCACACAAAAAGTTTGCAGTGATCAAACTCAAGATCTACGATGATACAAAAAGCCAAATAGCCAGATTACAATATGAAGGAGGAAAATAGAGAAGAGAAGATCTCTCGTTCTTCCTTGCAAACGTGTTGCAATTGGGACAGAACGAGTTACAATAATCTAGAGAAAGATGAGATGAAGAAAAGTTGCTGGGGTGTCAAAACACCGTTGCTCAAAGCAAGATTCGCCTCACACGAATTGCTTCCAGGAACCAGCAAGTTTTATGCTATTAGTTCAAAGAGAAATCTACTAGGCATCTAACTTACTGGTTCCTGAAAGCAATTCGTGTGGGACGAATCTTGCTTTGAGCAACGGTGTTTTGACACCCCAGCAACTTTTCTTCATCTCATCTTTCTCTAGATTATTGTAACTCATTCTGTCTCAATTGCAACACGTTTGCAAGAAAGAACGAGAGATCTTCTCTTCTCTATTTCCCTCCTTCATATTGTAATCTGGCTATTTCGCTTTTTGTATCATCGTAGATCTTGAGTTTGATCACTGCAAACTTTTTTTGTGACTCTCAGATCTCGATTGCATCAGTTTTTCCATCTTTGGTCAAGCCCCGGGAATAACATTAAGACATGTATGTTTTGCTTGTTGTCGAGAAGGCAAGCATAAAACTGTGTCAGAAACTCCATTGCAGCCTGAACCGACCTCTAAAATTGGGTGCAACGCTAAACTAACAGCAAGATTGGACATGGATGGAAAGTGGAGGATTAGTGTTCTTGTCCTTGACCACAACCATGAGACAAGCCCAAGTAAAGCTCGATTTTGGAGATGCAACAAAAAAAATAGTAACAATGTGAAAAAGAAACTCCTACTAAATGACAAAGCAGGAATTAGAATGCACAAAAACTACTATACATTAGTGTTTGAAGCAGGTGGATATGAAAATGTTACATTTGAGGAGAAAGATTGCAGAAATATAGTTGAGAAAGAGAGACATTTGAAACTCGGGAAAGGAGATATGCCATGGCAATTCAAAGTTATTTTTCGAAGATGCAAAAACAGAACACGGGTTTCTTCTTTAACATAGACTTGGACAAAGAGGGCCATTTGAAGAATGTTTTTTGGGCTGATGGCAGGTCCAGGGAAGCCTACAAAGAATTTGGTGAAGTCATCATGTTTGACACAACATACTTGACAAACAAGTATGACATGCCATTCGCTCCATTTGTTGGGGTGAATCATCACGGACAGTTGACTCTGTTTGGATGTGGATTGGTTTCAAATGAGGATACTAGGGGTGCAACTTGGGCGGGCTAAACCCGAACCCAATCGGATAAACCCGTTAATGGGTTGGGTTAGGGTTGAAGATACTCGGGTTCGGACTCGGATTTAGGTTAAAATATTTGAACCTGATCAACAATCGGGTTGGGCTCGGGTTCATGTGTCGGGTTACCCGACGAACCCGAAGCCCGACTTATATATATAGTTTCATACTTCTTAAATAAATATATATAAATATAAATATATATATATATAGTTTCATACTTCTTAAATAAAAAGTTTAAATCTAAATTCTCTACACAAACTCTTCAACTCATTATCCTGAATCTTATTTCAGTTTGTATTTTGTAATGACCAATACTTGATTGCTATTTGGTTGTGTTTAATATTACTTTTGTTTAAAATTATTTCAAATACAGGAAATTTGCTGTAGGGTGTTGATATTTGAAGAAATTGGCCGGAGAGCAACATGTTTAGAGAAATTATTAGAAGGGTTCCATTCCGTCAGATTGTCTGGCGGAAATTGGACTCGTCCAATTTTCGCCAGACGGACTGGCTGAATTTGCGCGGGGTTGGCGGGGAAGGGGGGGGGGGGGTTCTGCAGCCAAGGCCCAAACCCTTGGTGCTTGTTTCTTGAAATTTCATTTTAGGGAGAAAAAAAAGTAAGTTAGGAAGACTTTCCATATATATATATATATATATATATATATATATATATATATATATATATATATATATATATATATATATATATATATATATATATATATATATATATATATTTGGAAAAAGGGTAAATTTTATTCCACAATCATCTCAATAAGGTTACAACATAGAGATACAATCCCAACTCAGGGGGACATTACTAGTACATCCGACTCAATGTTATGAAGGATGCCCACCAGTGGGGTGGACAGTCCCTCATAAATGTGCCGATTCCTCTCCCTCCATACATGCCAAACTGAAGCAGCAAGTCTCAATCTAGCACGCCTGGCCCAGCTCTGCTCCTTGCCTCTGCAATCACCAATCCACTTAAGGATTTCTCTGAAGTCACGCTCCCTTCCAACCCCTCCTAAGTGTCTCCGGCTCTGCTCTGCCCAGATGCTCCACGCCACATGGCACTGAAAGAACAGATGCCCAATGGATTCATTATCTATCTCACACAAAACACACTTAGGGTCAGGGACAGAAACCCCGAACCGAAGCAGTCTGTCCCTAGTAAGCAACCGGTCCAGCACCAGTTTGTATGCAGACAGTTGCATCTTCCTGGCAAGCCCCTTCCCCCAGACAAAGTCGTACTCCTCCATATCATCGAAGTGGGGGCGAACAAGGTCGTAGCAGCTGCTAAATCTGAACTCCCCTGCACCCTCCGAGCGGCCAGGAGGGGCCCAAATCCAGACATCAGACAGTGCCGTAGGAGTGATCCGCACTCGTCTGATCTCCTCCCCTAACGGAGCTGTGAAACGATACTCCTCTGGCCTCCAGACTCCACCACGGATGATGTGCCTACAAGTTAGACCTCTGTATGCCACGCCGTCCCTCTGGGGACCCAGAATCTCCAGGAGAGACTGACCTGAGATCCACGGATCGAGCCATAGGTCCGTCTCCCCTCCCTCCCTCATCCTCCTCCGCATAGCCGTCCGAAGAACAGGACGGTTCCTCAGGATATGCTTGAAAGACACAGAGTAGTTGTTGTCAATTTCACATACCCAAAAGTTCCTGCCCCGGAGATACCGACTAGTCATCCAGGCCGACCATAGAGAATCACCCTGAAGGAACCTCCATGCTAGCTTGATCCCCGCCGCCTCCCTGACAGAAACAAGGGATCGCAGACCCACACCTCCCTCCTTTCTGGGCCGACAGAGCTGCTCCCAAGAGATGGCATGAATCCCCCCATGCCAAATGAACTTGGCACAAATGCCCTCAATCTTTCTGATAGTAGCCAAAGGGACCATAATCGATTGGAGCCAGAACAGAGCAATAGCAGAAATAACCGATCGAACCAGCTCAATACGCCCTCCAAACGATAGGCCAGCCGCCTGCCAGCCCTCAACCCTCCTCTGTACAAAATCCACCAGACTCTGACAATCACGGTCCTTCGCGTAGTTGACGGAAAGGGGCACCCCCAGATATTTCACCGGGAGGTCCCCCTTTTCCACCCCAAGCTCCAGGGCCCGCTCCTCCTTCAAAGTGCAAGAGTTGCTGAAGTAAACTTTGCTCTTGTCCCTGTTTAACCGAAGGCCCGATAGCTGTCCGAACTCTTCCATCACTGCCGCTAGCTCCCTCATCCCTCGCATGGAAGGCCTCAACAAGACCAATAGGTCATCTGCATATATGAGATGGGAGACCACCGGAGAGACCCTGCTGTATATCGGTACAATCCTCTCCCGATGCACCGCGATGTCCATCAAACAGGTGAAATACTCCATCACAAGGGTGAATAGGTAGGGGGAAAGCGGGTCCCCCTGGCGAAGCCCCCTGCTGCTGCCGAAGAACCCGTAAGGGATACCCTGAATGAGGACCGAGAAAGTAGGAGAGGTGATGCACTCTCTGACTCTATCCACCCAAGTCTCGGAGAAGCCCATCGCACCCATCAAATGACATAGGAAGTCCCTGTTGACGGTGTCGTAGGCTTTCCTCAGGTCGAGCTTCACACAGGCCTTCATCCCTCCAGGCTTGTGGAACTCCCGAATCAGCTCATGAGCCAGTAGGCTATGCTCCGCAATAGACCGCCCCTTGATGAAGGCCGCCTGATTCCGAGAAACCAGGCCCTGCATAGCATCCTCCATCCTCCTGTACATAAGATGAGTAATTATTTTATACAAATAATTACAGCAAGCAATCGATCGAAAGTCAGCAAGAGAAGTCGCCCCCTCCTTCTTGGGCACTAGCGTCAGGAAGGTGTGGTTCAGCTCCTTCAGGAGCTTGCCCGTATCAAAGAACTCCTGAACAGCCTCAAGGACCTGGACCTTGAGGATACCCCAATGGCGCTTGTAGAAGCCACTGGAGAACCCATCCGGCCCAGGAGCCTTGGAAGCATCAGCCTGCATCACAATCGCCTCCACCTCCGCCATCCGGATAGGGGCCATAAGAAGACTATTGCCGTACTCCGTAATCAACGTCTTCATAATCAGCTGCGGGAAAACCGAGGGATAGTCCGTCTGATGATAGAGCTCAGAGTAGAACCGGACAGCCTCCTCCTGGATGGTAACCTGGTCGGTCACAAGATGTCCGTCCCTGCCAATCAGTCTCTGAATACGGTTCCGGTACTGTCGAGCCCGGATGACATCATAGAAGAATTTGGTGCAGCGATCCCCATCCTTGAGCCAGAAGCATTTGGCCCGTTGGGCCGCACTAATCTCCTGCTGAAGCCGCAAGGTGTTGACCTCTGCAGCCAACTTCTTCTCTCTAGCCGCCATCTCCCCACTCATCATGTCGCCCTGCAGCTCTGACTGCAGGTCTCTCAACTCTGCCTCCTTCTCCTGTAAGGAAGTCCGGGGAAGAGCCCTCACCCAGTCTCTGATGGCGCATTTGGTCTTCTTCAGCCTGTGAACCATACAAAACTGGGCAGTGCCGACCGCCACCTGGCCAAGACCTCCCGCCACAGTCTCCTCATAACCAGCCGATAGGAACCAACTGTTGTCATACCGGAACGGACGGGCTCTCCAGCTGGGACTCTCCACGAAGCGCACCAGGATCGGCGAGTGGTCACTGGTCCCCGCAGGGAGCCCCTCAGCCACAGAGGAGGGGAATAGACGGAACCAATCACTGTTTCCCAAAGCACGATCCAGCTGGCATGCCACCCTGTTCACCACCGCCTTGTTGTGCCAAGTCCATATGTGCCCTATCCTCTCCAGATCCCTGAGCCCGGACTGGAGCAGGCAGGACTGAAAATCTGAAAGGATCTGGTCCGGGACCGGCCGCCCCCCCAGCTTCTCTCCCCTGTATAGCGTAGCATTGAAGTCTCCCATAATAAGTAGGGGGAGATGACGATGCATCGCTAAAGAACTCAGCCTGATGATGTCCTGCCACAAGGTCTCCCGCCGCCTCCTGTCGTTGTGCCCGTAGACGGCACCAAGTAAGAACCGGAACCCACCCTTGTTGGTGAAGGAGATAGCCACAAGCTGGTCAGACATGAAAACCTCCTCACCCTTCCAACTAGCTCCATTCCATCTAACCCAGATCCTCGCCATATCACAGAGACCAAGGTTGTGAAGTTGGACCCAGTCCGTAGGAGTTCTACGGGTCAGAGTTTTCGCCCCCCTGATCTTAGTCTCTAGTAAGATCGAGATTTCACACTTTTTCTTCCTCAGCACCTCACTAATCTCCCTCCATCTCCCCAGAGAACACCCCCCCGGACATTCCAGGCAAGGGCCGACATCTAAACCGCGGGTGGGGTCCCCTGAACATCCTCTGGAGGGGCACCCGGGGAGAGTGCAACCTCCATATCTCTGGTATCCTCATCTCTATCCCCTGGAGAAGGAGGGGCATAGCAGGGGCCGCAGCCCCGTGTGGGTCCCCCTGTGGGGGAGGCTGTGCAAGGGCTGCCACCCATTTAGGATTGACCTTCCACACTCTCTCCGTCCCACCCTGTCCGCTGTCCTCACTATGCGACTCCGTAGCCTGGCGCTTCCGACCGTACACCTGAAGTGCTAGCGCGTCTTTATCTCCCTGTCGCCTGTCCTCCTGCCCCATACTCCTGGTGGTCATGGTCCTCGTCCCCATATACTCAACCATCGCTTCAGCAAGATCCTTCGTCGGAGACCCCTCATATTCCCCAGAGATGGGAGGAGTGTCTGCCTCCATCTCATCCTCCATCAAGCCCACCTGGTCCACAACAGGGGGGTCATCAGCACCACCTGCCTCCTGCACTACCTCCTCCGTCACTACCTCAGAAGCTCCTTCCCGTCTGCAAGCACTCGGGAGGTGTCCAAAGCAGGCACATGCCGGACATCTGGAGGGAACCCACTCATACTCCACCTTCTGCATAGCGAACTGGCCAGAAGGTGTCCTGTACTTCAACTGCTCAGGCAGGTCCAACCTGGCATCAATCTCCACAAATACCCGTGCATACATCAGTCTAGACCTGAAAGCGGTGGCATCATCCGCCTTAATCGGCTTGCCAATGAGGCTGGCAAGTCTCATAAGAAGGGGGACACTCCAGAAGCGAACCGGGAACTCAGGAAACCGAACCCACACAGGCACCGCATTGAGCACCTCCTTCTCACACCTCAAGTCGGGGGTCCATTGCTTCAGGATAATGAGGCGGCCGTCAAACGTCCATGGCCCTCCCTGGAGTATCCGAGTCACATCTTCTGCCAACCCAAATTTAACGAAGTAGAAGCCGTTTTCCTTGGAGAAGAACTCCATGCTCTCCTTCGGCCGCCAGACTCTGTCCGCATATCCGCGGATCTGCCCGTAGAAGGGCTTGCTCCCCAACACATATAGCACTAACGTGTTCTCCCAGAATGCCGTCACCTTCGCCACTTCGTCGGCCGGGAAGTCGGCGCAGAGCTCACCCCCAATCGCCATAGGTGCAACGTACTCCATCGATGCCGACGTCTTGGCGACCCCCACCTTGCATGCATCTGCCCAGGATACAGGCCGCGAGCCCGAACTCCGAGGTGGAATGTTCGCAGCAGTCGCGCTTCCCCCGATACCTGGGACAGCCGTCCCCGTCGACCCCTTCGCACGAGGCCGCCACGCAATCCTGGCTTGTCCCCCCCGTTCCACCGAGTGAGCCTGACCCCCCGTTGGACCCGTTCTCCTGGCTATCCCCGCCCTCATGTCCGATCCCTGCGTATAAGCTGTGCCTCTCCTTGCCTCAGGGATCTGCGATCGTTGCCCTCCTCCTCGTCTAACCCTCTGATTCTGGACCGTAGTCCAAGCCCCCTCCTCATCCTCCAATCCCGACGATGTTCTTTGGGCGGTGAACACCATCGGGGAGCCCCCGGAGGCCATCGCCGTCGAACACCCCGCCGAAACCGTACCCACCGTCCGCAGCCCGCCCCGGCCAACCCCCCCCCCCCCCGCCTGGGGGGGGTCGCCGGCAGCCGCCCGCCCCCGGGGGAGGGTCGCCGGACCTCCCCGGTCCGTCCGCAGCGCTCCAGCGCCCGCGCACGGGCGAGCAGCCGCTCCAGCGCCCCTCTCCGGCGGCCGGCCACCGCCGACCGCCTCCTGCCGGTCGCCACCGACCACCCCTGCCACCCCCTTGCCTTTGCCCCGGTCCGGGGGGCGGTTGGCCGCCTCCACACCTCGGTTTGGCGATGCCCTAGCAGAGCTAGGGTTCCCGAATTCTCCCGCAGCCGCCATTATATATATATATATATATATATATATATATATATATATATATATATATATATATAGGAGCTGTAGAGAGCACCCCACCCCCACCCCAACCCCACCCCCCAACCCCCCCCCTTCCCTCGTGCAAATTCAGCCAGTCCGTCTGGCGGAAATTGGACGAGTCCAATTTCCGCCAGACAATCTGACGGAATGGACCCCCCTAAATTATTTTTTCAAAGATGTTACTCTTCGACCAATTTCTTTAAATATCAGCACCCTACAGTAAATTTTTTGTTTCAAATATTATATTAGAGACCG
Organism: Iris pallida; assembly: GCA_029216955.1. Classification (NCBI taxonomy): domain Eukaryota; kingdom Viridiplantae; phylum Streptophyta; class Magnoliopsida; order Asparagales; family Iridaceae; genus Iris; species Iris pallida. The sequence continues at coordinate 12,716,166 of JANAVB010032419.1, forward strand.
ATAAACCCGATGGACCCGACCCAACCCGAGTTCAACCCGATCCTTCGGGCTTGGTCTTGGGCTTCATATATTGAACCCGAGGTCGGGCCGGGCTTGGGCTCGGGTTAGGCTTATGATTCATCTGGTTGGGCTCGGGTTGACCTCAAGCCCGACCCAACCCGCCCGAGTTGCACCCCTAGAGGATACCCAAACATTTGTTTGGTTGTTCAGAACATGGCTTGATTGTATGGGAGGATGTGCTCCACAAAGTATAATAACTGACCAAGATAGTGCTATGAAAAGTGCAATTGAGCTAGTTTTTCCGGATGCTAAACATCGATGGTGTTTGTGGCATATTATGGAGAAAATTCCTAAAAAGTTGAGGAGCTACAACGAATATGAAAAAATAAAATCCAAGTTAAAAAGAGTCGTCTATGATGCACAAAGTCCAGCGGACTTTGAACAAGGTTGGAGTGAGATGCTCGAGGAGTATAAAAACTTGAATCAGAGTGATTGGTTGATTAAACTATATGAAGAGAAACACCGATGGGTGCCTTGTTTTGTGAAGACCACTTTTTGGGCGGGGATGTCAACTACTCAACGAAGTGAAAGCATGAATGCTTTCTTTGATGGATATGTTCATTCAAAAACATCACTTAAACAATTTGTTGAACAATATGAAAATGCATTAAGGTACAAAATGGAAAAGGAAATCAAGTCAGATGCTAAGTCATTTTCAAAGATCATCCCAAACGCAACTCCTTATGAGATGGAGAAGCAAGTTCAAAGATTTTACACTATCGCAAAGTTTAAAGAGTTTCAAGTGGAGTTAATAGGGAAGATGTTTTGTGAAGTAATTGGTGTTCAAGATGGTGTCCCAGTCAAAAGGTATGACATACAAGAGGAAGTTTGGATACCAAAATCAACAGTTGATGAAACATCTTCTGAAACTGAAAAAGTTATGAAAAAAGTTACCTTTAAGGTTTCATTTCAAAAAGATGAATGTCAACTTGAGTGTAGTTGTCACAGGTTTGAGTTTCGAGGAATTTTTGCAAGCATGCGATTTGTGTGTTACTCCGTAATGATATAACATTACTTCCGGAAAGGTACATTCTAAGGAGATGGAGAAAAGATGTGAGGCGATCACATACGAAAATTCCAATCAATTCTGATGGTTGGCAACTCACTCCCAATCAAATGCGGTATAATGAGTTATGTAATTTGTTTGCTGAGCTTGCAGACACGGCATCACCAATAGATCATGAGTGTAGTGATATTAAGAAGTGGATAGATGAAAAGTTGAAGGCAATAACTGAAAAGGGATCAAGTAATGGAAGTAGTTCTAGATTGACTGAAACGGAGATTGTTGACTCTGAAGTGAATGAAAATGAGAAGTTACTTGATCCGCCTATAGCAAAAAAAAGAGGCCGCCCCAGAGAAAAAAGAATGGAACCTACAAGGTATAAGAAAAAAGGAAAAGTTGGAAAAGGAAAAATAGAGGTGAGAGCATCTGATTTGTTACATAATATTTATATTTGTTTATGTTATGTTTTTAATGTCTATTTCTTTTATTATAGGATGGTATTACTAATTTGCAATGTCCTTCCTAGGTGAACGATGAAACCCTGACACAAGAAAGCATGTCAAATATGGTTCAGCCGTCGGGAGTTTATCGAGCGCCAAATAACATTACTTATGAACAATACCACCAATTGTTGGTAGGAATATATAAATGCATTACATTGTTATTGTATTGTTGTTCATGATGTAAACTCCTGATTTTTTAATGAATATATGTTGTCCTTGCAACAGGTTGCTCAACTTTCAAGAGATGGACACGGAGTGAATGTTGCACCTGCATATGGAGCACCTCAACTTTGGGGAAGTGCACATTTCGCAAATGGGACATCTCCATATGGGATAACTCAACGACATGGAACAAGTTCACATTTTGCTAATGCGACGCCTACATATGGGATAACCCAACTACAGGGAGGTGAAGATACAGTTAATGCGATACCCACATATAGGGTACCACAATTTTCATTTAAGGAGAGACTTTAATGTGGGGATTCTTTCAAAGACAAAGGAGCGAAGTCACCTTTTTTTTGAACAAGAGAAAAATGACTATTTTGAAGATATGTTTAAGAAAATTTCAATAATTGGATGAGGAATTGGAAAATTACTTTGGATGATGACTATCTTGTATTATTGCATCTCTTCTCTTATGTTTAATTATAAGAGAACATTTATGAAGTTCAGTATCACAACTTTTAGCAAAATTGTCTGTAACTGTTTCTCGATACATATGCTGCTAGTTTCTGAATACATGTAACTTGTTGATATCTGTTTTTGGATACATATGTTGTTAGTTTTTGAAAGAAATATAGCTGCTATTTTCTGGATTGGAAGATATTAAGTATGTTGTTAGTTTCTGGATAGTAAGACATATGCTCTTATTTTCTGGATACGTAATTTTAGAAGCCAAATATGTTGTTAGTTTTTGTAAGACATATAGCTGTTTACAGTCCATAGTAATTTTGTAAGACTAGCAATTCAGATGAGGCATATCATCGAATTTCTTCTTTATTCCGGGTTGCGTATTGAAACACATCTCCGATTCAACAATTCAGTTTTTAACATCAACAGTCCAAGGCATTCCAAATGAAGAAGAAGAGGAGAGAACATGAAGATGTGAAAGTATTAATTTCTATTATTGAAAGAAAAGGTAACAATATAGAATGTAAATGATTATATTAATGAATGAAAAAAAATACAATATTACATCTCAGTTTCTCTCCTCTCCTCTCTTACATCTCTTTTATACTAGCTGAACCTGATACTGTTAAGTGACATGGGAATTGAATATAGCTTCCTGGAGATTGCATACTAGCTTCCTGGAAATTGAGTAATGTTGGATGTGCTCTGCAGCTCTAAAACTCCTCCATAATGAATGAAAAAAAAAATACAAGATTACATCTCAGTTCCTCTCCTCTCTTACATCTCTTTTATACTAGCTGAAGCTGTAATGTAACTAACTGTGATTGGTTACTGGCAATGTCTGAACCTGATATTGTTAAGTGACATGGGCTTTGAATATAGCTTCCTGGAGATTGCATACTAGCTTCCTGGAAATTGAGTAAGGTTGGATGTGTTCTGCAGCTCTAATACTCCTCCATTCAAGCACAGGTGCAATTAACCATGCAGAAGCCTTGAGATATGAATCATATACCACAATTCAAAATATAACAAGTATCTAGACCTGTTAACATAAGCTAAAAAAATTTGAAGAAAAAATAGTATATATAAGCAAAAAAAAAAAGATTCAAGTCATGCATGCATCTAAATCAATTTTGAGTGACTAGAAAGTGTAAGAAAATGCAATGATCAACACAACAGTATTTCAAGACTTGAATCAAAAGCTAAAATTCAAAATTTAAGATATCTATCCCGATTTGAGTCAGGTAAAATATTAAATGTCTAGAACTGGACCACACGATCTACTTGAAATTTTACATGTCGAGCTAAATTCAAAAAATCGAGACATCCTCCTAAAAGAACGAGGCACCTACCATTCATAAGCTGACAAAATTTCTCGACAATTCTGTGAATAATTAAGGCAAAATTTGAATCGACAAAATTAAACCTAGCATATCGAGATAGGCATACCAGGTTCTTCTACAATGCAAAATTTGAATCCTCTGCCTATTTATTCAAGTATTTGGGAGCATATATATATATATATATATATATATATATATATATATATATATATATATATATATATATATATATAAACACAAAAAAAAAATCATGACCAGAAATGAATCCGATGTGCAAAATTATTGAAAATTCAGTAAAAAAAATATAAGAAGAAAACGGTGATCAAAATATAAAACAAACGGATTAAAACTGCAGGCCGAACAAACTTTTTATTACGGGCGAAACTTCGCGATCGCTCAGTTCAAATTGCAGACCGAAGACAGGAAATTGATCGATGATCGCTTACAATTTCCCGAAATTATTAGTGAAATGATATCGATGGGGAGGAAGAGGAAAATAAAAACATAAGAGGCGTGAGAGAGAAGGGACGAAGAGGAATTCGAGAGAGTCGGAAGTGGGGACTTCTGCGGAAGGAACAATTTTTTGTGTGCTGTTGTGGAAGAGAAGTTTGTATTTTTTTTCTTTCTTCCATACAGAAAGTCCAAAATCAAATATACAAACACCTGAGCAAGTCTCTGAAATAAGCAACCATCAAAGGAGGAGAAGAAGAAACCTGGAGTCCGGAGATGAAGAACAAACCGAGGAGTAGATAGGAAGGAATTCCTAAAGATAATCAAAGCACCCAAAATATTCTCTTGGTGAGACATGGGGCCCACAGGAAGGGTGATAACAATTATTGTTTTTAAATACCACGTCATCTCCACATCAGATTCGGTCTACTGCTCGGTTTTTTGGGCAGGCTGTGCAGAATTGTTGTTTTTGTTCAGCCCACCAAAGTGATTTTCACTCTTAATTTAACACGTGTCATGTTCTTAGTGGAGGTTGAACAAACACCATAGTTTTGATGGACGAACAAAAATGGACTCAACATAAATATACAAGTGGGGCCAACTTGTCATACAGAAGCTATATCAGAATTTTGATACACCTTCTGTAGGGCCATGGTATGGTTATTTTGCTATCATTAACGTAGTAATTTTGTATGTTTATGTAAATCTATGCTTACTATATAATATTAGTAAATGTACTTACTTTGCAGGTATAAGAATCTATAATAAAAAAATTATCCAATTATAATTAAATATCTCTTTTAACTCATATGATTAAGGTGAGAGATATTCTTCTTTTCTGGTTGAGTTCGATTACTCATGTTGAATATGTATAATAAATTTAAACTTTTGGCTCAATCTTAAACCCCGTTTTGAAGCCTCATTATAATAGTAAAAATATAAAAATATTTAAAAAAATATTTATCTATATTTATTAATTAAAATTATTTATTAATGTCATAACCATATTCCGTAAATGCGATCTTAAATTTCCAATCCTTGTTTATTTTAAATATTTTATAGTAACAAAAATTTTCCTCGAACAAATTATTATAGTTTTAAATTCTTTTTATAATTACATAAAGTGTTATTTTATATTTTATTTTAAAACCTTAGACAATTTATGCAATTACAAAATTTACATGGACACCTCCCTTTGGAGGAGACTAGAAGGGACACCTCACCCCCTCTTCCTTCCTTATAAAGCAAAGCCCTCCTCACTCTCTCACTCTCTCGGTTCTCTCTCTCACTCTCTCTCCCTATCTATATATCTCTTCCTCTCTCACTCTCATCTCCCTATTTCTCTCCATCTCTCTCCCTCTCAACACACTCTCTCTCTGTCTCTACTGCTGCTACCGCTACTGCTACTGCGCGCTGCCGCTGCTATGCTGCTGCCGCACCGCCGGCCACGCACCACCCTCCGCCATCATCTCATCTCCCTTCACCGCCAACCTCCAACACCATCATCTACATCTCCATCTTCATCAACATCACCACCACCATTAAAACCTAAACCCAAACACCCTTTTTCTTCTAAGAAAAAGAAAGAAAGAATAAATTGGAGAAGAAGATGAAGAAGAATGGAAGAACCAAGCCCTAGCCACAACTCCATCTTGGGTATAAATTTCCTTCTTCAATATTTTGTTCATCCTTGATAAATTTGGTTATAATTTTCTGTAATTATTTATTTATTTAAAATTATCAATATTAGGGGGTTAATTTAGAAGAAGTTTGGAGGAATCCTAGGTCCAACTCAAGAACCCAAGGCAAGTCCTCATTCCTTTTCTCAGATAATTTGTTCAAATCAACAATTACTTCTCTTGCCAAGATTATAAATTTATATTCTGATTTCGTTCTTATATATATATAAAAATAATAATTGACATGGAACATTGGATACATGTATGAATTTAGTACGTGCCATTTATTCCATAAAGGGTTTTCCAGGTAGGCTCTGTGAAGAATGTAATATAAGTGTGTCAATGACTCCATCTAACACTTTTCATGTAGACTTCCCAACCCTTGTTAATTTAATAGTGAAGAACTTGCTAAGTTCTATTTGACTGGTAGGCTCCTTGTTATTAGGAATATCACTTTGCCATAGGGTGCTCTCTAGTATAGTCTGATGGTGAAAGCTAGGGTAATGGATAATAAGCCTAGTAAATTTCTTCCCCTTTTAATCATCAAGATAGTTCCTTATGCATTGTTATGTCTGTTACTAATTTTTCTATTAGTTGCACAACATTCTTATCTTTTAAATCAAGTTGTATGTCTACATATCTTTAACTCGACAAATTCCTAACTTGTCATGTAATTTAAGGTTGTTGACATCACCTATACATGAACTTGAAGTCCTTAGTCTAGTTTAGGTAAAGTTATTTAGGAATTAATATTTTATAAGTATTTCCTTAATATGTACAATTCTGTCCAAATTCTTTTTATACAAATATCTGAGATATTTTACCACTATTTAGTTAAATTGGTGTATTTTTGGATTACCGGACAAATAGAGGACATTGGTATTAAGTTTCAAGACTTGATTAAATCTCTTGGGTAACTTTGTTATGTTCAAATACGTGTTCACATATCATGTCAATTTAGAAATTGACCAAATATGTATGGGTCTTCATTTTCTTGGTTCTGACTAGTATGTGTATAGGTCCCTAAAGTCCTTATTTGATATTTTGGTTCACTTTCTATAAAAATCAGCATTACATATGAACTTTGCACCTGCATACATGTTCATATCAAAATCTTTAAGCCTCGAGATAGTCTACTTATAACTATAGGCTTATATACAATACTTTTGAGCATTTTGATTTTTTTTTCATATTGGGTTATGTCACAATTTAATTGATTATACGGTGGACACAATATTGGGATACAATAGGGACATAAGTGATGGTTGCACGCATATTTTGGACACAAAATATAGGACACAACAAATGGACATTTGACTCTATTTATATGTATATATCTTTATATAATGAAATGATTTATGTAACAAGTAGAGTTTTTAATTGAGACTGGAATTCAATTGAATATGACATCAATTCTGTCCAAATTATTAAATATATCAGAATAACATACCTTGGTATGGTTGATTATTTAAGTTAAGTATTTACAAGTTCCTATACACCGCGGTAACTTTACATCTATGAAAGTTCAACTCTTTTACACATCAAGTCAATCTTACAAGAAGTATAACCCTGTTGCTAATCATGACTCTTGGAGGCCAGAATTGATATCATTTGTATCACTAATAACTCTATTTTGATTTTTGGTTATATACTTAGCAGACCGCAATATTTTTGAAAACTTACTTGCTCGTTTTAAATTGCTAAGAATTGTCTGCTAAGGTAAAAAGTTAAATACCAATTTCATTTTGCTTGCTTGAGTTCCGGTGTTGAGAGTTGCTCCACCGAAGGGTCGGCGAACCCGATATACACCTGCGTAGTTTCGGTATTGAGGGTTGCTCCACCGAAGGGGTCGGCGAATCCGATATATACCTGCGTGATTCCGGTGTTGAGAGTTGCTCTACCGAAGGGGTCGGCGAACCCGAGTTTTTATTTTTATCATATATTATCTCCTGTGAAATTTTCGGAGTCACCCTATACAAATGAGATTCTGCCGAAATTTTTGGAAAATTCAAGAGATAGTCAAATTCCCGACTTTCAGAAAAATCGGGTTATTCCCTAGGATCTAAAGTCATTGGGCGGGAGAGAACAACCTGAATATCCCTAAATAGTCCCATAGCATTATTAAAATTAAAAAAGTTGATCAGTGAAGTTTCTACTCGTTCGTAAGGCCATGCGAATCGAGTTTGTGAGGCTTAGCTCACGTATTTCTGTTTGCTCAAGGGAGGCAAACTAAGCCCAAGGGAGGCTCCAGATTTATTACATCTATTTCGACAGTAACATCGAATAGGTGATTGTTAAGCCCAAGGGAGGCTCCAGGCCGGATACTAAGCACCGTGCCGCCAAATTCACAGCCTGATCCCAGGTTAACGGGATTGTTGATGGAAAACTATTTTATGAATATTCAGGGATTGTTCTCCAAATTGTATTGCATTTTAGGGTTATCCTAAGGAAGGCAAATTTCAATTTTGTCCAAGGGAGGCAAAATTTATGATAAGCTCAAGGGAAGCTCGAAAATTTTACATCTACATCGACAGTAACATCGGGTAGATGAATTTTTTATCCCTTCAAGTTCATCTCATTCTAGAAGAAATTACCCCATTTTTTTAATAAAGCCAAAAAGGACGTTTATACTACTTAAATGAATGAAAACTATAACAATGTAAATTTGCATATTCCTATTCTCGTAATATAAAATCTTTATGTTTCATTCCTATTATATATTTCTTAACCATTTTTGTCTGAGGACTTGCTTGTCGTTTCTAAACGACCTAGTATTGTTCACTAGGTTTTGTAGCAGTGTACCAAGTGAAGCCGCTATCAGGTACTGAAGGACAACTGGAGATCAAGGACGTGTTGATACCATTGAAGACGTTCAAGTTGGAACAAGAATTCTTTTTCTCTACTTGTTTAAGGTATAATTGTATTATTTATAGTTGGGCTCAAATTGTACTGGGTAGAAATAGTTATGTTCATGTTCAATTAGTTAGAATGTCTTAGTTTTAGATTATTGCTGACTTAAATTTATGACATGCTTTTACCTATGCACGAACCTTATGGACGACAATCGCGAATATGGGTACTGGAGTATTCGTATGTCGCGTAGCCTGGGGATGATGTTACGTACCCGGCTCACCATAATTTTGGAAACGGGACGTGACAATTAAATTTAAGAATTTAAATAAAATTAAGGAATTTATTATTTGCTCTTAATCAAGCGACTGATCTTTGTTGTTCTCAAGTACTAAAACATTAAAAAAAAAACTTTTTATTTTCTTCCCAGATAGGATCTATACTAGTATATGATAAGTTGGTTTCACACGCGATTTCTTTTTTTCTTACAAATATGTATTCATCAAACTTTACAAATTAAAAGTTTTTATTAAATTTAGGAAGAGCAATAGATAATTACGTATACATTTTTTAATACAAATATAATTTGTTTTTGGTAACTTTTGCTCTTTTCAAATACATAAAAAATTCATTAAAAGACGGATAAAATACTTGCATTACACGTACGTATATACTAGTATTATATAAGAAGAAGGTTTTGCTTCACCCTAATTTTTTTCTTTCTTTCAAATATATTCTTAGCTAGCTTTATTAATTAAATCTTTTATTAAATTTAGTGAATGCAAGTAGTTAATTATGTGTAGAAATAAATAAAAAAATGTAGTTTGCTCTTTTGATGCGTTTTGTTTTCCCCAAGCAAATTTTTTTAAAGAAATTTGCATGTTTAGGTAAATCATATATATCTTAACTTATCTTATGTTATCTTATCTTATATATCTATTATCTATTATTACTATATAATGTGGAAAGTAGGTTTCAACGTATAATTTTTTGTTCCAAATATCATCGTCTATGTTTACTAATTAAAATTGTTCATATGTAATCATCTATAAAAAAAATAAAGAAGGATGTTATTGTTTCTTCCTAATTATTATGGAATACGTGCAAGGCATGTGCATATATCTATTCTACTATATAGTGCCAAAAGTAGGCTTCAACGTTGAAGGTTTTTTTTTTCCAAAAATACGGGGATATCTATTCTACTATGTAATTATGAATACCAAATGACAACCCTTGTATTTACTAACTAAAAAAATAATTGAAATAATAGGAGATATTTAGGTAAATACAAGAGTTGTCCTTTGGTATTCCTAATTACAACATTTATTAAAGAAAAACTTTGAGTGGCACCCCACTTTATTTTACCATATTTAAGGTGCACCCCACAAGTTTGCACAAATGTAAGTTACCCCCACTTTTGACGGATTCCGTCCTTCTTTAACGGTCAACTCCTTTGACCCATTTTTTTGACGAAAATGCCCTCTTCTCTACCCCGAGCCCCCTCTCCATGACATCCCCGCTGCGCGCGTGCCTTCGCCGGCTGCCGCCCACGTCCCGGCCCACCCCCGCGCCCGCCTCCACCCCACAAGGAGCAAGGGCATTTTGGTCTAAGAATTTTTTTTTGACGGTTACCGTCCAAAGTGAGGAATAACTTACATTTTTGCAAACTTGTGGGGTGCACCTTAAATATGGTAAAATAAAGTGGGGTGCCACTCAAAATTTTTCTTCATTAAATGCATTGAGCGTATCTAAGAAGGAGACATTGAAAATTGGACTTTGGTTAGTGTCATTAGGTATTGAAAAATGAACAAAAATTGACTACACGTGTCTTTTAATTTCTAATAATAAATACATGCAATACAGGTGCATATATGTTAGTACTAGTATATAATAGAAAAACTTCTAAGCTTAACTATGGAACTTTAATGTTCCAAAAGTACCATTCTTCAATCTTATCTTATATATGTTAAAACACACTTAAAGTAACTAAGGATAAAATATATAAAATACACACCTCCCAACTAATATACTTACTAGCCACTAGTTAATACATACTTTCGACTTCACTAACTGTTATAAAGAAATGACTTTAAAAGATTTATATTATTTTAAAATAGATTTGTCAAACAAGTATACATTTTAAAGGTGAGAATACGTGCAAAAATTTTAGTTTTATATATAATACCAAAAGTTTTAGGCTTCATTGTGAAACGTTTTCCAAAAGTGCTTTCTCCGCCCTCATATATATATATATATATATATATATATATATATATATATATATATATATATATATATATATCAAAGTATGTTTAAATTAACTAAGGATAAAATATGTAAATTATACATCTTTCCACTATCATAATTACTCGTCAATAATAGTTAAACATTTATAACTACACGTCAACTAATAAACATCCTCTAAAATATTTAATACTATTTCAAAATTTATTGGTCACACAAGTATACCCCAAAATAGATTTGGCATCCAAATATACATTTAAAAATAAATTTAAGAGGTGAGAACAAAAAACAAGCGCACAAATTATAGTATTATTAAAGATAATTTACATATGCAAATATTATGTAGTAAATTTGTGTTAGTTATGAATCAATCCCACCCGAGAGTCACCGAATGTTATTAGTGACTTTTTTTTTGGTAAACATGAAGTGGATTTGGATTTAGAATAATAAAAATTTGGATTTTGGTCCAAATACTGGATTTATAATTTTAGGATTTGGACCAAAAGCGATTTGGTAACTTAGAATTTGGAATTGGAAGTGGACATAATCCAAATTTTGTACTTGGATAATATGATGTATTTACTAGAAAAGAAATCATGGTTAACTAATAATATAAACAATTAATATAAACAAAATATTATAGTTATCTAATTAAATATTATAATTTTATTAAAAAACATTTATCTAATATTTGGTTTACTCATGATCGTAAATATATATATGATTAAGTAATAATTATAAAATATTATTTATCTAAATAACAAAATAGCATAGTTAATTAGTAACTATAATTACTAATTATGGTAAAGGAGGAAATAAGGTTAGGAGGAAAGACAATTAATAAGGACAACACATAAAAATGGATGCGAGAGAAGTGTAATAATATTATATTTTTTATTATTTGTCTACTATATTTGTTAGAAAAAAAGGCTAATCATAGTGATCATCCAACAAAAATGCTAATGATATCGATCATCAAAAGAATGAATGTTAAGAATTTATATGATGTGTTATAAGGAAATTGGTAAATGCGGAGAGAGAATTGAAATAGAGAGATTTTTTTAGCTAGTTGTGGAAGAAAAATAACTGAAAATCAGAAATTTATTATTATATTTATCTATCAATTTCTGGTGGACTTGAAATCCATAACAAATAAGATAAATTATGCTTGTTTTGCTATTGATGATGATTTTTTTAAAAGTTCACATCAAAAGTAACTTTTGATATGAGAACAGAGATAACTAGAAGCGAGTATTCGGGTTATTCATTTTCAATCCGACCAAATAGTTAAAAGTGAATAAATTAAATTTTTAAGATTTTAAAATCAAAATTGAATTAAAATTAGTCATAATAAAAAACAACCGATAATCTAATAGGTTATTTTGTTGAATTTTTTTTTATTTTATTAGCCGGACCCAAAGTTAAAATTGTGACCAAACTATCAATGTTGGATTTTAAAACACATAAAAAAATGTTATTTTTAAAATATAAGAAATATACATTTTTAATCATAAATACATGCATAAAATTGAGGATAATCATATAATTGTCTAAGTCTTATTCGATTTTCGATTTTTGACAAAAATCAGAATCCACAACAAAACAGAATATTTTTTTTTAGTATTTTTAAAACTGAAACCGAACAATTTTTTTCCTCAAACCGAACCAATAGTCAAAAACCGTAACACAAACACATTAATGGCTCGTTTGGATCAAGTTTTTGTATTCCTAGGAATAGATTTTCAATTCATTTCCCATGGGAAAGGAATTCAACATTCTCATACCCATGTTTGGTTAGGTTGGGAATAGGTAGTTCAAATTTTTTAAAAAATTCATCTCCATGTTTCGTTTACAAAGGGATATCAATATTAATTTATTTAGTTTTCTTTTAGGCTTAATTGCACTTTGATACCCTCAACTATTCCTGTTTTTAACTTGATACCTTAAACTTTTTTACTCAACAACTTAATACCTAAACTATTTTTTTTTTCAACTTCATACCTAAAATTTTAAAAATCTCGAAAATGCCCTTATCCCTTCCCTCTCCCCTTCTCCCCTCCCCCCCTCCCCCACTCCGGCCACCCCCTTCTCCCGCACAGCCCCAACCCCCCTCCCTCCCGCCCTGCCCCCCCTCCAGCCACCCCCTCTCCCGCTTCCGACCGCCTCCCCCCTCCCGCTTCCGGCCGCCTCCCCCCCCTCCCGCTTCCGTCCACCCTCTCCCAGCCCCCCCTCCTCCCACGCTGTCGTACCCTAGGGGGAGAGGCGGGGGCGGGTGGCCGGAGCGGGAGGGGGGGGTGGCCGGAAGCGGGAAGGGAGGTATTGTAGGAACCCTAGAGGGGGGGTGAATAGGGTCAAGCTAGCTAATCAAGCACTTAGCACAAGCTAATGGGCAATTTAAAAATATAAGTGCAAGAGAAGAAGCAATAACAATATCGACACCCGATGTATCCTGGTATCCTCCCTAGAGGCAATCCAGTCCCGAAACTCTCTCCGGATTTAATCCACTATTTGAGCAAATAGTTACACACGAGTTTGGATCCGAAGAACTCGCAAACTTCTTACACGAGAGCTTTAGTACGAAGGCCTCTCCGACTTCAACCGAGAGTTTGGATACGAAGACTCTCCAACTTCAAACGAGAGTTTGGATACGAAGACTCTCCAACTTCAACCTTTCACAATAGGTTTTGATCTCCTTATACAATAAGATGAAGATCTCACTTTTCAACTCAATAACTCTAACACAATTTGTGGATGGCAAATAAAAGCTTTGTAGAGTTGTTTGTGGATAGGCTTTGGTGGTTTAGAAATTTTTAGGCTCAAAGCATCAACCTTGAATGAAGGAGTTTAAGGCTATTTATAACCAAAGCATTGAAAAGAGCCAAAGGCAACTTTTCAGTCAGCGACCGGCATACCGCCGGTATGAGTCGGCATACCGTCGGTATACCGGTCTGGGATTGCAACGGCTTAAAATATAGCCATTGGGATCATTTAATGCTGGAAATCCGACCGTTGGACTTTCAACGTTACAGAATCGGTATACCGTCGGTATGATCCGGTATACCGTCGGTATGCCAATTTTGTGGACAGAAACTTTCTGTGAACAAAATCGGTATACCGTCGGTATGCACCGGTATACCGTCGGTATGCCGGTTTTCATCCAAAAATGATCCTGGGCTGGTTTCTACCCTAGCTTTCGATTTTGCCATCCATTTCTTGTGTTTACAATAATTCCTAAGACTCATTACAGACTCAAGATATACTGTAGCAGGTGCAGGCTTCTTCAGAGTTGAAATGATGATGGCATGGCTTGGCTTCTTTCTTTGATAGGTGCTGGCTTTTTTCCTTGGCGGCAGCAGTCCAAAGATATCCAGTTTGCGAAAACTGAATACCTTTCGGGGGCTTCGCCCCCGAACCCCCGACGAGGGGCGCTGCCCCCTCGACCCCCGTCCGCTGACCGGGCAACGGAACCCCCGAGTGCGTGGCTCCGGAGATGTCGTCGGGTGGTTCAGAGAAATCTTGTGGGATCCGTCGTCTTTGGTCCACCATGATTTCTTTATTGCATATGTCCACATTGATCTTGCTTATTGCTTTTCTGCATGTACATGTTAGACGAACAAAACAATATACATAGTAGCAAGTATGATAAGTTTAATGCACATTAGGACAATGCTGAGTTTAAGTATAAGTGCTAAGGTGATAGCATAAATGTTAGTGATATCATAATGATTAAACTTAATTGAATGACCACAATCAAAAACATAGTTTTGATTTTGGCAACCCGATTAAATTTAAGATAGATAAGCTCATATCACTAATATGTAAACCAATAGGCACATATCACCAAAGGTATAAGTATAAGTAGAAATGCTATAGTGATAGTATGAAGATTAGTGATAATGAAATGCTAAACTTAACATATTAACCATATTCAAAAATATGATACAATCATTGGGCTAACAGGGGTGGGGGGTTAATTTTAAAGTTTGACCATGGGTATTTTCGTCCATTTTTTTTTCCAGGTATCAACTTGTTACAAAAAAAAAGTTTAGGGTATCAAGTTGAAAAACCAGAATAGTTGAGGGTATCAAAGTGCAATTAAGCCTTTCTTTTAATATCCTTTCATTAATTTTATGATGATTCACATATTTAGTGTAGAAGTAGAAAATTTGAAAATAAAGAGAGGGTATAACCGTCCAAACAAAATAGCCAAACATCATTCATAGGAAAGCAAATCTATTCCCAAGGGGGGACTTGGGAATAGCTTTCCCAAGTCAATGGGAATAGCTTTCCCACATAAGCCCCTCCTATTCCCTCCTCATTCTCAATCCTAAACATACCAAACATGGGTAAGGAATTCAAAACTCATTCCCAAGCCTCAAAAACTTGAACCAAACGCCCCCTAAAAGTATTGCAGTGTTTGGGAAGGGAGAGGAAAGAGGACGAGAGGATTTTGTGAAAAAAAAATCATGCGGGCCCCACTAAAAAAATTCCTGTCAAAAGTGAAAAAAAATGGACAGAGTTGAGAGGATTGTGGAAGAAATTACCCATCTACCCTTCAAAAAAGTTAGTTTCATTTATGATTTAAAAAAAAATCAAGGATTGAATGGTAATTATATATATTTCCACAAACAAATAAAATATTATTTTTAAAATTTTTCTTCCTCTACATTTTGGTCATATAAACAAGTGAAGACAAAATTAATTTTACCTTTATTTTACTCTCCTCCATTTTTTTCCTCAAAATTTTCTTCTCCTCCTCAAAAATATTTCCAAACACAGTGTAACTAATCCTGTTTCATTGATGCTTGGGTAAGGTTTTTTCTAAGGGCACCACCCTTTTTACTTAGGGGCAGCCCAAGAAGGTGGAGATTTTGCTGGGGGGGCACCCACATTTTGCTTGGGGGCAGCCCAACCCCCCAAACCCTTCATTCCTTCCCGTAACTCATATTACACTCTCTCCACCAAAAATAATAATATGAAAGCTCTCCCTCTCCCTCTCCCAAAACCCTACTTTCTTCTCCTCCACCACTCCACTCCCAATTCCTTCATTAAAATTTCTTCAACAACATTCCTAGATTCAAAGAGATGACACGTAAGTCGAAGCAACCAGAATCTAGGTACGTTCTTTCCTAATTTTTTCAAGAATTTTCTACATTCTATTCAAAACCCTAGAATATTTTTAATTCTCTAAAAAGTTTTGATAAATTAGGTTTAGAATCTCTTTATGGTTCATAAAAGGAATTTTCGAACACGACAAACCCACATTTTTCCTTGAAACCCTAACCCTAGAAGACGACAAACCCACATTTTTCCTTGAAATCCTAACCCTAGAAGACGACAAACGAGCATCTCGTTTTGGCCGTTCGGCTGCTACAGTCGGGTTTGAATACATTAGGACTACCAGGCCTGTGGCAGTCCTAATGTAAAGCAGGACTGCCACAGTCCCGACAGTCCTCTTGTGAAAGAGGACTGTCGGGACTGTGGCAGTCCTGCTTTACATTAGGACTGCCACAGGCCTGACAGTCCTAATGTAATGAGATATGGGGATAGAAATGGGGGGGAGGGGGGAGGGTTAGTACTCTATGTTGCTCATATGGAGGGGGGTGGGTAACTGCATGATGCTCATATGCGGGGGAGGGGGGGAGGGAGGGGGGGTAACTGCATGTCCTATTTTCGTTTCTATTATTTAATAACTGTACGTTGTCCTGCAGTCCTCCGGCCGCTAACAAAAGAATACGGCCCACCACTGTTCGATATACAGAGGATGTAGTACCCCGCTCATAGCGGTTCACTATGTAAGGCTTGTGGCTTGGCTAACTCGGTCGGAACCGAGTATTGGGGAAACTTACCGTCGGCACCGAATCGATCACGAACAAGTGCATAAGAACCTTTCCAACTAATGGATTGGTTTCTCTTGAAATGCGTCCAAGAGTTTTTTGGATGTTTTGCTGCTGGTTTTGTTGCTTGGTTTTGATGGATGCTTTTCTGAATAATTTTCGATGATTTGATTCTTGTCCGTTTTCATCGATTTGCATAGCATTCATTCTTGAGAATTCTGAGAGAAGAGAACATAACGAGACGGTGTATTAACCAAACTTTTGGTGCCATTGCAGACTGACGCGTGACGAAAGGCTAAGCGTGCAAGTGTTCCTCGCTCTCTGTGATTCTCTAATTTGGTGAGTGTGGATCTCTGTGGTGGTATCGTCCCTCTCGCTATTCCTTCATGCCAACTAAATAATTGTCTTGCAACATCCGTTGATCGATATCAAGTTGATAATGTCACAAGTCAATACCACTAAGAAGCTAGAGATTGAACATTGAACATTGAAAGAATTGATTACACTGTTAACAACATTGAGATTGTGCTTGTCCCTTGAACATTGAATTGAGATGAATTGATGCCTATGATGATGAGATATAAAATGTTGAGAATGAACATGTTGCCTAGTACTTAATATTCTATGCACACAATGTTTATCGAGTCAGACACACATTCGCATGACCATAGACGTACTTGTATACAAGGATTTTCCTCGAACGGTACCTGCGGCGGTGGGATCGAGTCGGCCTAGGAGGGAATTAGTGCTTTGGTAGCACGGTATCGGAACCTTCATTCGGGCTCGCAACCTGGTGAGTGGTCAACCGTATACCATACGAAGTCCTATATGGCACGTCGAAATGGTGCACAACCACCAGTGGTCATGTTGTAAGGATGTATGCTAATCAATGTCTTATGCAGGGGCGGTAAGTATTATTAAGCTGGATTCGGCCGATGGTAGAGTAAACATGGTCTAATGAAATACCATGTTATTTGAATTATTATTTAATCTGAATGTTGCCTGTTTCTAATAAGTTCATGATTTAAAATGCTTGTCATTAATAAAATATTGGTTTAGCTGAGTGGGCCAACGGGGCCCACCAGCGTATTGTTATAATATGCTGACCCCTCCTCCACAGGTACTGGAGAAGGCTCAGGCACACGTCCGAATTAAGGCTTTCTGAATTACTACTACTTTCAAGTTGTTTTCCCTAAAGACGCTGTCACGACCCGCACCCGCTTTTCGGACGCGAGCACGTGAGCAAGCCAGCTATGCATCAAGCGGACTCCAGCCCGACTCGAATACGTAAATGCTGTCACGGCTATGGTAAACTGCCAAATCATGGCAAACAAATCTATATCTCAATCCACAATAAGAATAATAAACATGAATGAACACTATGTGTTGTGGTCTGCAGCCCACTAGCATATATGTCCGATAAGACTCTAAAGGAAATAACAAGAGTCTAAAACTGAATCAAGAAACATGATATCTCATGATAAGGTATGAGAGCACGAGCGGATAATAAATACAATAATGGTACCTGAATCCCGCAAGCGTATCATCACATTGTCATCCAGAACTACTAGCTAACTCCATGCAATCGCTAAACCTGAAGAGATCATCAGGTCCTCAGAGGACATAGCAAGATACATAATATACATGCCTATCTAACAGTTTTATCATGCACAAAAAAATAAACAAAAAAAAACAGAAACACGACAAATAACTACGAACACGAACACGAACACGAATACGAACACGAACACGAACACGAACACGAACACTAGAACAACTATGTATAAATGAACTGCCGGATGAACGATACACGAGATCAATGGAAGAACCAAACCCTCATCCTGAGTATGGACGCACGGGTTTGAACTAAGCACTAACCCTCGTCCCGAGTGTGGACTCTCTGGTTAGCTCACGGCAAGACACCCTCGTCCCGTGTGTGGACTCTCTGGTGTAATTGGTCAACCCTCGTCCCGAGTGTGGACTCTCTGGTGCCAATGATCACGACAAACACCCTCGTCCAGTGTGTTGACTCTCTGGTGCACCAGACAACCCTCGTCCCGAGTGTGGACTCTCTGGTTGTGTAAAACGATAATCAAGGCTGTGGCAGTTCACTACACGCACTCGTTCTATGACACGACTCAAGCAAGGTACTGGTGAGAAACTCTAAGTGTGAAACACAAGGCCAAACATGAACACGACTATAAACAATAAAAACAATTCCACAGAAAATAACACGAAAAGCACATGTCCATAAATAATCCAAGAAAGAAAAATGAAAGGAACTGCATGAAAGTAAAACTGTAGAGGAAGGCAAGGTATACTTGCCTGGAGGTTGCACGCAGATCCAATAACAATCTAGTCCACTGCTAAGCCATAAAGTCCAAATCATCACAACTGTCTCCGAAAGCAGAAACAGAAAATGCCAACAGTCTCAGAATAGTCAAATTAGCTGGGATTGTATGCCCTTAAGTCCAATTCTGGATACAAGGGCAAAACGGTAGTTTCAGACAAAAACGGTATCCATCGTTGGACCCGCTTTGCACCGAAAAGCGTGCCAGAATCAATGGTCTCTAAAGTCGTCAAACTATATGTCTACGGATTCATTTTGGTGATACGAACCCAATGGTATATCCAGTTTTGGATTCCGGTGGGCCGTGCACAAAATTGCCCGTTAAATTAGATCGTGGGGCCCGCGAAACGGCGATCCAATCAACTGTCTCAGAATCGGACCAAACTTGGCATACAGGACCAGAAAAACGATATGGTCCTGTTGGCGCAAGTTTCGTCTCGATCTGACGAACGTGCCCAAAGTAATTATGAGACTTGCACAGAGGCCGATACGATGAATTTCGACGGATACGCATAAAATTCGTCGCGCACACGCGACCAATTTGAATTCCGTCAAAGCCCACACGTCCACGAAGCCGTTACACACCTTTCGATGCTTTTGGTTCGCGACCACGTCGCCCGGTTTGGCGGGACGCACGTCGTATCGGACAATTTTATTGATTTTAAAACAGGTTTTCGGTCAACTTCGGGATTCGAATTCTCGACGCGTAGTCGATGATTTCCAAATCCACAAAAGGTTCGTGAAGTCCTATATGTCGTCTATAACTGCCTTCAAATAGATTTTTGAAATCATGCATGGTTTGGATGATAATTAAATGCAAAGTAGGCTAGTTCGACTGTTGTCAGTTCTGTTTTTGGGACAGGTTTTCATCGATTTTCGGGTCGATATTCTGGCTGATCTAGCGCATCTACACATAAAGTAATTGAAAGAATGTAAAGGCGTATATATTGGCTTTGTACCAGAGTTGGAAGATCGAGAATTGGTCGAGAGACGAGGCGGGAAACTCATCGCGAAGTCGAGCTTCCGACTGCAACCTGATGTTGCTCACACCGCGCATATGCGTGCGCGCGGCGGTCGTCCGACGGTCCTCCGACGACGCACGACCGTCGGGGTGGCCGCCCAGAGGCTGGGCATGGGTTAGCGTTAGGGTTTATGAAGAACTCCTTCCCTTCTTTCTCGTTCTATCGATATATATATATCGACTGCTATTCCAAACATGGGTCGGGGCTCGGCTCTTCGCAGTTCTCGGTTTGAACTGTTTGCCCCATGTGGGCTGGGCTCGGTCTGGGATTTCCTTTTCCTTCTATTTATTTTAACAACTTATGCAATTGCGAGACTCTAGATGCAACATGAGTTGCTCTCTTCTGGTACCATCTTCATTTGATTACTTCTCTTCTAGTATATAAACAACTTTCTAGTCCTTTTTGTTAGTAGACAGCAATATATACAAACATGCAGTTTAACCCATCAACTAAATAAATCTATATATATATATATATATATATAGTATATATATATATATATATATATATATATATATATATATATATATATAGCTAAAATATTTATATCTATATCTATATACTTATAAATCTATATATATATATATATATATATATATATATATATATATATATATATATATATATATATAATATATATATATATATATATATATATATTTATATTTATATATAGGGAGCGGATCAAAAGCCCTCCTTAGAAAGCCCCCAAAAACCCCCCTCACTCTAATTCATAATATTAATGTTAATATTAATGTTAATGTTAATATTAATGTTAATATTAATTTTAATGTTAATATTAATATTAATTTTATTTTTTATATTAATGTTAATGTTAATGTTAATATTAATGTTAATGTTAATGTTAATGTTAATATTATTTTAATTTTAATGTTAAGTTTAATGTTAATTTTAGTATTTAATGTTAATATTAATATTAATATTAACATTAACATTAATATTAACATTAATATTTACATTAAATTACGAATTAGAGTGAGGGGGGTTTTGGGGGGGCTTTCTAAGGGGGGCTTTTGATCCGCTTCCATATATATATATATATATATATATATATATATATATATATATATGTTGACACAAAAAAAATATATATATATGTTGACACAAAGTCACAGTCAACCAAATATTGACTACATTGACCAAATAATATTTGTATTAATTCAATACGACACACGACGACTGCATTCAGTTCAAGACAGATGACAGCTCAGTCTCCGGCTCTCAGTGTGTTCTGGAGTCTGTATTTTATAATTTCATTGAGTCTAGATTTATGTACTCTGAAGTCTTGCTGAGCTCTTGGAACTTAGTCTATAACCTACCCAAAATCCCAAGCTCCACTGAACCAAAAACTGTCCACTGGTCCCCTTAGAACCACTCTGTGCTCTGGAGACAGAGTTCGGGCCGAACTCTGCCTCCACACAGAGTTCGGGCCGAACTCTGTCCCCTAGAAATCAGGAACCCTAATTTTAGGGATAGCTGGTTGCTAGTTGTCCAACGGCCAAATTTTTGAATATTCCTACCCGAATTCTGGCCGAATTCTGCCTATAAAAACACTATAAATAGGGCATGAATTCTCTCATTTCAATCCATCCAATCTTCTCTTCTCTTCTCTCTTATAAGCTCAATAAGCCATACCCTTCCCATCTACTAGCCACAAGCCTCCTAAGTCTCGAGTGCTCAGCATCTCTCAGTTAGGATTCTTGTGCAAGAGTTGAAGAAGTCGCTTGGACAATTCCAAGCAAATCGCCACTGCGATCCTCTGTTAAGAAGTTGACGTGCTCTTCTGAAGAAAAGGCACGGGTTGTAAACTACTATTTCACAAATAGTGGATTTAATCCTGAGCTAGAGTTCTCAGGCCTGGACTAGTCCTCCACGAGGGAAACCAGGTTAAAATCGTTGTGTTTGCGTATGCTCTTCTGCTCTTCATTTATTTTCCGCACTTTACTCTGATTATTTATTGTTGGTGAAAGAGTTATTTTTAATTGGCTATTTTTCTCTATAAACTCTATTCACCCCCCTCTAGAGTTGCCAAACTGTTCTTCAATTGGTATCAGAGCTCTGTTCTCTTTACAAGGATTAACATCCTAAGAGCTGATCCATGGCAACCACACAATCCTTGATTTCCAATCATGGTGAAGGTCAGTCCACTCATAGGCCTCCCCTATTTGATGGGACTAACTACACATATTGGAAAACAAGGATGAGCTTCTATCTTAAGTCTCTAGACTTTGACCTGTGGACTGTCGTCACTGACGGTTACAAAAAGCCCTCCAGGATAGTTGTCGATGGTGACCTCATTGAGAAACCACACGACAAATATTCTGTCGAGGAGAAGAAACAGGCAAGTCTAGATGCTAGGGCTATTAATGCTTTATTCTGTGCTATAGACAGGAATGAGTTCAACAGGGTTTCTACTTGCACCACTGCTCATGAAGTATGGAGACTTCTAGAAGTGACGCATGAAGGAACCACACAGGTCAAGGAATCTAAAATAAGCCGTCTCACTCAAGAATACGAAGCCTTCAAGATGAAGCCAAGTGAGACGATCACTCAAATGATCACAAGATTCCTCGACATCATCAATCCTCTATCTTCGCTCGGAAAGCAGTACTCAAACCACGAGAAGATTCGTAAGCTGCTCAGAGGGCTACCAAAGATTTGGAACCCTAAGGTGACAGCCATCATAGAAGGAAACGATCTCACAACAATGTCAATGGAGACCTTGATGGGTAAGCTTATGACTCACGAGCTTGACCTCAAGGACTTCGAAGAGCCTGCTCCGAAGACCAGGGAGATCGCACTCAAAGCTTATCAACGAAGAGCTAATCATGATGAGACCGAAGAAGATAATTCGAATGATGAAGACCAAGCTCTCATGGTTCGCAACTTCAGGAAATTCCCTTCGCTTCAATCGAAGGAAGAAGGAATCTCAAGAAGACGATGAAGAAGAACCAACTTGTTACGGTTGCAAGAAAACTGGACATGTCCGAAAAGACTGCCCATTCATGAAGAAGAGCAACCGCTATGAGAAGCCATACAAAAAGAACTCATCAAAGAAATATGCCAACACAGGCATCTGGCATGAAAGTGAAGCAAGTGACTCTGAGGAAGAAAAGGATTCTCCTCAAGATACAGCAAATGTGTGCCTGATGGCAACTTCTAACAAGGTATCTAACGAAACTCTGGATGACTTCTCTTTTGATGAACTTGGCGATGCTTTCACTGATTTACCTCGATGATCATAAAAAGGTCATCGGTAAATATAAACATGCCAAGGACAAAATCAAAAGTCTAGAAGATGAGATACAAAGAATTTCCTTACTTCTTGATAATGTTAGAGACACATCACCCACTAATGACGCTGATGAAGTATCCAAGCTCAAATTAAGCTTGCATGATGCTGAAGCACGTATTGAGCAACAAACTCAAGAAATCACTACACTCAACACGTTGCTTGCTGAAGAAAAAAGTAGACACAAGATTTCCATGACTAAGGTATATGGCTTAAATATTAAGGTTAATGAACTGCAAGCTGGTACCAAAAGATTAGAAACCAAATTGGGTAAACAGGTTGTTCAACCTCAAACCCAATCACATGAGCACAACACCACTCATGCTAGTCAACCACGTCATTCTCATACAGCACATAACCATGCATTCATATACACAAACTTTCACAAATCACGTGCACGTAAGAACAATTCTCACTCAGTACACAAGCATCATGCACAAAGACACAATCAACAGCACTTCACACATAAAAACCCTCATATACCATATAGACAAGACCATCATGCAATGCCATATAGACAAAACCCTCATA
Organism: Iris pallida; assembly: GCA_029216955.1. NCBI lineage: Eukaryota > Viridiplantae > Streptophyta > Magnoliopsida > Asparagales > Iridaceae > Iris > Iris pallida. Next base: position 12,739,984 of record JANAVB010032419.1, read on the forward strand.
TACCATATAGACAAAATCATCATGTCATGCCATATAGACAAAATCATCATGCCATGCCATCTAGACAATATCAGCATGTCACTCATCATAGACAATACCATCATTCTATGCCTCAAAGACACCATCACCATGCCACTTATTCCATGCATAATCATCCTCACCATGCTAACTCTTCACATCATGTCCATCCTCATCCTGTTGCTTATAAATACTATTCTCATACTCCTAGTATAAACAAGAATGCTATCTGTACTTATTGTGGATTACATGGACACATCTCACCACAGTGCAGAGTTAGAAAACTTGTAGATAAAAGGATATATGCTTGGTTCCCAAAGACTAACTTTTCAGGACCCTCAAGAACTCGGGTACCAAAGGTCACATCTACTCTTGATGTAGGTGGACCTTTCCTCCTCAACTGAAAGTAAGTGGATTCTCGATAGTGGATGCTCGCGACATATGACGGGAGACGCAAACCTTTTTGCATCACTATCGATGAAGAGAGAAGGATACGTATCCTTCGGTAACAATCTCAAAGGGCACATTATAGGTAATGGTATCATTGGTCATCCTCCCTCTCCTGTAATAAAGGATGTCTGCCTAGTGATCGAGTTAAAGCATAACCTGCTCAGCATTAGTCATCTTGCTGATCATGGATATGACATTAACTTTGGACAAAACAGTTGCTACATCTATGATAGGTCAACAGGAGACATTGCTTTTGAAGGGAAAAGAGAGGATAACATCTATATTTTCTATCTTTCTATAAATACTAACAATGCAGGTAGATGTTTATATGCCCACAAAGACGAACGACTACTTTGGCACCAGCGTCTTGGTCACGCCAACATGGATGCTATATCCAGGCTTTCTACCAAGAAGCTAGTGAGAGGATTGCCTGACATCACATTCAAAAAGGACACGGTATGTGCCGAATGTGAACTAAACAAGGCAACAAAATCCTCGTTTTATTCCATCAACTCTGTAAGTACTACTAGACCCTTGCAACTACTTCATATGGATTTATTTGGTCCTAGTAGAATAGCTAGCCTTAGTGGCAAACTGTATGCATTTGTTATTGTTGATGATTTTTCGAGATTTACTTGGGTTTTCTTTCTCGCTAATAAGAGCGATGCTATTTCTGCTTTCAAAGTTTTTGTAAAGAAAGTTCAAAACGAAAAAGGCTACATGATTACTCGAATCCGAAGTGATCATGGAGGCGAATTCGTAAATTATGATTTTGAAAGTTTTTGTAATGCAAATGGTTTTGATCATGAATTTTCTTGTCCTAGAACTCCTCAACAAAATGGTGTTGTGGAGCGGAAGAATAGAACTCTCGGCGATATGGCCAGAGTCATGTTGAATAAATTTTCACTTCCGAAATACTTTTGGGCAGAAGCTGTTAGTACAGCATGCCATATTTTGAATAGGGTGCTGATTCGTCCCATTACGAAGAAAACTCCCTATGAGCTTTGGTTTGGGAGAACCCCCAATGTTTCTTATTTTAAAGTTTTGGTTGTAGATGTTTTATCCTTAACACCAAAGACAACTTAGGCAAATTTGATGCCAAAGCTGACGATGGTATCTTTCTTGGTTATGCCGCCAAGAGTAAGGGATATAGAGTTTTCAATAAACGCTCACTTATTGTGGAAGAGTCAACAAATGTGACTTTTGATGAAGACAACAGTGCAGCAAGTACTCTTGATGATGACGTTGAGCCATCAACTTCTACTCCAATGAATACTTCAACCGAAACTAATTCTCTGGAGGGTTTGCCTAAGAAATTCTCTTTCAAACCTTCTCATCCAGAAAATTTAGTTATAGGAGAAGTTTCACGTGGAGTAACTACTAGATCATCACTAAGAGACTCTGTTGCTAGCACTGCCTTCATTTCACAAGTAGAGCCTAAAAACATTTCTGAAGCTTTTAATGATGAATTTTGGATTTCTGCTATGCAAGAAGAACTCAACCAATTCGAGAGAAGCCAAGTATGGGAACTCGTTCCTAGACCGGTTAATCACTCTATAATTGGTACTAAATGGGTTTTTAGAAACAAAGTAAATGAAGATGGTTCAGTCACACGTAACAAAGCTCGTCTAGTAGCTCAAGGATACAACCAAGAGGAAGGTATCGACTACGATGAGACGTATGCTCCTGTTGCTAGACTAGAATCCATTCGGATGCTTTGTGCTTTTGCTAATTTTCAAAACTTTAAATTATTTCAAATGGATGTGAAAAGTGCCTTTCTGAATGGTTTTATTAAGGAGGAAGTTTATGTGAAACAACCTCCTGGCTTTGAAAATCACAAATTTTCCGACCACGTGTTCAAGCTAAAGAAAGCACTTTATGGCCTCAAACAAGCCCCCAGAGCTTGGTATGAAAGGCTAAGTAGCTTCTTACTTGAGAAAGGTTTTTCAAAAGGGAAAATTGACACTACACTGTTTATAAAATCTTTTAAAGACACTATTCTGTTGATTCAAATTTATGTTGATGATATTATTTTTGGGTCTACTGATGAAACTCTTTGTCAAGAATTTGCCAAGTGTATGCAGACATAATTTGAGATGAGCATGATGGGAGAGCTCAACTACTTTCTTGGCCTGCAAGTAAAGCAACTGGCAAATGGAACTTTCATCTGTCAATCGAAGTATACCAAGGACATGCTGAAGAAGTTCGACCTTGACAACGTCAAACCAATTAGCACGCCAATGGCTACTTCAACCAAACTCGAACCAGATGAGAGCGGCAAACCCGTTGATCAACGTAAGTATCGAGGTATGATAGACAGCTTACTTTATTTAACTGCTAGTCGCCCCGATATCATGTTTAGTGTTTGCCTATGTGCTAGATATCAAGCAAATCCTAAGGAATCTCACATGACCGCGGTTAAGCGTATCTTTCGATACCTTAAGGGTACGGTTACAGTGGGCCTATGGTATCCCAAGTCAACATCATTTGACCTCATCGGTTACTCTGATGCTGACTTTGCTGGATGCAAGGTCGACCGTAAAAGTACGAGCGGCACGTGTCATTTGTTAGGAAAGGCTTTAGTCTCATGGTTTAGCAAGAAGCAGAACTCTGTCGCACTATCCACAACAGAAGCTGAATACATAGCAGCTGGGCGTTGTTGTGCACAGATTCTGTGGATGAAGCAAACCCTTGAAGACTATAAGTTATCTTTCATGCATATTCCTATATTCTGTGACAATACTAGTGCCATCAATTTGACTAAGAACCCTGTCTGCCACTCACGCACTAAACACATTGAGATCAGACACCACTTTTTGCGTGATCATCAGCAAAATGGCACGATTAACTTAGATTTTATTGACACTGATCATCAGCTAGCAGATTTCTTTACTAAGCCATTATCCGAAGAGCGCTTCAATTTTCTTTGTCGTGAACTCGGAATTTTGGATGAAGCAGTTATAAGTTGAGACTTACTTGCGTAAATATCGAGTATATTTTGATTCTTTTATGACAAATTTATTATGGGTACAAGCCGAAAGGGTCCTTCTGACAAAAAGGCGTAAAAGCCTAAGCGACACGGTGCACTAGTCCTCAGGACTACCGCTAGCTGGGATCCGGCCCCTGCAGCTAACCCATGGCAAATTTGAAATACTGAATTACAATATATTTCCTTATTTATTATATGGTGTGTTACGATTTATTATTGCCAAATTGATCTTCCTAAAGTTCATTCTGACCATTGTGAATCTCTCTATGTACTTTATTGGGTTTATCAAAATTGTATCTCTTTTTGTTCAACACTTAATCATTTTTCAGCCCAACTTTTGTTCTGGACCACTGATCCGGAACTCGGGCCGAACTCTGCCCCTAACAGAGTTCGGGCCGAGTTCGGTCCCTAGGTTCCAGAATCGGGATCTGGCTCTGCCGTTGGATCTATTCCAATCCAATGGTCACTATTCTACCCGACCAAAGACAAAGCCATACTTTATGTCGGGATTCCTTCTCTTTCCTCCCATATTTCTTTCTTCTCCACCTCTTCCATCATCTTCCTTCCAAACCCTAACCCTAGTTCTTGATCTAGAGGGCTCTATTTCCTCTCAAAATCAAGGAAAAGGGGTTTTTCAACGTTCTCTTCTACTGTTTGGTATTGCTTTGAGGTATCATTCTTGTCTTCTATACTCTATCAATTGTTTTTATGGCTCCTCGCTTGTTCAATCGTGGAAAGAGAATTCGAACTGAGAGTGTTTCATCTTCGGATACTCCTCCGACGAATGAACAAATCATTGAACAACTTCAACCACCTCATCCGTTGTTCAACCCACATCGTCCTCGAAACCATTCTACCTATGACAACCGATTGTTTGTTTCACTAGAAGCCTCAAACAACTGGTTCAGTGACTATCGGAATCGTCAGGTATTCGCAGGACATCCTATTAATTTTTCTATCTTTTCTCAATATGATTCCTTGTTTCATGACCTCTACTTTGATGAGCTTGTCACTTCCACTTCTGCCATCTATCGTCATGCTGTCCAAATGTTCTACTGCAACATGACCTTTGATGATCTCCATATTTATTCCCGGGTTGCAGGTATCAATATTTCTTTTGATGACTTTGACTTAGCCGAATATCTTGATCTTCAAGAGCCCAATTCTTGGAAAAAGCTAGTTGACGCTCGCTCATTCCGTTTTCCCGACGGAATTTCCCTTGAGAGCTTCAAGGACGATTTGTGTTCTCCATATACACGTCCTCGCAAGCTCACGGCTAAATATCTCAACCCATATTTTTCTGACCTTCATTGGATTATTTCTAACACCATTCTACCCAAAACAGGTTCCCATAATGACATCACTTATCTTGAAATATCCGCTCTTTATCATCTTCACTTTGGAATTTCTTTCAATCTTCCACGTACAATGATGGACTGGATGATTCACTGTAGGAAGAAACCACGACCTCTGATTTATCCTCTGTTCCTTCCTATGATCTTTCGTGCATTTAATATACCACTTGATATCTGTCCGTTCTTGCCTGCTCCTGCCTTTTTGTCCAAGGCACGACATACTCACACAGTTGTCGCCTCTCCTGATGTTTCTGAACATTCTGATGATGCGGAGCCTGACGCCCCTCATTTTGGTCAGGATGCACCTCCTCCACCTGCCACTCTTGACTCCATCCAGACCATGCTCCAGGATCGTTTTTACTTAGAGGCTGATCGGTGGGCTCAGATGGACTACCGCACTACCCTGCATATGAGTGCACTCTGCAACTCGTTGCATGATATTCGGTACTCCATGTCCCATCATCCTACTTTGCCCACTCCCATGCAGCGGGATCTCGATCGTGAGGGATACCGCATTGATGATCCATGGGTCCTGCGTTACCTGGATCCAAGTGCTGCTCTTGTGGATCCCAGACGTTCCAACTCTCCTGGACCTTCTCGTGCTCCGTGATGGAGATTGGCTACCATCTGCTGCTGCTGCTACTGATGATGATCTTAGTTACTTTTGATTTCAGTTATTTAGTTTCTTATGGATTTATGTAGCTGATTTATGTACTCTGTTTATGAGTTGGTCACTTGGTTTGGTGGATGACATTATCTGTCTTTATTATCATTTTATTTCAGTGACTTATTTTGCTTAGTATTTCACTGTTTCTTCTCTGCTTGGTGTGGTTGCATTACTATTCATTGCTTCTTTATATTGCTAACTGCCAAAAGGGGGAGAAATAATGTATATTTTTGTGCTTGTCTTGCTTTTGGGAGATATTATCTATCAGGCCACTGGTTCTATGCATTCGTATATCTGTGTACTTCTTGCTCTGGAAAATATTATCTATCAGATCACAGGTACTACGCATTTTGTACGGGGGAGAGCTATAGCTTCTAGCTCGACACCGTTCATGGTTTACGGGGGAGCTATTTTCTCTTAGCTCAGGCATCGTTTATGGGGGAGCTATGTTACAATCAACTGTGTCCAGGTATGAATATTGAAATATACATATATTATTTTGTCAATTATCAATATGGGGGAGATTGTTGACACAAAGTCACAGTCAACCAAATATTGACTACATTGACCAAATAATATTTGTATTAATTCAATACGACACACGACGACTGCATTCAGTTCAAGACAGATGACAGCTCAGTCTCCGGCTCTCAGTGTGTTCTGGAGTCTGTATTTTATAATTTCATTGAGTCTAGATTTATGTACTCTGAAGTCTTGCTGAGCTCTTGGAACTTAGTCTATAACCTACCCAAAATCCCAAGCTCCACTGAACCAAAAAACTGCCCACTGGTCCCCTTAGAACCACTCTGTGCTCTGGAGACAGAGTTCGGGCCGAACTCTGCCTCCACACAGAGTTCGGGCCGAACTCTGTCCCCTAGAAATCAAGAACCCTAATTTTAGGGATAGCTGGTTGCTAGTTGTCCAACGGCCAAATTTTTGAATATTCCTACCCGAATTCTGGCCGAATTCTGCCTATAAAAACACTATAAATAGGGCATGAATTCTCTCATTTCAATCCATCCAATCTTCTCTTCTCTTCTCTCTTATAAGCTCAATAAGCCATACCCTTCCCATCTACTAGCCACAAGCCTCCTAAGTCTCGAGTGCTCAGCATCTCTCAGTTAGGATTCTTGTGCAAGAGTTGAAGAAGTCGCTTGGACAATTCCAAGCAAATCGCCACTGCGATCCTCTGTTAAGAAGTTGACGTGCTCTTCTGAAGAAAAGGCACGGGTTGTAAACTACTATTTCACAAATAGTGGATTTAATCCTGAGCTAGAGTTCTCAGGCCTGGACTAGTCCTCCACGAGGGAAACCAGGTTAAATCGCTGTGTTTGCGTATGCTCTTCTGCTCTTCATTTATTTTCCGCACTTTACTCTGATTATTTATTGTTGGTGAAAGAGTTATTTTTAATTGGCTATTTTTCTCTATAAACTCTATTCACCCCCCTCTAGAGTTGCCAAACTGTTCTTCAATATATATATATATATATATATATATATATATATATATATATATATATATATATATATATATATATATATATATACGTATATTCCTTTATATGCATAAATACGTATATCTATCTATACATTTTTTTTTTTACATATATACGTATATTCCTATATATATATCTATCTATACATATATACGTATATTCCTATATATGCATAAATACGTATATCCACAAATATATATATATATATATATATATATATATATATATATATTTATATATATATAATATATATATATATATATATATATATATATATATATAATATATATATATATATATATATATATATATATATATATATATATATATTATATATATATATATATATATATTATATATATATATATATATATATATATATATAAATACCTATATATGTATACATGTGCGTATATACATATGTATATATTCACACACATATTCCTATATATTATACATACACACATATATATAATATATTTATATATATATATATATATACAATATTCATATATAATATACATTTATATATACATACACACATTTAATATATATCTATAGTTATATACACATATATATATATATATATATATATATATATATATATATATATATATAATATATATAATATATATATATATATATATATATATATATATATATATATATATATACATATATACCTCATATATTTATATACCAATAAATACTCAATTAACAAATAATAATATCTAATAGCAATAATATATTTATTTAGTCACCACAGAATAATAAAATAATACTAAAATAATTAAATGGTGGTTTGGTGAATCTATACTATTCACCTTTGTCTGGGTCCAGAAAATTGTACAAACATTGTAAAATAATATTTAATAATAAAATACCAGTTTTGTACAAATATTCAAATGGTTAAAAATGTACCTCAATACCTAAAATAATTTAGGGAATATTTGTACACACATAAAATATGACTACATGGCCGTCCCTGGTCTCATTGCATGCCCACATAGGCTTGGATTCGGTTCGGGCTCAGCTCGGGCTAAATCGACACAAACGGGTCTCCTACAAGTCAATAAATATAATAATAATTAATTAAACTTATTTATAATGGTCATGCTATAACTTGGTCTGGTTTTCTTAGTTATGACACTCATATGGCTCGGCATTCCCCTACCATGGCTAAACACTAGTCAAAGCACGCCACTGCACTATCCGTACCATGATTCCTAGTCGTCTGGTACTTCAAAAGTCAACCATGGCTAAAATCGTCTACCGTAAAAGCTAACTAAATAATTATTTATAAAATTCTAAAATCACTATTTAAATCAAATAAATAATAAAAAATATTTCAAAAAATTTCGGAAAGGGAGGCTACAAATCTACCCACCTTAAAATAATTTTGTCCTCGAAATTCTAATTCATAACTATTTCTTAAAATTTTAAAGTCTACTATTACCTTAATCTCCTCAATTTAATTCCTCAAAAATATTTTATAACCTTCTATAGTCATTTCGTAACTACGAAACTTCGAGGACTCTACCCACCTTTGGTCACACTACTCCTCAAAATACGGTCACTAAAGTCTTATGGTCTTCTAACTAGTTGCTAACAATTCTACCGGCAGATATCTAAGCATATGGCATCTATACTCCCTCATATCTATAAACAACCAAACATTCAATAGTCAAGCAATATTATGCTATAATTTAAGAATTTCTAATGAATCCTAGACAGCACGATCGTTCGTCACCTCAGAATAGGAAGGGACGAGAATCAATGGTACAAGAAGGTAAGGAAGAATAATCGAGAACGAATACGAAGTTTCAAAGACGGTAGAGAAATTTCTAGAAGAATTTTCAAGGCAGAGTGGATTGGGGTTTCTAAGGGTTTAGTCAGATGCGCAGGCTCGTACCAGTATAGTTACGTAACCGGTACGATATGCTCTGACCTGCACGGGCCACCAAAAAAACTTGTCACGACCCGCACCCGCTTTTCGGACGCGAGCACGTGAGCAAGCCAGCTACGCATCAAGCGGACTCCAGTCCGACTCGAATACGTAAATGCTGTCACGGCTATGGTAAACTGCCAAATCATGGTAAACAAATCTATATCTCAATCCACAATAAGAATAATAAACATGAATGAACATTATGTGTCGTGGTCTGCAGCCCACTAGCATATATGTCCGATAAGACTCTAAAGGAAATAACAAGAGTCTAAAACTGAATCAAGAAACATGATATCTCATGATAAGGTATGAGAGCACGAGCGGATAATAAATATAATAATGGTACCTGAATCCTGCAAGCGTATCATCACAATGTCATCCAGAACCACTAGCTAACTCCATGCAATCGCTAAACCTGAAGAGATTATCAGATCCTCAGAGGATATAGCAAGATACATAATATACATGCCTATCTAACAGTTTTATCATGCACAAAAAAATAAATAAGAAAAACAGGAACACGACAAATGACTACGAACACGAACACGAATACGAACACGAATACTAGAACAACTACGTATAAATGAACTGCCGGATGAACGATACACGAGATCAATGGAAGAACCAAACTCTCATCCCGAGTGTGGACGCACGGGTTTGAACTAAGCACTAACCCCCGTCCCGAGTGTGGACTCTCTGGTTAGCTCATGACAAGACACCCTCGTCCCGTGTGTGGACTCTCTGGTGTAATTGGTCAACCCTCGTCCCGAGTGTGGACTCTCTGGTGCCAATGATCACGACAAACACCCTCATTCCGTGTGTGGACTCTCTGGTGCACCAGACAACCCTCGTCCCGAGTTTGGACTCTCTGGTTGTGTAAAACGATAATCAAGGCTATGGCAGTTTACTACACACACTCGTTCTATGACACGACTCAAGCAAGGTACTGGTGAGAAACTCCAAGTGTGAAACACAAGGCCAAATATGAACACAGCTATAAACAATAAAAACAACTCCACAAAAAATAACACGAAAAGCACATGTCCATAAATATTCCAAGACAGAAAAATGAAAGGAACTGCATGAAAGTAAAACTGTAGAGGAAGGCAAGGTATACTTGCCTGGAGGTTGCACGCAGATCCAATAACAATCTAGTCCACTGCTAAGCCATAAAGTCCAAATCATCACAACTGTCTCCGAAAACTGAAACAGACAATGACAACAGTCTCAGAATAGTCAAATTAGCTAGGATTGTCTGTCCTTAAGTCCAATTCTGGATACAAAGGCAAAACGGTAGTTTTGGACAAAAACGGCGTCTGCCGTTGGACCCGCTTTACACCGAAAAGCGTGCCAGAGTCAATGGTCTCTAAAGTCATCAAACTACATGTCTACGGATTCATTTTGGTGATACGAACCCAACGGTATGTCCAGTTTTGGATTCCGGTGGGCCGTGCATAAAATCGTCCGTTGAATTGGATCGTGGGGCCCGCGAAACGGCGATCCAATCTACTGTCTCAGAATCGGACCAAACTTGGTATGCAGTATCAGAAAAACGATACGGTCCTGTTGGTGCAAGTTTCGTCTCGATCTGACGAACGTGCACAAAGTAATTGGGAGACTTGCACAGAGGCCGATACGGTAAATTTCGACGGATACGCATCAAATTCGTCGCGCACACGCGACCAATTTAAATTCCGTCAAAGCCCACACGTCCACGAAGCCGTTACGCACCTTTCAATGCTTTCGGTTCGCGACCAAGTTGTCCGGTTTGGCGGGACGCACGTCGTATCGGACAATTTTATTGATTTTAAAACAGGTTTTCGGTCAACTTCGGTATTCGATTTCTCGACGCGTAGTCGATGATTTCCAAATCCACAAAAAGGGTCGTGAAGTCCTATATGTCGTCGATAACTGCCTTTAAATAGATTTTTGAAATCATGCATGGTTTGGATGATAATTAAATACAAAGTAGGCTAGTTCGACTGTTGTCAGTCCTATTTTTGGGACAGGTTTTCATCGATTTTCGGGTAGATATTCTGGCCGATCTAGCGCATCTATTGTAAAACCCACAACCTGATTTTCTGGAATTTTTGGATAAATTGGATTTATTACATTTTTGGGATAATTGTCCGATTTTTGTTTTGTCAACATAGTCCTGGATTCCCAGTTAGAGTTTTATTATTATTATTATTACTATTATTATTATTAGTCGGATTAGGAAAATATTATTTTAAAATTAACCATTGGATTTTGATTGTGGCCCTGTCCCCGATCCCGTGCCCGGAGTCCAACCCTGAGTCCGGATATCGACTCCGAGTTCGAACCCGTTTTCCGAACCTAAATTCGTTTCCAGTCCCGAACCTATCCTTAAATCCCTAATTAATTATTTAACCTTAGATTTATTTATAATTCTATTTTTTAGTTAAGAAAAAAAAATAACTAAATCCAAAAACCTATATTTTTTCCTCAGCCGTGGACCCAGCTCTACCCACGACCAGGCCACACACACGCACGAACGCACCCCCTACTTTTCTCACACAACTCCCTCCTCTCCACACACTTTTCCCATACTTCCCCTTAAAGCACCAGCACCACTCCTAACACCAGCACACTCCTTTCATTTCTTTTCCTCTTCCATATAAACCATCCACTACTAACACTTACACCACCACCATCACGTCCACTCCAGAACTCTCATTTCCTCTCACACCTCATCCATAACTCCTCTCCTATTCACTTTCTCCAATCCAATAACACCTCGGCCGCTGCTGCCGCAGCAGCACCCGTGCGACCCAAGCCGCTGCTGCTTCCGCAGCAAACGTGCGCCCCCCGTCCGCGCGTCCGCCCCGCTCGATGCTGCCCGTCGGCAGCCTTTCCAGCACACCGAACCCGTGCCCTAGCCGCGCCAAGCCCAACCCGCCTCCGATCCGGCCGCGTCCAGCCCGGCGCCGCCCTCCCGCGTCTGCCAGAGCTCCGCGCGCCGCCACCCGGTGCCACCCCCTCCGACGACCTCGTCACCAGCGCCTCCCGGCCGCTCCCCGTGCCCGCCCCTCTTCTCGAGCTCCTCCCCGGCCGATCCCGTGGCTGTCCACGCACGGCCCAGCCGCACGCGCCCTCCAGCGCACGCCCCGCTGTTCCAACAGCGCTGTCCAGCGCTGTTCCGGCGATTTTCGCTGCTGTCCGCGAGTTTGGGACTTTCCCGAGTCCACGGGAACGTGGTTTTATTTTCCTATTATCATCTGAGTGCTCTAGCCAAGCAACCCAAGGTATATCTTGTGTCCCCGTGTCCCTACTTTAGTGTCGATAATGATACGGTCCCCGATCCCGTTACGGGATTCGGTTTAGGCGATTGTAGTTTCGGAATTTCCAAATCCTATTTCAGAATAAATTCGTTCGTTTTGTTTTGGTTCTGTGGCCTTCGGTTTCCTGAACTTTATTTCAGGATTTTCGAATTTATTTCGGGAGAATTATGTGGTTTTGGCTATATATAATTGTGATGTGTTTTCGGGTTGGATATTTACTTTTGGTAGGATTTTTGGTGTTCCCTGGTTTGGGGACAGTCATTGATATTGGGTTAGTATTTTTCCAGGATTGGGTTGTCCCAAATACAGAGGAGATGCTGTCCAAATTTTCGGGAAAATATTTTTAAAGGGATTTTTGTATAAAATTAGCAATTTGAGTAAAACCTATTTTCAAAAGAAAACCGGTCTTTGTAAATGATTTATATATTGGATTTGCTGGTTTTCGGATTCCATGGATTTTGTATCACCAGTTAGGCGACGACCATATCGGTCGAATGAGCCTCGGCGAAGCGTAAACGCTACAGGGTTCCTGTACGTTGAGGCGCTAGCCAGCAACATGACATTTGGACCAAGTCTGAGACGCATTTTTACAACTATATTTATATTTATAATTATTTTTAGAACTGGTACTGCTGTTAGTATCTTTGGTGCAGGGCTTCGGCCTACTGTTTGGACCGTTTGTGGCACTCAGAGCTCGCCTAGATGATTAATTAATTTATGTAAAAATTTGTAAAGGGCTTAAGTCCAGTTTTCTATTTTATTTTGCTGTGACCCTGTATTGTGTAGTTTAGGTTTTTACTTTCTTTTCTGAGTTGGTTTTCGTTATTAGACGCGTAATTATAACTTGGGTATTAATTATTTTGTATAAAATTAATAAGGTTTTTTACGATAAATTAACTTGAATAAAATATTGATAAGTTAACGAAGTCCATGTTTTATCACTAAAAGGAAAATGTAGTTTTATACATATGTTATAAAAATACAAAGTTTTGCAAATTAATCGGTAACGGCTAATTTTTCCCAAGTAAATTAGAAATCGGATATCCAACTAATTGACAACGCACGTAGCTCGCGTCGTTAAAGCGTTACAAAAGGTTAACTAAATAATCTAAAATATGACTAGGGTCTACTTCTAGAGATTGTAACTAGCACACCTAGAATGGTTTCATTATGGTTCTAAGTCAAGGTTCTCAACTGTAGGATCTCGGAGACGAACTTGACATCCTCCTCGGTACCGACTTTCTCGAACCAGTCAATTAACAGAGGCAAGTTACGTTTATGTTTTCTTGTATTTTATTTAGTAATTGTCAAGCTGTATGTTTAAACCACATTGCTACACGGAACCCTCTCCTAGGGTTCAAATATTGATTGATATTGATTGTGGGGATTGGGGGAATATTGTAACGTTTATGGCCAATACCCCCCATATTGCATGATTGTACGAGCTTACCCCTCTTACACACGGGGATAAGCCGTATCGCGTCGCTAGGACGCTATTGTATAACCCAAGCCGGTCATAGACGATTACACATTCAAATCACATTGTTTTTAATCGTAGAATTACTGGAAAATATTGTTTCAACTGTTTAGCCTGTACTTTTCCATTATTACTTGAAATATGAGATACATATTCGTACTTGCTCCCTCCTGACTAGAGACAACATTTTTAGGTGACATTGAGGATGCTGAGCTATTGTACAATAGCCACTATGACCCGGTTTTGTACCCTGTGGTGTTGTCGGAGTCCCCCTTGGAGGACGCAGGACCTGAGGCCGACGAGCCGACCGCTTAGCTAGTCGTTTCCAGTTTTCTAGTTTATTGTTTGGAGTTTTGTTATTTTGAATTCAACACTTTACTTCAGTTCTTTTATTTCCAGTTATACCTTTCAAATGTTGAATAAAAGTTTTAAATTTTTTGTATAATCGAGTTGTGACAAATGTATAGATGTTGTTGTGAATACCTGCATATAGAACAGCTTACTGCCGCCGTCTCACAACGGTGCAGGCTGGGCATGATCCGGTTCGACCCATTAATTTGGGATCGGGTCGTGACATATTTTTAGTGGTGGCCCATGCAGGTCAGATCAACAACTTAGGGAGCATATCTAGAAACAATTAGAACACTAGAACATTAATTTGTCACAACATAGGACCGAAATATATTATAAATAAATATTTTTGTTTGTTATAGACTGGTAGGCTACCTTGCTTATGTTTTGCATCCTATACCTTATCCAGCATAGGTCGATTGTATGGTGGACCATTTTACTATCTGCTTTACTTTCTAGATTTTATATATCTTTTAGTGTCCCTTGGCTTTCAGAGGTTATTTTCCTCCATATCCTTATCATACTCCAGCATTCCTTAGCGTCCATACTCTTTTGTTATTTTAGGATTAGATTTTTCCCAATCTCCTTCTTCGACAAACATATTTTAAAATTTTCATTAGTTGATCAAAACATACTTCTCTATCTTTATTTAGAATCTAGATCTATTTTACTATTTAGAGTTTCAAATTCTCCTTTAGCAAATTTGGTAAACTTTATCTATCCAGAGTATTTTTACGACTAGTGAATCCAACCATTTATCTTGACATTATTTTCAATTGACTTTCTTGGGACCTATCCCGAACCAAATTCTTCTGGAACCATAAAGCCCCAAGGTTAATTATTACCAAAAGAATTGGTACCACTTAGCTTGTTCACGAATCTTCCAAGGGGATTATTTTCCAAAAATAATTCCAATATTGATTGATATTTCCTAAGTTATTCCAAGACCAAGAATATCTTCATTTGTTGACTTCCTCCACTCAACCTGAAACCTTACTCTCTCCAAGAACTTCTTGATCAGTTCAAGGCCTAGAAAGCTTCCAAAACTCAATACTTTATTCTTGTTGATTATTACTAGATGATACCCTGTAGAGTTGTAATAAGATATCTTTTGAATTCATAAGAATTTGCTAAATCTTCCCGATATGAATCGACCCTTGATTACACACTTTTTGGCAGTGACTTTCACAAAGTCATGTTTCCCTTACAATACGATTTCTGAAAACTTAGAAGATTCTAATCTCAACGAGAATATATGGCGTTACTTATCAAAGAAATATTGGTGTTAAGATTTGAGAAGAATGAAATTCTGGTAAATCCTTAGATACGTGTTAGTGCTCGAGGTGATAATGACATGAGGAGTGAAATTCTAATCTGAATGAGTTACAGTGATAGGACAAGCGACTTATCGAGAAAATATATTACGGAGCGTAAAGGTGAAAAGATATATGGATATTTAGGGATCGAAATCATTTATAGAAAAGGCAGGGATACAGTAACGATCAATTAATTATGTGACTTAGAGGTTGAAAAAAAAAGATAAATACAGAGGTGTACTTTAAAGGAATGACATATGGAATAAAAAAAAATCTACACATGGTGGGCGGAGCAAGGAAAACTCGAGGTACAATTTAATTGAAGACAGCGATTGATGATGAGGAGATGAATCATGGTGTGTTTGAGTTTCATAAATAAGATTGTAAGTATTATAAGAGAAAAAAAATATGTACGATGAATTGAAACATACCATCGATGGGTGAAACAAAATATTTGAAACTTGAGGACTACTCAATTGGGGATTGAAAATACAAATCGAAAGACCCAGATGTTATAAATAAGAGATCAAAGGATTAAGGGATGCAGTAAACTACTCCTGAGAAAAATTTTATTGGCTAAGTGATAACAACAAAATTAGAAGCTCAAGATCGAATAACCGAACTTCCATTTGGTCAAGGATTTTGAATCAAACGTTTAAATCAGGAGATGTCAAAATGTACGTGATGGTGAAAATAGAAGTCTAAAGGAATACAAGATTGATGATGGATTAGACAGTTGCATAAGAATATCATTCACGACCAGTTTAATTTTAGAAGAATATTGGGTTGATTTTCTAGAACATTATTTTCTTTGAGATACCCAATTTTCAGTAACACTATTTCGTATGTATTCGTGACTATACATGACTTTGCTTGACATGACAATTTAACCATTCCTTAGTGTGTCTTTTGCAATTCTTAGACTTTGCAGCACTGTTAGGATCATAGAGATGGAATATTGATAAAGATAGGAAGACAGGATGTATAGGATCATGAATAAGTGAGTTGGTGACCATAGAGTAGTTTGGATAACAAAGTTAAATCATGATGTTTTGAGAACTACCACTTGAGGGAGAAGTGGTGCAAGAATCAAATTGATGATGAAAAAAAAGGCTAATGATTGTAAAATAGATGACTGAGAAAATGTTTCATAACTGAGGTACCATTTTTGAGATATAATCAACAGTTGATGATGTCTTTCGTCCCATGACTTTCTGTTAGAATAAGATCATGTTTTATTACCATTACAGGTGTAGCTAGTAGTATTTAAATAGTCTATAGAATTTCATTACGGGATCAGTGTTTATGAGAAGTTGGATTACAAAAAAAATATTTGGATAAAATACGAATATTGGAAGAAATCTTGATCAATGAATATAAAGTTCGGACATGATTGGAGGGAACTTATATATTAATCTTTGTTGTTGGATGACAAATTTGGTTTGACAAACTTTTGACAACAAGTTGGAAGAAAATCGCAATTATACGACTCTAAACGGGGACATAACGAAAAAGTTTTAAGTGACATATATTTGAGAAAAGACTTTTGTAACCCAGTTATTGAAAGAGTTGTTGCAACAAATTGATTATAAAGACAAAATATGGGACTATAAATTCATCGATATGCGATAAAAGGGTTACTAATGCTTGATATTGAGTTAAAGGCATGACGCCAAGTGGAATGTATCAAGATTATTTTGGAGCGTATATAGCGACGCAATACGAAACTGGATCCTTGGTAAATATTAAATTGATCGGTAAGGTGATAAGAGGGTACAAATTATTGGAGAATAATTATGTGGGTTTAAGTGACTTATTTTTGCACAAGTATTTTGCCGATTTATGATTTGGAAATAAGAGCATGCTAAAAGTGATTTTGCATGATTATTTCGGTGATTAACAATTCAGAAATGGAAGCAAACATTAAATTGTGGACAATGGCCGTATTTCTAAGGAGGAAAATGTTGTTGCATGAATTGACTAAGATAGTTCTTTTGTAGCTGACTTAGGGATTGCCAACATTTAAGAGATAATCAAGGTAGTAATTGTAAAGGTTTGATCATCCCCAAACAGTACCCTTAAATTTCGAGGACGAAATTTTCTAAGGAGGGAAGGTTGTAAAACCCGCAACCTGATTTTCTGGAATTTTTGGATAAATTGGAATTATTGCATTTTTGGGATATTGTTCGATTTTTTTTGTCAGCATAGACCTGGATTCCCAGTTGGAGTTTTTTATTATTATTATTATTATTATTATTATTAGTCGGATTAGGAAAATATTTTTTAAAATTAACCATTGGATTTTGATTGTGGCCATGTCCCCGATCCCGTGCCCGAGTCCAACCCCGAGTCCGGACACCGACTCCGAGTTCGAACCCGTTCCCGAACCTAAATTCGTTTCCAGTCCCGAACCTATCCTTAAATCCCTAATTAATTATTTAACCTTAGATTTATTTATAATTCTATTTTTTAGTTAAGAAAAAATAACTAAATCCAAAAACCTATATTTTTCCTCAGCCGTGGACCCAGCTCTCCCCACGACGAGGCCACACACACACGCACGCACCCCCTACTTTCCCCCACAACTCCCTCCTCTCACACACTTTTCCCACTCTTCCCCTTAAAGCACCAGCACCACTCCTAACACCAGCACACTCCTTTCATTTTTTTCCTCTTCCATATAAACCACCCACTACTAACACTCACACCACCACCATCACGTCCACTCCAGAACTCTCATTTCCTCTCACACCTCATCCATAACTCCTCTCCTCTTCACTTTCCCCAATCCAACAACCCCTCGGCCGCTGCTGCCGCCGCAGCACCCGCGGCCCAAGAGCTGCTGCTCCCGCAGCACCTGTGCGGCCCCCGTCCGAGCGTCCGCCCGCTCGACGCTGCCCGCCAACAGCCTTTCCAGCGCGCCAAACCCGTGCCCTAGCCGCGCCAAGCCCAACCCGCCTCCGATCCGGCCGCGTCCAGCCCGGCGCCGCCCTCCCGCGCCGGCCAGAGCTCCGCGCGCCGCCACATGGTGCCACCCCCTCCGGCGACCTCGCCACCAGCACCTCCCGGCCGCTCCCCGTGCCCGCCCTCTTCCCGAGATCCTTCCTGGCCGATCCCGCGGCTGTCCGCCCCCGATCCAGCCGTGCGCGCCCTCTAGCGCGCGCCCCGCTGTTCCAACAGCGCTGTCCAGCGCTGTTCCGGCGATTTTCGCTGCTGTCCGCGAGTTTAGGACTTTCCCGAGTCCGCGGGAACGTGGTTTCTTTTCCTATTATCATCTGAGAGCTCTAGCCGAACAACCCAAGGTATATCTCGTGTCCCCGTGTCCCTACTTTAGAGTGTCGATGATGATACGGTCCCCGATCCCGTTACGGATTCGGTTTTGGCGATTGTAGTTTCAAAATTTCCGAATCCCATTTCAGAAAAATTCGTTCGTTTGTTTTGGTTCTGTGCCCTTCGGTTTCCGAACTTTATTTCGGATTTCCGAATTTATTTCGGGAGAATAGGTGGTTTTGGCTATATATAATTGTGATGTGTTTCGGTTGGATATTTATTTTGGTGGGATTTTTGGTGTTCCCTGGTTGGGGACAGTCATTGATATTGGGTTAGTATTTTTCCAGGATTGGGTTATCCCAAATACAGAGGAGATACTGCCCAAATTTTCGAGGAAAATATTTTTAAGGGATTTTCGTATAAAATTAGCAATTTGAGTAAAACCTATTTTCAAAAGAAAACGATCTTTACAAAATAATTTATAGATTGGATTTGCTGGTTTTCGGATTCCATGGATTTTGTATCACCAGTTAGGCGACGACCATATCGGTCGAATGAGCCTCGGCGAAGCGTAAACGCTACAGGGTTTGATACGTTGAGGCGCTAGCCAGCAACATGACATTTGGACCAAGTCTGAGACACATTTTACAACTATATTTATATTTATAATTATTTTAGAACTGGTACTGCTGTTAGTATCTTTGGTGCGGGCTTCGGCCTACTGTTTGGACCGTTCGCGGCACTCAGAGCTCGCCTAAATGATTAATTAATTTATGTAAAAAATTTAAAAGGGCATAAGCCCAGTTTTCTATTTTACTTTGCTGTGATCCTGTATTGTGTAGTTTAGGTTTTACTTTCTTTTCTGAGTTGTTTTCGTTATTAGACGCGTAATTATAACTTGGGTATAATTATTTTTGATAAAAATTAATAAGGTTTTCACGATAAATTAACTGAATAAATATTTGTAAGTTAACGAAGTCCATGTTTTATCACTAAAAGAAAATGTAGTTTTATACAATGTTATAAAAAATACAAAGTTTACAAATTACCGGTAGCTAATTTTCCCAAGTAAATAGAAACCGGATATCCAACTAATTGACAACGCACGTAGCTTGCGTCGTTAAAGCGTTAAGAAGGTTAACTAAATAATCTAAAATATGACTAGGGTCTACTTCTAGAGATTGTAACTAGCACACCTAGAATGTGTTCATTATGGTTCTAAGTCAAGGTTCTCACAATGTAGGATCTCGGAGACGAACTTGACATCCTCCTCGGTACCGACTTCCCGAACCAGTCAATTAACAGAGGCAAGTTACGTTTATGTTTTCTTGTATTTTATTTAGTAATTGTCAAGCTGCATGTTTAAACCACATTGCTACACGGAACCCTCCTAGGGTTCAAATATGATTGATATGATTGTGGAGATTGGGGGATAGTGTAACATTTATGGCCAAATACCCCCCATATTGTATGATTGTGCGAGCTTACCCCTCTTACACACGGGGATAAGCCGTATCGCGTCGCTAGGACGCTATTGTATAACCCAAGCCGGTCATAGACGATTACACATTCAAATCACATTGTTTTTAATCGTAGAATTACCGGAAATATGTTTCAACTGTTTAGCCTGCACTTTCCATTATTACTTGAAATATGAGATCCATATTCGTACTTGCTCCCTCCTGATTGGAGACAACATTTTTAGGTGACATTGAGGATGCTGAGCTATTGTACAATAGCTACTATGACCCGATTTTGTACACTGTGGTGTTGCCGGAGTCCCCCTTGAGGACGCAGGACCTGAGGTCGACGAGCCGACCGCTTAGCTAGTCGTTTCCAGTTTTCTGGTTTATGTTTGGAGTTTTGTTATTTTGAATTCAACACTTTATTTCAGTTCTTTCATTTCCAGTTGTACCTTTCAAATGTTGAATAAAAGTTTTAAAATTTCTGTATAATCGAGTTGTGAAAAATGTATAGATGTGTTGTGAATACCTGCAATTGAACAGCTTACTGCCGCCGTTTCACAACGGTGCAGGCTGGGCATGATCCGGTTTGACCCATTAATTTGGGATCGGGTCGTGACATCTACACATAAGTAATTGAAAGAATGTAAAGGCGTATATATTGGCTTCGTACCAGAGTTGGAAGATCGATAATCGGTCGAGAGACGAGGCGGCAAACTCATCGCGAAGTCGAGCTTCCGACTGCAACCTGCTGCTGCTCACCCGCGCATATGCGCGCGCGCGCGCGGCGTCCGGCGGTCCGACGATGCGCGGCCGTCGGGGTGGCCGCCCAGAGGCTGTGCATGGGTTAGGGTTAGGGTTTATGAAGAACTCCTCCCTCCTTTCTCGTTTTATATATATATATATATATATATATATCGACTGCTATTCCAAACATGGGTCGGGGCTCGGCTCTTCGCAGTTCTCGGTTTGAACTGTTTGCCCCATGTGGGTTGGGCTCGGTCTGGGATTTCCTTTTCCTTCTATTTATTTTAACAGCTTATGCAGTTGCGAGACTCTAGATGCAACACGAGCTGCTCTCTTCTGGTACCATCTTCATTTGATTACTTATCTTCTAGTATATAAACAACTTTCTAGTCTTTTCTGTTAGTAGACAGCAATATATACAAACATGCAGTTTAACCCATCAACTAAATAAATCTATATATATATAGCTAAAATATTTATATCTATATATCTATATACTTATAATCTATATATATATCTTACATTTATGATATATATAATCTAATATATATACGTATATTCCTATATATGCATAAATACGTATACCACAAATATATATATATATATATAGATATTATATATATATATATATATATATATATAGATATATATAGATATATATATATATATATATATATATATATATATATATACATGTGCGTATATACATGTATATATTCACACACATATTCCTATATATTATACATACACCATATAATAATATATATATATATATATACAATATTCATATATAATATACATTTATATATACATACACACATTTAATATATATCTATATTTATATACACATATATATATCTATTACACACATCCATACATATATACCTCGTATATTATATACCAATAAATACTCAATTAGCAAATAATAATATCTAATAGCAATAATATATTTATTTAGTCATCACAGAATAATAAATAATACTAAAATAATTAAATGGTGGTTTGGTGAATCTATACTATTCACCTTTGTCTGGGTCCAGAAAATTGTACAAACATTGTAAAACAATATTTAATAATAAAATACCAATTTTGTACAAATATTCAAATGGTTAAAAATGTACCTCAATACCTGAAATAATTTAGGGAATATTTGTACACACATAAAATATACTACATGGTCGTCCCTGGTTCACTGCATGCCCACATAGACTGGGATTCGGTTCGGGCTCAGCTCGGGCTAAATCGACACAAACGGGTCTCATACAAGTCAATAAATATAATATAATTAATTAAACTTATTTATAATGGTCATGCTATAACTTTGTCTGGTTTTCCTAGTTAGGACACTCCTATGGCTCGGCATTCCCCTACCATGGCTAAACACTAGTCGAAGCACGCCACTGCACTATCCGTACCATGATTCCTAGTCGGCTGGTACTTCAAACTCAACCATGGCTAAAATCGTCTACCGTAAAAGCTAACTAAATAATTATTTAAAATTCTAAAATCACTATTTAAATCAAATAAATAATAAAAAATATTAAAAATTTTGGGAAGAGAGGCTACAAATCTACCCACCTTAAAATAATTTCGTCCTCGAAATTCTAATTCATAACTATTTCTTAAAATTTTAAAAGTCTACTATACCTTAATCTCCTCAATTTAATTCCTCAAAATATTTATAACCTTCTATAGTCATTTCGTAACTACGAAACTTAGAGGACTCTACCCACCTTTGGTCACACTACTCCTCAAAATACGGTCACTAAAGTCTTATGGTCTTCTAACTAGTTGCTAACAATTCTACCGGCAGATATCTAAGCATATGGCATCTATACTCCCTCATATCTAAAACAACCAAACATTCAATAGTCAAGCAATATTATGCTATAATTTAAGAATTTCTAATAAATCCTAGGCATCACGATCGTTCGTCATCTCGGAATAGGAAGGGACGAGAATCAATGGTACAAGAAGGCAAGGGAGAATAATCGAGAACGAATACGAAGTTTCAAAGACGGTAGAGAAATTTCTAGGAGAATTTTCAAGGCAGAGTGGATTGAGGTTTCTAAGGGTTTAGTCAGATGCGCAGGCTCGTACCAGTATAGTTACGTAACCGGTACGATATGCTCTGACCTGCATGGGCCACCAAAAAAATTTGTCACGACCCGCACCCGCTTTTCGGACGCGAGCACGTCTGCAAGCAAGCTACGCATCAAGCGGACTCCAGCCCGACTCGAATACATAAACGCTGTCACGGCTATGGTAAACTGCCAAATCATGGCAAACAAATCTATATCTCAATCCATAATAAGAATAATAACATGAATGAACACTATGTGTCGTGGTCTGCAGCCCACTAGCATATATGTTCGATAAGACTCTAAAGGAAATAACAAGAGTCTAAAACTGAATCAAGAACAGGATATCATGATAAGGTATGAGAGCACGAGCGGATAATAAATACAATAATGGTACCTGAATCCCGCAAGCGTATCATCAATGTCATCCAGAATACTAGCTGTCACCCAGTTCTTGAATTAGGGGTATTTTTGTCATTTTCAAGTTTATAATTTTGGAAATTTTATTTGATTTTATAGGATTTTTAGGGATTTGGTTGTTTGAGTTTGAATTTATCCATTTGGACTTAAGTTGGAGACCCGGGTAGTCTGGACACTAGTGGGACCCATATACTAGCTGGGCTTGGCCCACATGCCATCCTAACTAGGCTAGAAACCATAACCATACTTCCATGGCTTAACTAGTCATTTAGAGGCTTAATTAGTCATTTTGAAGTTAAACCGAACCAAACCAAATCCAACCAAACCAAACTAAGTCTAATGGGTGTGGAGGCCTAATGGGTCTCCACCCAAACCCATTTGGGACCCCCCATGGCCGGCCACATATAGGCCATTCCCCCTCCCTTTTACTTCACTCCTAAGTCTCTCTCTCTCTCTCTCTCTTCATTTCATTCTTTTTTCAAGTCCCCTCTTCTTCAAGAGATCTACATTAGGTAGTTCATTAAACCCTTATAAATTCCTCATTTACATTTATTCCTTCACAATAAGTGTAGAGGAGACCCATTCTCTACAAGTTGAACATAGCTTTTATAGGTTTCCTAAAACCTAGTTTAAGGATTTATTAGGAGTTTTTCCCTTTTAAGATATATATATATATATATATATATATATATATATATATATATATATATATATATATATATATATATATATATATATATATATTAATATATATATATGTATTTGTGTGTGTAGAGGAGAGGGGTGGTTGTGGTGTGTCATGAGAGTGTGTGTTGAGTGTGTGAGTGTGTGTAGAGGGAGTGGTGGTGGTGGTGGTGTCAGGAGTGTGTGTGTTTGAGTGTGTGGTGTGTTAGAGGATGGGATTAGTGAAGGGAGGTATTGATAGTGGGTTTTACATATATATAGAGATATTATGTGTATGATATATATATTATATATATATATATATAATAAATATATATATATATATATATATAGATATATATATATATATATATATATATATATATAGATTGCTAGATAGTTAGATAGATATATATATAGTATATATATAGAGAGAGAGGGGAAGAAGTAGAAGAAGTAGGAGAAGAAGAAGAGAGAAATAAGAAGAGCAGCAGCAGCAGCAGCAGCAGTAGACTGCAGTAGCAGCAGCAGCTTAAACAGTAGCAGCAGAAGCTTTAGCAATAGCAGCAGCAGCATTAGCAAGAGCAGCAGTAGCAGTAGCATAGGCAGGAGTAGGAGAAGGGAAAGGAAAGGAAAAAGGAAGGAGAAGGAGAAGGAAAAAGGAAGGAGAAGGAGAAGGAGAAGGAGAAGGAGAAGGGGAAGGGAAGGAAAAAGGGGAAGGAGAAGGAGAAGGAGGAGGAGAAGGAGAAGGGGAAGGGAAAGAAGAGTGATAGTGTAGGATTGGAAACTTATCCAATCCTAGAGAATGAGGTATCTAGGATACCAATTTGGTATCGGAATACTAGAGTTACTAGGATACGAGGTAGGGAATGTAGGAAATCAAATCGGAGTGAGTCGGAATTTAGTAAAAGGGGGATTTCGAGTTCCGAGTGTCGGAACGCGTCCAAATTGGATGAGACTTAGATAATGTGAATTAGATTTTGTGGTAGGCTCCCGGTTGAAATCGGGGTTTCGTGTGGGGATAGGAGGATGGTATCGCACGATATCATTGAATATCTTGCGATACTCAAGATAATCGGTAAATCGACAACATATGCCGCAAGATGGACTGGATGTCCACTCTACCTAGGAAGCTTGGTAGGTAATGATAGTGTAGGCTAGTATCCTACTACCCTAGGAAGCACGGGTCGAAATACCAAGCGTAGGTAGGCTAGCTTGGTATTGGACTAGGTTAGAAATTTACCTTTGTAAGGTAAGTAAATTAAGGTATTGGCCTACGGCCAAGATATGGGTTTCGGAGTTCAAGATGGACTTGGATAGGGTTGTAAGGGTTGGAAATGGTTAGAAATAGTCGCCTTGACCTAGTCTTGACCTTGGTTGACCACGATTGACTTTTAGACCAAAAGTCAACCATGGGTCACACTTTACCCAATTTAGTCCCAAATTCCATTAGAGTTGAACAGTTGACCAAAAGTCAACTGTTAGTCACCATTGACCTAGGGTTGACCTAGAGTTGACCAGAGTTGACCCGTTGACCAAAAGTCAACTGTAAGTCAACCTTGACCTAGTTTGATTTGGGTTGACTTCCATGTTTTTCTATGACCAGGTTTGACCTAACTAGACTTGTCTTGACCTAGAATGACTTAATAGGATTTAAATTGATTTGACTTTACTTCCTAAACATAGTATTGATACGTCTTGTTATTTATAGGTCCTCGAGGCACTGCATTGGATACAGTGACATATTATATCATATCACAGGCGAGTGCATTCTCTGATAACTTTTCCCAGTTTATGATAACTGTTATGATTCATGTACTTAGTATAGATATACTTATTCCTGACACATGGTTCTCACGTATTGGTATTCCTGGATCTTGACAAGAGGTGTTACTCCTTGTTAGCTTGGGATGTATTGTGCAAGCTCCCTTGTAGCTCTTGTGCAATATATGGTCACCGATTCTAGAAGATTTGCTCCCTTCTCATAGAATCCCATGTAGTGACGTATCCTGTTTGGATCCATTGTACCAGTTGGGGGCGGGGGAGTAGTAGCGTATGTATGTGATCAAATCCATCCCCATTCCCGAACAGTGTTAGTCATATACCGCACTTATGACTTGCCAGGCCAGTTACTTACAGGTGCCCAAGCCGATCACAAGTTGAAACTACTACTCAACACATTGGATAGATGGCTTACCCTGATTTGTGTACATACCATGATCAGTTCTACTTTCCTGTTCTAGCTTTAGCTCTACAGCTTACCATGCCATGATACATATATGTACACTCCATGATTTATTGTATGCTCTATTTACAGTCTTATGGCTTTTATCCTATCTTGAGATCTGTTATGAGGTTTATGTACTCGTTCCATCCTGACCGGATATGTTGACAATGTTTACAGATGCAGAGGAGGACTATACTGCACTTACTACGACCCACCGACGTAGTAGAGTTTAGAGACAGATACCCTAGATCAGCAGGGTGCAGTACCGCAGGGCGAGATACCACCTATCCTGTAGTAGAGTAGGTTTTTGTACTGGACCTTGTCTCGTTACTCTTGGGACTGTTATTATTTATTTAGTATTAGAGACTTTGGACTTGGACTTGTATATTCTTTGTGTTTGGACTTGACATGTTATATTTTATTGTCATGGTCTTTATCATTTAGTATTTACTTTATCATCTTAGAGTTGTGATTGAGTACTTATATATTATCATTGCTTGTCCTCCGTTCGGAGTTGACCATATTCTCGACAGGTTTTGATATTATATAAACTGTTGTTAGAGTAGTAAACCTACAACGTTCCATGCCATTTTTACGGTGAGGGCTGGGCGTTGTTACGCACACGTGCCCCTAGCAGCGGGTACGGGTCGTGACACTAGCTAACTCCATGCAATCGCTAAACCTGAAGAGATCATCAGGTCCTCAGAGGACATAGCAAGATACATAATATACATGCCTATCTAACAGTTTTATCATGCACAAGAAAATAACAAAAAAAATAGGAACACGACAAATGACTACGGACACGAACACGAACACTAGAACAACTATGTATAAATGAACTACCGGATGAACGATACACGAGATCAATGGAAGAACCAAACCCTCATCCCGAGTGTGGACGCACGGATTTGAACTAAGCACTAACCCTCGTCCCGAGTGTGGACTCTCTGGTTTGCTCACGGTAAGACACGCTCGTCCCGTGTGTGGACTCTATGGTAAATTGGTCAACCCTCATCCCGAGTGTGGACTCTCTGGTGCCAATGATCACGACAAACACCCTCGTCCCGTGTGTGGACCTCTGGTGCACCAGACTACCCTCGTCCCGAGTGTGGACTCTCTGGTTATGTAAAATGATAATCAAGGCTATGGCAGTTCAATACACGCACTCGTTCTATGACACGACTCAAGCAAGG
Source organism: Iris pallida (assembly GCA_029216955.1). NCBI lineage: Eukaryota > Viridiplantae > Streptophyta > Magnoliopsida > Asparagales > Iridaceae > Iris > Iris pallida. Next base: position 12,767,420 of record JANAVB010032419.1, read on the forward strand.
TACTGGTGAGAAACTCTAAGTGTGAAACACAAGGCCAAACATGAACACGGCTATAAACAATAAAACAACTCCACAGAAAATAACACGAAAAGTACATGTCCATAAATAATCCAAGACAGAAAAAATAAAAGGAACTGCATGAAATTAAAACTGTAGAGGAAGACAAGGTATACTTGCCTGGAGGTTGCACGCAGATCCAATAACAATCTAGTCCACTGCTAAGCCATAAAGTCCAAATTATTACAACTGTCTCCGAAAGCTGAACAGACAATGCCAACAGTCTCAGAATAGTCAAATTAGCTAGGATTGCCTGTCCTTAAGTCCAATTCTGGATACAAGGGCAAAACGGTAGTTTCGGACAAAATGGTGTCCGCCGTTGGACCCGCTTTGCACCGACAAAGCGTGTCAGAGTCAATGGTCTCTAGAGTCATCAAACTATGTCTACGAATTCGTTTTGGTGATACGAACCCAACGGTATGTCCAGTTTTGGATTCCGGTGGTCCGTGCACAAAATCGCCCGTTGAATTGGATCGTGGGGCCCACGAAACGGCGATCCAATCAATTGTCTCAGAATCGGACCAAACTTGGCAAGAAGGACCAGAAAAACGATATGGTCATGTTGGTGCAAGTTTCGTCTCGATCTGACGAACGTGCACAAAGTAATTGGAAGACTTGCACAAGGCCGATACGGTGAATTTCGACGGATACGCATCAAATTCGTCGCGCACACGCGACCAATTTGAATTCCGTCAAAGCCTACACGTCCACGAAACCGTTATGCACCTTTCGATACTTTCGGTTCGCGACCACGTCGCCCGGTTTGGCGGGATGCACGTCGTATCGGACAATTTTATTAATTTTAAAACAGATTTCGGTCAACTTCAGAATTCGATTTCTCGACGCGTAGTCGATGATTTCCAAATCCACAAAAATGGTCGTAAAGTCCTATATGTCGTCTATAACTGCCTTCAAATAGATTTTTGAAATCATGCATGGTTTGGATGATAATTAAATACAAAGTAGGCTAGTTCGACTGTTGTCAGTCCTATTTTTGGGACAGGTTTTCATCGATTTTCGGGGCGATATTCTGGCCGTTCTAGCGCATCTACACATAAAGTAATTGAAAGAATGTAAGCGTATATTGGCTTCGTACCAGAGTTGGAAGATCGAGAATCGGTCGAGAGACGAGGCGGGAAACTCATCGCGAAGTCGAGCTTCCGACTGCTGCAACCTGCTGTTGCTCACCCGCGCATATGCGCGCGCACGGCGGTCGTCCGGCGGTCCTCCGACGACGCGCGGCCGTCGGGTGGCAGCCCAGAGGCTGGGCATGGGTTAGGGTTAGGGTTTATGAAGAACTCCTCCCCTCCTTTCTCGTTCTATCGATTATATATATATATCGACTGCTATTCCAAACATGGGTCGGGGCTCGGCTCTTCGCAGTTCTCGGTTTGAACTGTTTGCCCCATGGGGGGCTCGGTCGGGATTTCCTTTTCCTTCTATTTATTTTAACAGCTTATGCAATTGCAAGACTCTAGATGCAACAGGAGCTGCTCTCTTCTGGTACCATCTTCATTTGATTACTTCTCTTCTAGTATATAAACAACTTTCTAGTCCTTTCTGTTAGTAGAGCAATAATATACAAACATACAGTTTAACCCATCAACTAAATAAATCTATATATATATAGCTAAAATATTTATATCTATATATCTATATACTTATATATATATATATATATATTATAATATATAATATATATATAATATAATATATATATATATACATATATACGTATATACGATATTCCTATATATGCATAAATACGTATATCCACAATAATATATATATATATAATATATAATATATATATAATTATATAATATATATATATATATATATATATATAATATATATATATATATATATATATATTTGTGGATATACGTATTTATGCATATATAGGAATATACGTATATATGTATATATATATATATCTATATATATAATATATATATATATATATTATATATATATTACATATATACTATTCCTATATAGCATAATACGTATATCCACAAATATATATATATATATATATATATATATATATATATATAATATATATATATATGTATACATGTGCGTATATACATATGTATATATTCACACACATTCCTAATAATACATACACACATATATATAATATATATATATATACAATATTCAATATAATAACATTTATATACATACACACATTTAATATATATCTATATTTATATACACATATATATATATATCTATATTACACACATCTATATACATATATACCTCATATATTTATATACCAATAAATACTCAATTAATAAATAATAATATCTAATAGCAATAATATATTTATTTAGTGACCACAGAATAATAAAATAATACTAAAATAATTAAATGGTGGTTTGGTGAATCTATACTATTCACCTTTGTCTGGGTCCAAAAAATTGTACAAATATTGTAAAACAATATTTAATAATAAAATACCAGTTTTGTACAAATATTCAAATGGTTAAAAATGTACCTCAATACCTAAAATAATTTAGGGAATATTTGTACACACATAAAATATGACTACATGGTCGTCCCTGGTCTCACTGCATGTCCACATAGGCTTGGATTCGGTTCGGGCTCAGCTCGGGCTAAATCGACACAAACGGGTCTCCTACAAGTCAATAAATATAATAATAATTAATTAAACTTATTTATAATGGTCATACTATAACTTGGTCTGGTTTTTCTAGTTAGGACACTCCTATGGCTCGGCATTCCCCTACTATGGCTAAACACTAGTCAAAGCACGCCACTGCACTATCCGTACCATGATTCCTAGTCGTCTGGTACTTCAAAACTCAACCATGGCTAAAATCGTCTACCGTAAAAGCTAACTAAATAATTATTTATAAAATTCTAAAATCACTATTTAAATCAAATAAATAATAAAAAAATATTTCAAAAATTTCGGGAAGGGAGGCTACAGACGCACAAAGTATTGCGGAGTTTTCAAAGATAGCTGCTTATATTTCAAAGTACTAAAGGGGCATGATGTATGGAACGGGAAGTTATTTCATGGCAGCTGTAGGTCCTAAAAAATCAGGTTGCACACCTCAACAAAGTCAGAAAATCAAGAAATACAATTTTCAGATGAACTGCGCAGACATCAGATTGCGCACTGTTCAGATTGCGCACACTGGTTTGCGCACACTCTCAACTGCGTAGGCTGATGTCACGCCCCGGTTCCAAGATATGTGGGACCAGGAACACGTGGCGTGCCAGCTGTACGATCAAGTATAGAAAAATCCCAATTTAATGGACTATACTCGATCGTAGTACGCTGAAGTAACAACTAAATAACAATACAGGCAGGTAAATACTAATCTCATCCACAGGAAAAATCACAGAATAAAGCTGGAAGGAATAAAAATAACTCTGAATCAAACTACAAGTCATGACTAGTGGAAAATAATTCACCAATAAATGTATGAAAGAACTACTAAAAGAGTACAACTGAACCAGAAAAGAAATAGATAGCCACTAGCAGAAATCACCTAAGAACTCAAGAAACTCACGAGGTTCAACATTGAAGTCCTCGTCAGCAAAAGTCTCCAATCTCCGTAGTCCGTCGGTACCTGTGCTCGTCCCAATCTGGAAAAGGTGTCAGGTCCTCAGAGGGACGTAACAAGTACACAAGAAATCGACATGCATGATAGTACAGGGCAGTATATAAATAACTAGAACAAAATGTAACATAACATCTCCCCAACCAAACAAGGACAGGATATATCATGCAACATACGACAGGTAAACTAACCATATATGTGTAAAATGCACTCGAGACATCTCTAGTGGCACATGAGAGGGGGAGAAGAAGAAGAAACGGCCACCAAGCGTTCTACGGTTTGAGAAACGAGGGGCTACGAGCATCCAGCGTCCATTGGAAACAGAAATTCTCATACACCACTAGTAGACTCTCCCCACCCAATGTATATCCGTACCGTATATACGGTACAAATAATATGCAAGACGTCATAGTATATATAAGTAGACCTGTACCAACCACTAGACCAGACGCGAACTCACGTGCCAATGATCAGTCGACACACAAATCCATGCTCTCAACTCACTCATATAGTGATCGTGTATGATACGGTGTCCGACTAGAAGGTACCACATACCTTCACAATACACGGGATAAGTCCACTACTACTAGACGCGTGCACACAATTGAGAAGTAACTAGGTAACATAAACTAACTGCAAAAATATACAATCAAGCAAGGTGTACTTGCCTGTGTCCAGCAACTGAGTATCTGGGTCCAAAGTAGAGTCCGAGTCCCGAGAAGCAAATAATCCTAAACAAAATTTATCTCTAATTAATTACTAATTAAACAATTTAAACAATTCATTTAATTGCTAAGTAATCTATAATTTAAATTAATCTAGTACTACTAGCTAACTAGTATCAAATTTTTATGAATAATAATTATACAATAATAAATAGGTAACCATACTTATTATCATACCATTTATATTCTGAAATTTATTTACAACTAAATATTTAATAATTAATTAACTAATTAATGATAATCAATTAACCAACCATTTTAATACACACATGAATACACAATTCCTAATAATACTAACTTAAATAGTAAAAATCCTTAAAAATTATTTTTAGTCTATTTTAATAATAACTAAATAATATCAGAATAATAAATATATATTATATATATATTTTACAGAAAATGAATTATTACCATTAAACTATTTATTAAATAACTAGTTGAATAATAACAATAAGTACTTAATAATTCTAAATAAATCCAAATAAATCACCACCAACCTTAAATTTAATCATTAAAACTAAATTCACAGTAGTAACACAAAATTAATAATTATTTAAATCAGTAAATAATTATTACACAATTTATTACATAAACCTAAACATGATTCTCAAAATTACTTTTAAGTCTTAAAAATTCGTAAATATATCTAAAATACATAAAATAAATTCCTAAATACCATATTTACACATTTCTAACAGAATCATATCACTTCACAAAATTTACAATATTTATATAATTAATAACAATTAATTATATAATATATTCAACTTATGTAATAAATCTAGAAATTACTCAACTAAATCTAAATAATTATAAATAATAATAAATAAATATTGGAATTATTTTTCTACAGAATAACATGCTATTACAAACATTTTCAATTCAATAAGTATTATTTAATTACTAACCAAATAAATAAGATAAATTGAAAACAATATTTAATATTCAATTTGATTAATACAAAACTTCCAAGATAAATCTAAATATAATATTTTAAACACCAATAAAATTCTGGAAAAATTTCCATAACTTACTTTATAATTAAATATATATTTTCCATATAAATTATATTATTTAAATATTTAATAATTAAATAATAAGCATCAAAACGGAATTAATTAAACAGTGTAAATTCGCTATTTTTCACATAAAATAATTATAAATTAAATTATAAAAATTCTGGAAAAATTATTTTAAAATACTATATTAATTATACAAACTTTTTCATGTACAAAGTTTTCTCTAATTCGTAATCAAAATGTTACAAAAAAATTAAAATAGAAAACATATTTAATTAATTACTAACATTGAAACTTCATAATTAAATATAAATAAATATCATTAATTAATATTAAATCACACGAAAATTAGGGTAGAACCCCTACATATTTACCAATGATTTTCTACATTTAGATCTAATTAATCATCAATCTATTCATCACAACAATCCTTACAATAATCTGAATATTCAGAATTTAATTATTAAAACTTGGTTTAAAGCATGCAAAGAGGATTTAATCCACGTGACAGCGCCACGGGGGGGCTGGGGTTACCTTGCCACGCCGCAGGGGGGGTGGCTCGCCGACGAGGGGGGGTTGCGCCGACGAGGGGGCCGCCGGATGCTACACGCGGGCGCGGGAAACGCCGCATCTCGTCGTCGACGGCGGGGCTCCGGGTGAGGGGGGAAGGAGATAGACGAGAGAGAGAGAGAGGGATAGGGTGGCGGTGATGAAGGGGGGGCTGGTGGTTTTTGTGGAGGCAAGTTTAGGGTTAGGGTTGAGAGTAGATGCATATATATATATATGCATGAAGGAGATCCAAATGAATAGGACCATACTGGGTTGGGCCTAAGTTAGGGTTAAACTTAAGGAATGGGTTTGGTTGCTAGGAATTTTAACACCACATCTATATAAGTATAGATATATATATAATCTAAAAATAAAACCAATTGAATAATAACACTATATATATTTAATTATTGATATAAATATAATCTAATAATAAATCTATATGAAACTTGGTTAGAGTTTATAAATAATTTAATAATTAATGTAACAACATTTATTTAACAAATAACAATATTTAGTAATCTTGCATCTATATATATATTTACAATATAAATTAAACCCTGATTAGAAATAATTAATTAATTATTAAATAAATAGATTAACAAGCTATTCTTCAAAAAAAAAAAAAATTTAAAATTCCCTGAAAATTCAGGGGGTTTACAGCTGACGTGGCAAAAGTCATCATTATCTGACACAAATCAAATCTTCCTGACAACTGACAGCACGAAGAACGAGGAGACTGCTCGTTTATTGCGCCACACAACGCTCGAGGACGGCTGACAGCTGGCAGCACAACCCATTTCCTGCGCAGTCTAATCCTGCGCAATCCGAAGCCTGCGCAGTCCAAGTCTGCGCAATCTAAAGCCAGCGCAATTCAAATTGCGCGCTCTATCAACACAACTGACAAAGTACACGTGGCATGCATGCCATCAATTGCTCATTACGTGGCAACTGTCTATGCACGATCATGCGCATTTCAATCAAATGATGCCATGTGTCCAAGACAGTTGGCCCATGATCCAACAACTGTCTGCGCAGTCCACTGTTGCGCAATCCAATTGCTGCGCAAACCATCCTGCGCAGTCCATGTCACGTCCCAGAACCAGAATACTGGAGAGCGGGGGCAGACATAGCCAGCTACGTAATCCCAAAGTACGTTAATACTCTGAAATTACGTATAAGCTGTCAAGACATGGGTATTACTCTACAAGCCATCAGTCAACCCTATGGTTTAACAATCCTAGGTATCTCAATCACAGGCAATTATACAAGAACAAAGAGTACGATCATCATACATACACTAGTAAGGCGTCCCGAACCATATATACATGAATGATTATGAAGCCAGTATCACAAAGCTGATGACTAGCTAGAGTATTAGTCGTACATGATAAGGACTAGCTATAGTCTAGAATATATATATCATGTTTATGCCCGTAGGCTACAATATCAAGGAAAATACCAAAATACGAGCTAAACACGTGCTCGGGGCTAAACGTTATAAGAGGAGAATTTACATATCAGTGGGAGGATGAAGAAGAAGCCCACTGAGGCACTCTGGTGCTCCGGCTGGTCACCGTTGAGTAGATGGTGCGGTAGATCCTTCGGGCTCTTCTATTAGAACCTGGCCATGCAAAACCAGTGGGGTCAGACCCCAAATAGCAAGTACCACAAAGGAGGCCGAACTATGAACTTAAAATCAGTAATCATTAGTAAACAAAGCAAGCAATAAGTAAGGGAGGATCGAGATTTGTGCAGTACCAATGCACTTATCACGAACATAGAGAGACTGTAAGTAAAGCATCATTGAGCATAAAGTAAACTGGAGAACATGTTAAATAAATAGAAATAGACAATATACGAAGAGAGGACGAAGGCACTATTCCGGAAGCCAGGTTACAACCCTTAAACCAAATAAGGACCGGGATTGTAACCCTACGCCTGAACGGGACTTGGTCTCTGATCATTTATTGCTAGAGGTGACAATCATTAAGTGACAATCATAGAGTGACAATACAGAGTATAATACATTAGAGTGACAATTATTGCAATTATTATCCTGGAACAATTAGGAACTGGATCTAGACAAGACTTAGACTGGAAAGGTGATATACGATGGGATAACCATGGGACTATTCAGATAACCAGGTTACAACCCGTAAACCAAACAAGGACCAGGGTTGTAACCCTTCGTCTGAACAGAACTTGGTTTCTCCCACCATTTATCGGCAAGATAAATAAGAAATCAGGACATGTAACAATCATGTACAAGATCAAGACAAGACTAGACAGACTGAACTCCATCCAACATTCACGGCCAAGCAATAAGTACGGCTTGATACTTTAACTAACTAGGATTATCACAGGCCTAGTTACTAGCAAGATGCAATGAGAATTCCAAGTCCGGTTACCTGCTTGTTACTACCTGAGTGATCCCAGCAAGAAAAGGAAAAGATATCAGGATATAGCAGACACACTGTAGTAAGATACATGTGTCCTAAGGTACCACACTCGACGGCGGGCTGGAAGTGCGCTCATCTCCACGGATAGCAACAAATTCCAAGTATATATATATATAAGGCCGGGACCAAAGGGGCAACATGTAACTGAGAAATTCTCCATGAACTATTATATTATTCTAGTTATTAGCCTTAGCCATTTACAGTAGATACCCCTGACCGTGGTACTCAGGGGTCCTCATCCTAGACATGATGCAAGACAAGACAGGTTCATTTGTACAAGCACAATCGCCCACGGTGTCCAGGTCATTCATTTTATCATGTCAAGCTAGCCGTCGCAACAGCCTTTCGAGAAATATATCATGTCAGGTTTATCATGTCAAGAGTGCGCCACGACGGACCACTATCAAGAATTATCATGCCAAGTTATCATGTCAAATTTGTCAGGTCAAGTTATCATGTCAGGAGTGCACCACGGTGGGCCACTATCAAGTCATGTCATTATCAAGGAAGGAAGAAACTTAAGCAATTAAAATAATAATATAATATAATATATATATTCTTGAAGCCAAGGAGAAACTCTACAACTTTCATGTTGGGAGTGGAAAGAAATTCGGACCACAATTCACGCAAATAAGACATTTAAACAATCAAAGTGAGACCCGTGCGGTCTAAAAGTAGGAGAACAAACATACGGTCAAAGAGAGTGGGAGGCCACCCATGCGGCTCCGAAATTATTTAAATAAAATCAGTCAAACATTTAAGGCCAGCAAGCCATATGCGGCTAGCATACAATTGTGCATGCGGCCAAGAGTGGGAGGGACCCCATGCGGCCAGGAAACAATAAATAGGCCACTATCAAATAAGACAAAAGACAGTGGGACCCTCATTAAATGCAAACTCCCACTTCAGCAAGCAAGTCAACTAAAGGAAGCTATGTGGGACCCCCCACAATAAATGCAATAAGAAAAGGTTCACGTGAGCTACCTAATTAATGGTTCACGTGGCCAAAATATTAGATAGTGGGAGAGGGGAGCCTATGCGGCTCACCCTCACATTGGCTTGCATGAAAGTACAAACAAATAATAAAGAAATAATGGCCATGCGGCTGGCATCTCCAGAATGCTTAATCCAAGCATTAAAGCATCAAGACAAATGTTTTAACCAATCATTAAAGCAAAAGAAATGCTTTAACCAAACAATTATAGCATATAAGACAAAAGCTAAAAAAATCCCTTTAGGAAATAACCCCCAGACCCATGCGGCTAGCTTAGCTTCATTAGGAGAATGCATGAAAATATTAAGTAGTAAATATAAAAGGACTTAAATGCATAAAACATACAATATATATTAATACTAGGTCTTAATTGCATAAAGTACTAAATCCATGCAAGTATTTACTGCACTAAGACTTAAATGGAATGCTTATATAAAGTAAGGACTTAAATGCCAAAAAGGCATTAAGTCCAACAGAAGCCTCTGCGGCTCATTCAATCTCAAGGCATGAGAATGCCTTATTTAATGTATTATCAAACGTGCATTCAATGCATCCTAAAGCAAGGCATTATTTAATGAGTTTACAAAAGTACATTCAATGAATCCTGACGCAAGCATTTATTTAATGCTTTTAAGGATGTATGCGGCTGGGCAAAGCATTACATTTAATGCTTTAGAATGCTGCGGCTTGGATTTGTATATGCGGCTTGGATTTGTTAAAGAATTATATTTCTTTAACAAAAGTGCATGCGGCTTGGATTTGACAAAGCATTGTATTTTAATGCTTTACATGCGGCTGGTGTTCAACAATACATTAACTGCGATCCTCATGCGGCTGGGTTATAAATGCTATCACGTCAGGAAGCAATTAATGCTGCCACGCCCATGCAGCTAAGCAAGATTCCTGTGGCCAAAAAGCAAGCAAGCAATAATTTGTTGCCAACTGAGAAGAAGTTCGTAGAAAATACCATGGCTTCTCCACACCACCCAATTTTCCACAGGAGTCCAAATTTGGACTTCCATAGGTCAAAATGGGGTAGAACGAAATTCTCTACAACATGGAACCATCAGTTGACAAAAATATGCAAGTTTAACAGATCAAAACCCATAAAAAACTGAAATTACTTCAAAGTTAGATCTACAACAATCTAGCCATCAAATTGGAAAACTCCAAGTTCTAAACATGCTTAGAATGTAACAACAAAGAGAATGGAACAAACGAAATAGAAATCGTCCAACGTTTGGCAAGGTGTACTTGCCTCTCTCCAATGGCTAGGGTTTGGTGGAAAAGAAATGAATGAGGGTGAATGAGGAGGAAGAGAGAAAAAGTGGCTTATATAACAAGCTCAAGTGATCTCCACCATTCATTCCTCTCCACTCAATCTAAGCCATACACCTCATCTCATGAGAAACCAACTAAACCAAACCAAGTCAAAGTGGAACCGAACCAAATAAAACCAAATCCAAGTTAAACCAAGTCATAAAATCCTACATTTAGGAAATTTTAAAATATCACGCAAATCGATAAATACGAAATACGGCTCAAATAAACACGTATCCGTATAAAATACCGATACAGTGAGACGGGTCTCACAACTCTCCACACCTTAGAAAAATTCCGTCCTCGGAATTTCCTGAGGCTAGTCGAGCAAGATAACAAAACAAAAGCTCCAGGAAACTCAACAATCTCAATAAATCAATCATGGCATAAAAGTAAGGTAAAACAATCAGTAATGTAAATAAATGCACAAGAACAGTTACAATCATGATCAAGAAGAGCTAGAGGCATATGGATCAATATGTCTTCTGAGACAGTTGTGTAGAACCAACGTCCTCGTTGGCCTAAGCTGACTCCAAAAATGGATAAAAGTCAAGCCTCAAGGTAAGTCGGTACCAATGACTTAGTTCAAGACATGACTCTACCGAGGACGTGTCATCGTAGTTGAAACAGATGCTTGGACCTTATCACCTGTCTCAAGATACGAAGACAGAAGCGACTGGCTGATCGGGATAGACTAATATCTCTGCCTGCATGCTGAGACTGATCCTCCATAACTGGCCTGGCTGAAGAATGCTGAGCTGCCCTCGGCAAAACACGAACAAGATAATCAGAAGGATCAAGAACAGTGCCTTTGAAAGTTGAAGGACACAAGATCAAATCATGGGAACAGGAATGACTAACGATCAAAACAGATATCAAGTCAAGTATCAGAGATAGAGAATAATTCGAAGGAGATCAATAAGGATAATCGTGATTGAGATATCTAAACATGGTAACCCCCACAAATATGAAAATCGAGACCTGCGTGGGCCACCACTAAAACCATGTCATCGTAGTTGAAACAGAATACTGGAGAGCAGGGGCAGACATAGCCAGCTACGTAATCCCAAAGTACATTAATACTCTGAAATCACGTATAAGCTGTCAAGACATGGGGGTTACTCTACAAGCCATCAGTCAACCCTATGGTTTAACAATCCTAGGTATCTCAATCACAGGCAATTATACAAGAACAAAGAGTACGATCATTATACATACACTAGTAAGGCGTCCCGAACCATATATACATGAATGATCATGAAGCCAGTATCACAAAGCTGATGACTAGCTAGAGTATTAGTCGTACATGATAAGGACTAGCTATAGTCTAGAATACACATATCATGTTTATGCCCGTAGGCTACAATATCAAGGAAAATACCAAAACACGAGCTAAACACGTGCTCGGGGCTAAACATTATAAGAGGAGAATTTACATATCAGTGGAAGGATGAAGAAGAAGCCCACTGAGGCACTCTGGTGCTCCGGCTGGTCACCGTTGAGTAGATGGTGCGGTAGATCCTTCGGGCTCTTCTATTAGAACCTGGCTATGCAAAACCAGAGGGGTCAGACCCCAAATAGCAAGTACCACAAAGGAGGCCGAACTATGAACTTAAAACCAGCAATCATTAGTAAACAAAACAAGCAATAAGTAAGGAAGGATCGAGATTTGTGCAGTACCAATGCACTTATCACGAACATAGAGAGACTGTAAGTAAAGCATCATTGAGCATAAAGTAAACTGGAGAACATGTTAAATAAATAGAACTGGACAATATACGAAGAGAGGACGAAGGCACTGTTCCGGAAGCCAGGTTACAACCCTTAAACCAAACAAGGACCGGGATTGTAACCCTTCGCCTGAACGGGACTTGGTCTCTGATCATTTATTGCTAGAGGTGACAATCATTAAGTGACAATCATAGAGTGACAATACAGAGTATAATACATTAGAGTGACAATCATTGCAATCATTATCCTGGAATAATTAGGAACTGGATCTAGACAAGACTTAGACTGGAAAGGTGATATACGATGGGATAACCATGGGACTATTCAGATAACCAGGTTACAACCCGTAAACCAAACAAGGACCAGGGTTGTAACCCTTCGTCTGAATAGAACTTGGTTTCTCCCACCATTTATCGGCAAGATAAAGTAAGAAATCAGGACATGTAACAATCATGTACAAGATCTAGACAAGACTAGACAGACTGAACTCCATCCAACATTCACGGCCAAGTAATAAGTACGGCTTGATACTTTAACTAACTAGGGTTATCACAGGCCTAGTTACTAGTAAGATGCAATGAGAATTCCAAGTCCGGTTACCTGTTTGTTACTACCTGAGTGATCCCAGCAAGAAAAGGAAAAGATAGCAGGATATAGCAGACACACTGTAGTAAGATACATGTGTCCTAAGGTACCACACTCGACGGCGGGCTGGAAGTGCGCTCATCTCGACGGATAGCAACAAATCCCAAGTATATATATATATATATATATATATATAAGGCCGGGACCAAAGGGGCAACAGGTAACTGGGAAATTCTCCATGAACTATTATATTATTCTAGTTATTAGCCTTAGCCATTTACAGTAGGTACCCCAGACCGTGGTACTCAGGGGTCCCCATCCTAGACATGATGCAAGACAAGACGGGTTCATTTGTACAAGCACAATCGCCCACGGTGTCCAGGTCATTCATTTTATCATGTCAAGCTAGCCGTCGCAACAGCCTTTCGAGAAATATATCATGTCAGGTTTATCATGTCAAGAGTGCGCCACGGCGGACCACTATCAAGAATTATCATGCCAAGTTATCATGTCAAATTTGTCAGGTCAAGTTATTATGTCAGGAGTGCACTACGGCGGGCCACTATCAAGTCATGTCATTATCAAGGAGGGAAGAAACTTGAGCAATTAAAATAATAATATAATATAATATATATTCTTGAAGCTAAGGAGAAACTCTACAACTTTCATGTTGGGAGTGGGAAGAAATTCGGACCATAATTCACGCAAATAAGACATTTAAACAATCAAAGTGGGACCCGTGCGGTCTAAAAGTGGGAGAACAAACATGCGGTCAAAGAGAGTGGGAGGCCACCCATGCGGCTCCGAAATTATTTAAATGAAATCAGTCAAACATTTAAGGCCAGCAAGCCATATGCGGCTAGCATACAATTGTGCATGCGACCAAGAGTGGGAGGGACCCCATGCGTCCAGGAAACAATAAATAGGCCACTATCAAATAAGACAAAAGACAGTGGGACCCTCATTAAATGCAAACTCCTACTTCAGCAAGCAAGTCAACTAAAGGAAGCTATGTGGGACCCCCCACAATAAATGCAATAAGAAAAGGTTCACGTGAGCTAGCTAATTAATGGTTCACGTGGCCAAAATATTAGATAGTGGGAGAGGGGAGCCTATGCGGCTCACCCTCACATTGGCTTGCATGAAAGTACAAACAAATAATAAAGAAATAATGGCCATGCGGCTGGCATCTCCAGAATGCTTAATCCAAGCATTAAAGCATCAAGACAAATGTTTTAACCAATCATTAAAGCAAAAGAAATGCTTTAACCAAACAATTATAGCATATAAGACAAAACCTAAAAAAATCCCTTTAGGAAATAACCCCCAGACCCATGCGGCTAGCTTAGCTTCATTAGGAGAATGCATGAAAATATTAAGTAGTAAATATAAAAGGACTTAAATGCATAAAACATACAATATATATTAATACTAGGTCTTAATTGCATAAAGTACTAAATCCATGCAAGTATTTACTGCACTAAGACTTAAATGGAATGATTATATAAAGTAAGGACTTAAATGCCAAAAAGGCATTAAGTCCAACAGAAGCCTCTGCGGCTCATTCAATCTCAAGGCATGAGAATGCCTTATTTAATGTATAATCAAACGTGCACTCAATGCATCCTAAAGCAAGGCATTATTTAATGAGTTTACAAAAGTACATTCAATGAATCCTGACGCAAGCATTTATTTAATGCTTTTAAGGATGTATACGGCTGGGCAAAGCATTACATTTAATGCTTTAGAATGCTGCGGCTTGGATTTGTTAAAGAATTATATTTCTTTAACAAAAGTGCATGCGGCTTGGATTTGATAAAGCATTGTATTTTAATGCTTTACATGCGGCTGGTGTTCAACAATACATTAACTGCGATCCTCATGCGGCTGGGTTATAAATGCTATCACGTCAGGAAGCAATTAATGCTGCCACGCCCATGCGGCTAAGCAAGATTCCTGTGGCCAAAATGCAAGCAAGCAACAATTTGTTGCCAACTGAGAAAAAGTTCGTGGAAAATACCATGGCTTCTCCACACCACCCAATTTCCCACATGAGTCCAAATTTGGACTTCCATAGGTCAAAATGGGGTAGAACGAAATTCTCTACAACATGGAACCATCAGTTGACAAAAATATACAAGTTTAACAGATCAAAACACATAAAAAACCGAAATTACTTCAAAGTTAGATCTACAACAATCTAGCCATCAAATTGGAAAACTCCAAGTTCTAAACATGCTTAGAATATAACAACAAAGAGAATGGAACAAACGAAATAGAAATCGTCTAATATTCGGCAAGGTGTACTTGTCTCTCTCCAATGGCTAGGGTTTGGTGGAAAAGAAATGAATGGGGGTGAATGAGGAGGGAGAGAGAAAAAGTGGCTTATATAACAAGCTCAAGTGATCTCCACCATTCATTCCTCTCCACTCAATCTAAGCCATACACCTCATCTCATGAGAAACCAACTAAACCAAACCAAGTCAAAGTGGAACCGAACCAAATAAAACCAAATCCAAGTTAAACCAAGTCATGAAATCCTACATTTAGGAAAATTTAAAATATCATGCAAATCGATAAATACGAAATATGGCTCAAATAAACACGTATCCGTATAAAATATCGATACAGTGAGACGGGTCTCACAGTCCAGAATAACTAAAAGTTAGTTATTTCTCAGAATTCTATAAATAGAGTTTCAAGTCTCCATTCAAGGGGATCATGGATCACGGATCAAGGATCAGAGATCAGAAATCAGAGATCATAGAGAGATCAGAGAGTCCAGGAGTTCTTGCCCAAGTGCTGCTACATTCTTCCGAGGCTTTTGCCTTCAACTTCCGAGGTTTTTACCTTCAATTCCAGAGTTGTCTTCAACTTCAGAGGCTCCGTCTTCAAAGTTCATATCGTCCAAGGGATAAAGTAATCGTCATCTAGATTGGATTCCTACAGTTGTACCATTCCCAGAATTCAAATTATAATCTTTTACAAAGTTTGTATCAATAAAGTTCTACACTTTTGTTTTTGTAAACAAAATGGCGACTCTGCTGGGGACGACTTTCTCCTCCGACGAGGAAGTGACAACTCAATGTGACGTAGCGTCTATCAGAAAGACGCAGAAGACACTGGTTGTGAAAATCAACCAGACAGCCTACGAGACTATGATCAATTCCAAGACCATTTCTCGCACTGCAACCACTTCTGCCACAAGCAAAGTGTGCCCAGTGTGGGTCCCAAAGACTGATGCGCAGTCTATTGATGCTGCCAGCAAGACTCCTGCGCAGTCTGCCAGCAAGACTCCTGCACAATCTGCCAGCAAGACTGCTGCGCAGTCCAAAGCTTCTGTCATCAAACCTGCTGCACAATCTGTCTCTGCTACTGCTGCACAATCTGCTGTTGCCAGTATACATAGTACTTTATATGCTGCCTTGGCTAAGTGCAAGACTCCTATGCCCCTGGCGCAATTGGCTGCCAATCTTTCTGCGCAGTCCAATGCTCCAACATCCAGAGTCCACCCTAAGCACTCTGTAGCAAGGACTCCTGATACGCAAACCACAGTCTCTGTGGCCAAAACCAGTGTGCCATCCATTCATGCGCAAACTGCTTCTGCGCAATCCAATAGTGACAGCCTTTTGGCTAAACTTTCTTCTTCTCATAAAAAGGGGAAAGGCTCTGTTCCTCTTCCCAAACACACTGTTGTTCCTGTACAATTTACTGGGGGTTGTCCTTTGACTATTTCTCTTCCTCTTCAAAACAAAAGAAAAGGTCCATTGGTCTTTTCTCAAACTTCCTTGTCCCATGACTTGGAAGATAACAGAGGGAAACGCTCTTTAGCTAACCCTTCTTCATAAAACAAAGGAAAAGGACCTTTGGTCTTTTCTTAATCTTCCTCAGTTTTTACTGTAGAAGATCAATCTGAACGTGCCTCTGTACCAATCAGTACTAGAACTCTTTCAAAAAAGGATTCTTCTTTCCTTCATGACAAGAGAACTTGTACTGACCAAAGAGGTATTCTGCCTACCCCGGTAGTAGAATTCCAAGACCTCCCAACTCTCAAAATATCCCGCTCAAGACAAGGAAAATTGTTGGTGTCTCAGACAGAAGCCCCTGGGGGTGAGTTTGCAGATCTAAGGACTTATCTCAACAGGCCTACTTCGGTAAAACGCAAACAACCAATGCCGAAGATCAGACATCAAAGACAAACTTCCAGGGCCAAAGATCCTGACAGTTATGCTAATAAAGTGAGTACTTCCCTGTACACTCAAGGGACTAAACATTTAAAGAATCGGAATCATATTCCAAATATCATCAAAGAACAGATCCCTCAGAGTTTTTCTCGTCCTGCTGTTGTTCCCGATCTCCGAGAACATCTCAGGCAAAAATGGGACAATGTCTCAACACCTCCAGTTCAAACATCTGATCATCATTGCAACCACAAAGTCATCATCCAATGTTGTTGTCAAACAACAAAACGATCTGTCTTCGATCGTTTAACTTTTGCAAAATCTGAACCTATGTGAGAGGATGAAGAAGTGTTGTACGCTTCTGTCAACATGACTTCCCGAGATACTGGGGGTAGAAAGTGCTCCAAGCACGGCAAATCTCGCAAGCCAAGCCAGTGGTATTTAGATCTACTCCAAGAATCTTCTGAAGGAGTATTTCAACATACCCGTTCCCGAAGCCGAGATACAATCGGTCAAAGGAATCTTTCTCAAAACCCTTCGAGTTACCTTCCTACTTCTCAGTCAGGAGACGATTCTTTCTCTGACTATGATGCATATAGCAAAAGCTCTGAACAGACAGTGTCTTCTACTGTACCAAGAGAAGTCACTGCGTATGTTGTTAATGAAGACCAAGATGCTTCAACCTCAGCAAATCAAGAACAGCGAATCGCTGCACTTGAAGACAAGCCAAAGACCATGGCTGAAATGGTCGCTAGTATGCATTCTATCATTGTGGCCCAATATGCCACACCACCGACTGTACCTGCTGCGAGTCCGGAGATCATAGCATCTTCGATACCTGTCAATACTGGGCTGGTGGTAGTGTCTCCTCAAATGCCTCCTGTACAAGTACAAGTTCAAACTACACCCAATCAGTTCCTCCTCCTACTACTCTGACTTAACCTGCCCCTTCTTCGTCGTCGGAAGATGCCAATGAAGCTGTCAAACTCTTGCGAACTCAATTTGAAGCTTTCAAAGAGAAGGACAACTTGTAAAGGTTGGGAATCAAGCAGCCATACCCAGTTGAATGGAAGGAAGTCCCGTTCCCGCCAAAGTACAAGATCCCAACGATCTCTTTGTTTGATGGCAGCACCTCACCAAGCCAATTCATCAATCACTTCGAGGTAATGACCGTTCAACTCCAGCCAAATGACGCTCTTCTTACCAGAGTATTCGTCGGTTGTTTTGCCGACGTAGCATACGACTGGTACAGAAGTTTGCCCGATGGTTGTATCACTTCTTTCTCGGGACTCAACCAAATCTTTCTAGAATGATTCTATGAGGGATTCAATGACATGACTATGTCTGCCCTCAATAAAATCAAACAGAAACAAAATGAAGCTGCTGAGAGTTTCATCGAACGGTTCCGCCGAGAAGCCTTGAAGATGCCTCCAGGAACTCCTGATGCTGTTACCATAGACACTTATAAGGCAAATCTTTTGCCTATCATCAGCATGTGGACATGCTCAACTCAGTTCCAAGACTGGCCATTTTTTATTGTCAATGCCAAAGCAGCTGAAGTGAGTGCTGAGAAATTCAAATAGCTAGGGATACAAATGTCTAACCCAGATCGGGACGAACATCAAACATCAGGCGGCGGTAATCGTCAGAACAACCGCAAGAACAAGGAGACTCTGAACATTAATCTGAAGAGAAAAGAGTCCTTGGCTGTCAACGTAGCTCCGCCTACGTCCACTTCCACTCCTTCTGCACCTCAACCGAGGGAACCTCGTCCTAAGATAGAATATTCCTTCGACGAGAATGACACTGCAAGTATCTTTGATTGCTTACTCAAGAGCAACAAGATCCAGCTCCCAGACCCAAAGAAACCTGATGAAGTCGGTAAGACCGATCATCCTAAATATTGTGTCTACCACCGATTCATTGGACATCCTACTCGAGCATGTTACGTGCTCAAGGGCAAGATTCAAGAGCTTGTCAATGCTGGTGTCGTCACTCTACAGCAAGATGAAAAGACTGTTACCGCCAACATGGTCTCAGTCCAGTTCGGTAACTTCCCTCCACAGATGATACAGCATGGTGTCATTCCTATTCCAAAGGCTACTCTCGAGATCGAAAATCTACCGCCTCCACCAAATGAAGGTCTCGTCCTATTGTCTCTTGACAATGGTGAGGTTATGTGGATCCATCCCGATCTTGCTTCAGAGTTCGAGGTTCCCTGTTCCTCCAAGAAGAAAGATCGCTCCAAAGACAAGACAAAGATTTGCAACATGGTGTCTTTTGATCCCATAGTTGACGAAGAAATTTTATTGGGTACTAGATCAGGAAAAGCCTACTTAAAAGACTATCCTGAAACTTAAGAGAATCTTGCCTCTTCTTCTGAACCTACTCCAACACAACCTGTTTCTATTGAAGAAATTCCTTCTACATCCTCACCGGTTGTAGTACATATTCCTTCCAAGCCAGTGGTTGCTGATAAAGGCAAGCAACAAGTCCGCTTTGATAAACCGTTGAAGAAATCATCTCCTACTGGGCTTGAGAAGCCTTATAACTTCGATATATTGGCTCAACTAGCCAATACACCAGCAAGGCTATCTATCTTTGAGCTCTTGCGTCTTTCCAGAGAGACGCGAGAAACTCTAAGTGAAGCTCTCATGCAAGCTGAGACTTGTCTAGCCCTTTTTAAGAAGCCGGAAGCAGAACCTGTCTCTTGTCTCCATTGTCATAGTATTCTGGAATTGATTCCGAACATTACTTTCACACAAGATGATATATTGCTAGAAGACAATAGACATGATCGTCCTCTCTACTATACAGGATATGTCGATTCGATGAAAGTTGATCGTATCCTGATAGATCCAGGATCTGCTCTCAGCATTATGCCAAAGACAATGCTCGATGCTTTGAAAATCCCTGTACATAGCCTCTCCAGTACAATCACTACCATCCTTGGATTCAATCAGGGGAGAAGTGAACCTTTGGGCAAGATTCGCTTAAAACTCCAAATAGGCAATCTTCGCACAAAGGTTACTTTCTACATCATTGACAATATTGGTTGTTCTTATAATGCTCTATTGGGGAGACCATTCCTACACGAGCACAATATTGTTCCATCAACTCTTCATCAATGTTTCATATATGTTGATGACAAAGGAGAGGTGCAAAAGGAGGTCGCTGATCTTTATCCTTTCAAGGGTGTCGAAGCATATTGTAACGACGCTCGTATGTACAAGGATGAATTCATGAAGGTTGTGTTAGCCTTAGACACCGAAGAAGAACAAGAAACAGTACCTAATGACACTCTCATCATACCTGTCAAAGGGCACGTTTCTCATCCTCAGTCTTCTAAACCACTGGCTATTCACTTGCCAGTTGAGAAAAAATCGGTTGATGGCGATCAAGATAAAAGGGAGCTCACCTCTTCTGAGCCACTTGTTATCGACTTACGTTGTAACAAGGACAAAAAGCAGCTCACTTCTTCTGAACCACTTGTTGTTGATTTAACTCATAACAAGGAAAAAAGGGAGCTCACCTCCTCTGAGCCACTTGTTATCGACCTCCGTCGTAACAAGCCACCTCCACGTTCTTCTTCTCCCCTTCTTGTAATCAATCTGACCAAGCCTGCTAAGGCTAAAGTATTTTCCATAAATAAATTCACTTTATTTATTTTGATTCTGGGAAAATACAACTGTAGGAATCCGATCTAGAAGACGATCGCTTTATCCCTTAGACGATGCGAAGAAGAAAAGCTCTCAAGAATTCGACAACAATTTAGATATTCTGTATATCTGTACAATGAATGAGAAAAGAACTCTATTTATAGAGTCAAAAATAACTAAAAAGATAACTGTCTTCATAACCTATGCATAGTTGATAATCACGCAGGACTCAATCATACGCAAGGTTGATGAGCAGTTACTGGACGTGGCCCATAACTGTTGGACACATGGCAATCATGCATGAGTCGTGTGCAAGTTACTGGGGCACGCATACGAGAGATCTATGGCATGTCTGCCACATACTCCAATTTGATAATTTGAGATGATAATCCGCTAACTGGTTGAGGATGAAATCCCTGTTGAGATGAAAAATCCACGCTGACTTACAGCAGAAATACTTAGGCTCAAAATATACGCAGACTTGAGGCAGAGGGATCAGAATACACGCAAACTTGAGGCAGAGGGCTCAGAATACATGCAAACTTGAGGCAGAAGGCTCAGAATACACGTAAACTTGAGGCAGAAGGCTCAGAATACACGCAAACTTGAGGCAGGAACACTGAAGTTCAAAATGCACGCAGACTTGAGTCAGAACGGCCAGCTGTCTTGATTCGACGTGCCTCGACTGACATAAAATCTCTGACATTGATTGCTTTGTCAGTCACATTAAATGATGATAAGCTCTTTTTGGTACGCCAACTTGATGAAGACCGAATCTTGTTGAAGAAGATTTCAAAAATCACGCAATAGTCGGCTGAGATCTCTTGAATCCCGTACATACGTGGTATACGAGAAGACGTTTATTGACTGTCGTGCTGTCAGTCATAATTACAATCTGACAAATGGTGAGTTGTCTTTGAGTACTATTTTGAACTTTGCGTACTTTTTAGGAAATGATTTGATAGAACTCAGCGTGTCTTTTAGACATTTTCCTGGTAGGCTGTATTAACTCAGCGTGACTATATTTTTGAGGCCTACAAAACCCCCTTCAAAGTTTTTGAAAAATGATAAATTGTTTCGAAATACTTTGAAATCGAGACGAAAAAATGAACTTAGTCACGCTCAAATGATACAGAGAGAGATTTTTTCTGAAATGATTGGGCTGTTGGGATTCTGTGCAGTTTAGGATCCCGTGAAAAACCCTATATCGAGGCAAATGATTAAGGATTTTGCCGTTTGGACTTCTTTACGAGCCTATAAAAAGGCCATACACCATCATTAGTTCTTTTACTCGTTTTTAGAGAAAGAACTCCACAGAACTCTTCATCGTCTTCCCCGTCTTCTCCGTCTTCTTTCTTAACCATGGCTCCCAAGATCGATGCTCAAGCTAAGGGCAAGGCCCCTGCAACGTCCTCGCGTGCCACCTCCGATCGACTTCCTCGTCGTGAAGCCACTCATCCCTCCATGCAACGTAAGCATGCTGATGATGGGGGATATAAATTCAAGAAGATGAACTCCACATAGAAATCTCTTTAGGATTTTTAAAAAATGATGCTGAACTTTCGAAATATATCCCCCCTTCTTAGGGCAAAGGATATTTAATAAAGTATGCCCCCTTTTTAGGGTCGGCTATACTTCACATCTTCGTGTTTACGAAGCTCTGTGTTTTACGCAAATGAGCATGGCTCTCATTACTCTGCGTGATTTTTCATATGTTCGTAGAGATGTCGATGTTGAATTATTCATGCAGACTTCTGAGAGTCATCCTCTGGATAGATTAGTCTTGATCTGTCAGCGTATTTTTGTCATTTT
Organism: Iris pallida; assembly: GCA_029216955.1. Lineage (NCBI taxonomy): Eukaryota > Viridiplantae > Streptophyta > Magnoliopsida > Asparagales > Iridaceae > Iris > Iris pallida. Next base: position 12,790,119 of record JANAVB010032419.1, read on the forward strand.
TCACTTCAGTGTGATTCTGGCAATGATGCGTGACTTTCATTCTGATCTGTCTAGACTTTGCATGAATTAATCACGCATACATGCGTGATTATTTGAACTTTACGTAATTCTGGCAGCGTATCTGTCTGATTTATGCGTGCCTTATGAAATTTTCTTTGAACACTGCTAAGCACGCATAAGGTTCATAGACGTAGATTTTTCTGGACTCTGCGTGACAAAATACATCTGATCTTTTCTTTCCTTTTCTGTAGTAGACATCCGAAGTGAAGAGGCTGAATATGAAGGATATATGAGCTTTTCATTCAAACATGACTTGTCTCATGTAAAGTTTCTTCAATTTGACACTCCTGAAGCCAGATTGGTTTTATTGAAGAATCAAGACCCCACAACTCTGCTCTGTCTGATAAATGGTGAACCACTCCAGAGTCTTGATTTGGTATTGCATAAGAAACCGACCTTTCTGTTTGGGGACGCCATAGCACACAAATCACAACCCAAAGGAATCAGGGAGAAAGTTTGTTTCTATTTTGAAGGTGATACGAGGAAAGCCATGTACTGGCCGAAAGTGTCTAGGGGTTTATCCATAATGCGATTCATGCACGCTAGTTACCCGAAAGAAATGTCATGGCATCTAACAGAAAATCAACAAGCGAAGGCAAGCCGAATTATCTATAAGAAAGACGGATTTTATAGTGCTCCAGAGAATCATGTATCTTTATTTCGTGGTATAAAGCCAGGATGTGTGCCACCAGAAGATTCGACTCTATTGATCCCATTCAGAACACCTATCTTCATAAATGAATTCATGGCGAATGATAAGGCATTTTATCCCACTGACTCAACGTCGAGGATGATAGGCTTGATGAATCAGGAGAACATAAGGTGGAAGACTCTAGTCTACTGGGTTCTGGATAAATATGAGAATGATTTGAAGCAGATAAATCTTTATGACGCAATCGTCAATTCTTCTTACGGCTTCAAACCCAATCCATTTTTATTTCTGGCCTTAGTTGAGAGATATAATCACCGGACAGGAACCTTTATGACTCCCAAAGGGGAGATGGGTTTTGCTCTTCACGAGATGGAATACATCTCTTATCTACCCACAGGCACATTGCCATATGAAGAATATGTACCTACAACAGAGGAGCTGAATTTTCTGTCAGAGAAGAACTCGGAAATGGTGTATCTATTCGAAGAAATGATGTGCCATTTAGGCACATGTACTCTTTATTATAAAAATAATAAAGATGAAGCCGGCTGCCATATCCAGAAGTGGATGTCTTATCTGTTCATGAATCGTGACAAAGACGAGAAGAAGATAAATGAAAAGAGGAAGTATCAGATCAATTCCTTCAAACCCCTTTCTGAAAGTGAGATTACCAATCTGCTGGAGAAGTATGATTGTAAAGATTTTACAATCAATGAAGATTGGTATGAATTTAAAGCTGGAACCACTTTCAAGTCATATGTTAGACAAAGTGGAAAACCTTTATTGAAGAAAGGTCATTTAGCTGGATTCCTCTCCCTCTGGCTAAGAAGATTTATTGTTCCTGGCTCTTGCTCTTTGGATAGGATACATAGAGGCGTCATTTTTGCAGCAGTACGCCTTATGTACGATTACAAGATAGATTTGTTATCAGCAATGACTTGCAGGCTGAATGCAGGTCTTCGAAACTTTGTAACCACCATGACGTCTGATCAAAGGAATATGACTGATCCTTTCCCGAGAATAGAGATGCCATATACCTATTTGTATGGATGGCTTCTTCTTCATCATGACGGTTTGATACCTCCGAGAGCGGGAGGGAGCAACAGTCTCTTTTAGAGAAATATGCTGGAGAAACTTTCTGGAAAGTTCATACACTTCCAGAATGCAGAAACATTTTGAACCGAGCGTCATATTGGTCAATTCAATGTGTTCCTCCGCCACCAGGTTATGAGAGTATGCCTATAAATATGATAGATGGAGAGAAAGGGCACAGGCTAAGTGATATAGCTTTTCAGTGGTTGCAACGAATTCGACCATCTCATTTGGTATATCGTCATGAGGAAATGACGTATTTAGAACCATATTTGCTGAGTCGATTTGCTCGACAGTTCGGATATGATCAACTTCATGTTGGGAATGCCACTACTTGCCTCTCTGCTCGTGGAGGACTTATCGATGGTGCTCGGGCATGGAGATATTTCACAGCTAGAGATACAAAGGTTGAATTCTCTATGCCGAATCCTTTATCCAAGACGGGAACAAAAATGCTCTACACATATGCCCGTTTTTATGTTTCATCGAGCACTTTTATGCCAAATTTCCGTTTGAAGACTTTCGTTGCAGAGGACGACCCAGCTCCGTCAAAGAGGTCGAAGAAGAGAATTATAACTTCACAATTTACCCTGGACCCTGAGGATGAGACTACGGAGGTCGAGCCTTTATATGAAGCATCCACAGAGCAAATATTTCCTGATGAAGTTCTTCCTCCGATATTTGTGTCCATCTCCAAGAGAAAACGGAGTGATGAATCTGAGACGGTCTCTAAAAAGAGCACTAAATCTCAGGCTTCTAAAAAGAAAGGGATTTCAATAACTGCCACTTCATCTCCAGGTGGTCTCTCAGTTGATGAAGATGATGCTGCTGATAAAGATGAAGAGACGGATGAAGATAATGCTCCTGTAATAAAAAGGAAATCGAGAGCCAGACTTGTCAAGAGGACTGTCGAAAAACTGAAGGGTAATGAACTTCTGGAAACCATTATGAGCGGAGGTATATTGCCAGAAATCGAAGAAGCAGTTTCTACTGAAAGAACAGAATCTGATCACGCTCATATTCCGGTAACTTCCGCTGAACCAATTGAGGTAGAATCAACTCGATTTCAGGAAATGACTGTCCCAACGACTAGTGGAGTAGCTGCAGAACCCACATTCGATCTTGGGTTAGGTACCACTCCAGAGATAAGGAGAGAGGACATTAACATCCCCTTTGAGCACGGGAAATAAGGTGTCATTCAGGCGTTGGACGATCAAATTGAAGATTCGGAAGAGGAATCAGCAGCCAGGACAGAAGTCAGGGAACAACCAGAAGCTTCATCTTTTCAACCTGTAGAGAAAACTAATCCAGCTGAAGAAACTCAGGTTGAAGAGAACATTCCTTCGGCCAGAGGCGATGAAGATGTGCAAACGTCTGAGCTATTAACTGCTGATGAATTACTGAAGAATGTTTGTAAAGACATCATTCTCCAAACTAGTATTCCAAAAGAGATTGAATCCACCCAAGCTGCGATGGAAGAAGAAACTGTTGTTGAAACTCAGCCTCTAGACATTCCTGCAGTCAATGCTGAGTCTATGGAGATTGAAGTTCAAGAACCTGAGCTTACTAATACTGTTGCTGCTGTTCCTGAGATTCGTCCCTCTCAAAGAGTTGATGAAAACATCTTAGGTTCTGGATCAGAGACTCATCACGAAGCTGAGGATCAAGGAGAATCTGAAGAAAGAAATAAATCTGACAAAAGGAGTTCTGAAGAAGAACATTTTGAGGAAGAAGAAGTTGAAGAGGAAGAGGATTGGCACCCTGATACTTCCACTCACTACGATGAAGACAAGATCAGAGGGAATATAATGGAGCTTAATCCTGAACCTGTTCAATCTCCTGACAATGCTCCAGTACCCAGTAATTCTGAAGCTGGAAGTAGTCATATAAAGCAGGTGTCAGACACTGTTATGGATCGACTGCGAGAAGATGCGAGACTTCCCAAGCACATAGAATATGAACCTCAACCAGGTAGAGTTTTATTTCAATTTTGTTGTTTACTGTTTCTTTTTCTTTATATGCTGATTATTTTTCCTTTGACTAGTAGGAACTGCTGCAGCGATGAGCTCGACTCATGCTCCGCTTGTTCAGACTGATGTTGATGAAGGAAATTCGCATCTACCGACTTCTCCGAAAGCACATACTTCTATTCCCAGAACAGAGAATATCCAGGCTTTTTCCTCAATAATGACAGCAACTCCCGGTTTTGAAACGGGATTGGTAAAGACCCTGGCAATGTATTCAGATATTATCTATTCATATCTGGATACGTTCTCCAAGCGATTCATGAAAGATGAAACTATGCCTTTCTCCGAACTCCGAACGGTGATTAATTTCCTGCTTCTGGCACTGCGACATGCTGGCTGTGAGACTCAATGTATCTTCTTTGAACATCTCCTAGATGAATTGGAGACAACTATCCAAAAATATTGGGAGATCAAGAAGGAAGATATTAAATCTTTGACTGTAGTTGAGATCGTTCAATTGGAACATGAAGCCCAAGCTCAGCAAGCTGCTTTAGAAGAATTTCTTACTTCTTCATCTGAGAAGTTAATAGAGAAGAATGAAGAAATATTAACAACTCGTCAGAGAGTAGAACATCGGAAGAAAGATGAAACATCTAAAGCTGAAGAACTTCAGAAGTTGAAAGAGGAATTGGCTCATCTTCAGGAGCGTATTGCATCTATGGAAAAGGAACAATCTGAGATTATCACTGCTCGTACAACCGAAGCTGCACGCTATCAAACTCTTCAACAAGAGCGAGAACAGATACAGGCCGAACAGATAGAAGAAGCTAACCGTCGCCATTTTGCTATTGCTATTTTTGATCAACAAGTAGTCGCAGTTGAGGCAGCTGAACGAGTCCGTAAAACTCATGAGGAGAAGATGAACACTGTACTTGATCGTATTCAGGAGTTAATAACTCCTACTACTCAATAAACTTTTCAAGCTTCTCATATTTTGAATCTTTTTTTGGCATTCACTTGTGATCAGCACTTTGATCTTGAATGAAGAAAATGAGAACTTTGATCTGATTTTTGGCTTTGTTGTTTTGATAATGATGTATCTATAGAAAATATGTTCAGAGGTAAATAATACATGACATATTTCAATATAATAGAAAATACAAATGAACTTTGTAATTCTATCAGATGATATTAAACCAAAGATAATTTTAGTTTAATAATGATTAGAAAAAATAGAATTCAGATATAAAAATATCTTTGAGCTCGATTTTTCATGATCTTTGGACTCGGAAATCAAAAGACTAGATATTATTTTCGTAAAATAGAAAATATGATACTGAGATAGAAAATTCAGAGGTAATATGGACGTGATTTTCTAGATATCAAATTCACTAAGAAAATGATACAAATTAGAATATCTATTTCCACTGGGGATAAAAGATATCGAAATAATTCCTGTAGAAAACAGTGACCTTGGTATATATATTTTTTTAGCTGAGGAATGATAGGAGAATAATCTCGACAGATGAAAATATTACACATAATATTTCTTCAAGAATTTGCCATTAATGGGCATCATAGTAACTTTACCATCCATGGTGGTAAGCTGATATGCCCCATTAGAAAATACTTTATTCACAATGAATGGACCTTCCCATTTTGCATCGAACTTGCCTTTACTCATATGTGTCATAGTCATCGGACGTCTGACTGCAAGAACAAGTTCCCCTTTTTAATATGCTCGAACTCTAACTTTCTTGTTAAAAGCTCTTGAGATTCTAGCTTGATAGAATTCGATATTCTGTTGATCATATAACCGCTTTTCATCTAGAGCTTCTAATTCCTGAAGTCGAAGACGATCATTATTCTCAGTGGTAAGTTCATTAGCGATTGCTATCCTTAAAGAAGGAATTTGAATCTCTAATGGGAGAACAGCTTCGCATCCATACACCAGAGAGAATGGTGTACATCTGGTAGCATTACGAACTGTAGTGAGGTAAGCCCACAAACATTCACCGAGTTTCTCACTCCAATTACGTTTGTTGGCAGAAACAAACTTCTTTAAGAGTTTGATGATAGTTTTGTTAAAAGCTTCTGCTAATCCGTTAGCTGCCGGATTATATGCGGTAGAAGCCAAATTGTTGATCCGATGATCGTCACAGAATCGAGTAAACTTCTGGCTGACAAACTGTGGTCCATTATCATGAATAATGCGTCGGGGAACACCAAATCTGTAGATAACATGATGCTTGATAAAGTTGATGACGTTGGAAGTTTTGACTTCAAATAAAGGAATAGCTTCAGCCCATTTGGAGAAATAATCGGTTATTGCGAGAATAAACCGATGACCCTTTGATGACGGCGGATTGATTGGGCCGATAATATCCATGCCCCAAGCTTCGAAGGGCCATGATGCTGCTGTTGGGTGTAGAAATTTTGAAGGTTGATGGATAAAATCCACATGGATTTGACAAGCTTTACACTTACAGGCATATTGAATAGCATCATTTACCATAGTAGGCCAATAATAACCCATACGTCGAATACGGTCTTGAAGTTTAGGTCCAGGCTGATGTGCTCCACAAATTCCATCATGTGTTTCGTGGATAATTTGTTGGACCTCATCACCGGCAATACATCGAAGAAGTAAACCATCATAAGCTCGACGATATAAGGTTTTTTTAGTATGATTATAATAAAATCTGAGTGATCGTCGTCTGATAGATGCTGCCTCACTCGGATTATCTGGAAGGATATTATACAATACGAAATCTAAGAAAGGAAGTCTCCAATCTTTATCAGTATTCTGAGTCTCAGCTGAATTACTGAAGATGAATTCGATACTAGAATCAGATGAAGATGAAGATGATTTACGATTTAATCTGTCGAACTCTAAATCAATATCGAATCCTCTTGTTGTGTTGACATCATGAGATGTTGATTCTTCAATATCAACTGGAAGTCCTAGAGTTAGATTGTTCTCAAGATGAAATAATTCTCGATTGTAAACAACAATCATTTGTTGACGTCTAACCGGAATAGCTAACACTGTCGCAAAATTAGCAAGAGCATCAGCTTCTGTGTTACATGCTCGCCTAACATGCTCGATGAAGAATCCTTCAAATAAAGAAGCCATAGATATGGCCAATCTATGGTAAGGAACCAGATCTTGATGGCGAACTTCATAAGTACCTCTTATCTGATTGACGATGAGTTTAGAATCTCCATAAGCTTCTAAATGTTGAATATTCAGATGTTTAGTGAGTTGAAGACCAATAAGCAATGCATTGTACTCAGCTACGTTGTTTGAACATGGTTGATCGAGAGAATAAGCTCTTTGGATAGCAATACCTTCTAGCGATACAAGAACAATTCCAACCCCAGCGACAATGTCACCATTAGGACTTATTCTTGAAGCTCCGTCAAAGAATAGACGCCAAGTAGGATCTTCTTCAGCAAATTGGTTTGAGTTTAGGACTTCATCTGGGATTTCATCGTAGAGTTTTGAATTATCTTTCTATCACCAGAAAGTCAGCTAAAGCTTGTCCTTTGACCGATTTCTGAGGGATATAGTGCATATCATACTGAGCAAGTAAAATTCCCCAGTTAGCCAATCGAGAATTTAAAACACTTGGTTTCTTCATCATGACTCGTATAGGATTGATCCTGGAAATGACATGAATGGTCTGGCCAATGATATAATGTCGTATCTTTTGGACAGCGAACATAAGGGCTAGACATTCTTTTTCGACCGGTAAATATCGAGGTTCAGCTCCGGTCATGGTACGACTGAGATAGTAGATGGCTTATTTATGACCATTTTTATTCTTTTGAGCGAGCAGCGCACCCAATGAATGACTCGTTGCTCGGGTATATAGAAGGAACGGTATTCCTGAAGTAGGAGGTACCAATACTGGGGGGTTCATCAGATATTGTTTTATGTCATCAAATGCTTTCTGACATTCGTCAGTCCAGGCAAAAGAAACACATTTTTTCAAAAGTTTATTGAATGGTCTGCAGCGTCCTGAAAGATTAGAGATGAATCTCCTGATATAAGCGATCCTTCCTTGAAATCCTCGTAGCTCTTTTAAGGTGCGTGGAGGACGCATCTCTTGGATGACTTTGATCTTCTCGGGATCTACGTATATACCTTTCGAGGTAATAACGAAGCCGAGAAATTTGCCACTAGAGACGCCTAAGAAGGACTTAGTAGGGTTCATCCTTAATTGATGCCGACGCATTAGATCAAATATAGTTTTCAAATCTTGGATGTGATCCCCTTTTTGTCGACTTTTGACTGCAATATCATCAACGTAGCATTTGACTGTTTTCCGCAAATGTTCACGGAATATAGTGCTCATGGCACGTTGATAGGTTGCTCCTGTATTCTTGAGACCGAATGGCATCATTGTATAACAGTATGTACCGATCGGCGTTCTGAAGGAAGTGTGTTTCTCGTCATCTGGAAACATCTTAATTTGATTGTATCCAGAATACCCATCCATGAATGACATCCGTTCAAAACCACAGGTATTATCGATCATAACATCAGTAATTGGTAAAGGGAACTCGTCTTTAGGACATGTCGTATTGAGATCACGATAGTCTATGCATACTCTGATCTTGCCAGTCTTTTCAAGGACAAGAACTATATTAGCCACCCAATCAGGGTGTTGTTCCTCTCTGATAAACCCAGAAGCCATGAGTTTATTAACTTCGGCTTCAATTGCATCCATAATGTCTGGACGGAATCGTCGCTGTTGTTGCTTGACCGGTTTAGCATTTGGCATGATATTGAGTTTGTGAGTTGCGATCTGTGGATCAAGTTCTGGCATATCTTCATAGCTCCAAGCAAAGATGTCGATGTATTCGTGAATAAGTTTGATCATGTCTTGTTTATCAGTTTCTGAAAGACTTTTACTAATGAATATTGGTTTGGGGGATCCCTCTTCACCAATATCTATTTGAACGAGTTTATCTTCAGTTGGAGGTTCTCTTTGCTCGAATCTAAACTCCCATTGATTATCTAACCTTTGGGCCCATTGTTCTGATTCGGATGAAATTTCAAATTCATCTTCGTCATTTTCTTCAGGACCGTCAACGGAAACCATGTTGGAAGACAGAATGTTACGGTGGAAGTCACCGATACTTGTATCAGAATCCCAAGAGGAGGAACTAGAAGAATCAGATCTTTTATCTTCATCAGATTCGGGATCTTCATGGATGATATTGATGAAGAAAGTAGGAGCAATATAACCCAGTCCGCATTTTGTCCTTCCATATTTTAGAGAAGGAATCCGAACATGCATTCTTCTTCCTTTTTCATTATTGAGGCCAGTTCTGAATTCATAGCCCATATTTTTGATAATATCTTTAGATTGCTGGCTGTAACGATGCAACTGTAATCTTCTAGAATCATCATTTCTATCATCATCTTCAAGGTTAATAGGGTTTTTTGGTCCTTTGTAGAAGAATATTGGAATGTCTCCTGGTTTTCTGCTAGGTACTAGAAAACATGAATCTCGTACTGATTCTAAGGATACTTCTGTATGAAGAGTCTGTACAACTCCTATGGTTATTGTTTTCAAGTCATCTAACAAATGCAAATAACTATGAACATGATTACAAACATCAATATACTGCAAAGACGGAGATATTTCATTAAATTCAAAAGTAGTAGTATTTACATTAGAAGGAGGTTGAACCTTAAAAATCTTAGCCAAATCAATGACTAAAGGGGGAGAAGAAGAACGAGAAGGAGTTTTGTTTCGATTAAGATCGATCACAAATGGCTCAGAAGAGGTGAGCTCCCTTAAAGCTTGAGGTGGAAAAGTAGTTCGCCCACCAACAGGGATTACCAGAGTGTCCTGTTTTATAGGTGAAGATGCAGGAAATGTCGTACGCCCACTGACAGGAATGATCAGTGTATCTTGAGTAGATGATTGAGGTAATGGAGAGATACGTCCGCTCACTGGAATAATGAATGGGCCTTCTCCAGAGGGTTTAGGAGACTGTTGCTGAGTAGTTCGACCTTTAACAGGAATTATCAGGGTCTCACTTTGCGGATCTTCTTTTTCCATGGCTTGTACTATTTTTGTATACTCCTCTTTGTACATCCGAGAATCACTGAAATAAGCTTCAACCCCACGAAAAGGATTTATATCAGCAACTTCCTTTTTTACCTTTCCATCGCTGTTAATGTATTTGAAGCACTGATGAAGAGTAGAAGGCACCACATTATTTTCATGAAGGAAGGGTCTTTCCAGGAGAAGATTATAAGATCCCACGATCTCGATCACATAGAAAGTGACTTTGGATCTGAAATCGCCTATTTGAAGTTTCAGATGAATCTTTCCCAACGGCTCGCTTCGGCTTTGATTGAATCCCAATATAGTAGTAACCGTCTTGGAAAGTTTGTGAAGAAGGATTTTTAATTTATCCAGCAGACTCTTTGGCATTATGCTTAAAGCAGACCCTGGATCAATAAGAATACGATCTATCTTCATCGTATCGATGTAACCGGTGTAGTAGAGAGGCCGATCATGTCGATTATCCTCCAATAACATGTCATCTTGTGTAAAGGTGATATTCGGGATGATCTCCAATACACTATTGCAATGCAAGCAAGTAACAGGTTCTTCATCTGGCTTCTTTAATTGTGCGAGACAAGAGTCAGCCTGAAGAAGTGCCTCACTTAATGTCTCCCGAGTCTCTTTAGAAAGACGTAGAAGTTCAAAGAAAGACATTCTAGCTGGAGTATTAGCGAGTTGAGCTAAAATGTCAAAGTTATAAGGCTTCTGAAGTCCAAGGGGAGGGGACTTCCTGATTGGTTTATCGAAGCGAGCTTGTTGTTTGCCTTTCTCAAGTGCTGTGGGCTCGGAAGGAATAGGTACAACCGGTGTAGTTGAAGGAACAGGTGCAGTGGATGATTCTTCCTCATGAGGAGCATCAGGAGTATCTTTGTCAGCTGGAGAGATATCAGGAGTATCTTCAGGACTCTTGGAATAATCCTTTAGATAATGTTTCCCTGTTCTAGTAGCACCAGCAAGTGCTTCTTCTTTATCTTTTGGTTCTGTGTCGGAAGTAGATCCGAAAGAAGTCATATGACATGACTTAGTTTTTTCGGCCTTCTTAGATTTTAGGGAAGTAGTCTTTTGAAGGGGAGGAGATTCAAAATCTGCCACTAGATCGGGATAAATCCATATGATTTCTCCTGTTTCAATAGTGATTGGTACTAATCCTTCAGACTGTGGGAGGGGAATATTCACGATTTCCAGAGTTGCCTTGGGAATAGAAACGATCCCGCTTTCAAGGAGTTGAGAAGGAAAATCTTCGAATTGCATAGAGACAACGTTGGAGGTGACGGTCTTTTCTTTCGGAGTGAGAGTGACAGCTCCAGATTTGATCATTTTCTGGATTTTTCCTTTCAGTACAAAACATGTACGAGCTGTGTGACCCAACATTCTATGGTACGGACAGTATTTAGGATGATCTGTCTTACCAGCTTCATCGAGTTTCTTGATGTCAGGTAATTGTATTTTATTACCTTTAAGTAGACATTTAAAGATACCAAGGACGTCATCGTTGTCAAAAGAGTATTCTTCTTTGGGGCGAGGTGCTCTTGGTTGTTGATTTGTTGGAGCTGGGGTAGCTTGGGCAGATATTACCTCTTGATTTTTGCTCTGGAGATTGACTTCGAGAGTCTATTTTCCTATACGATTGTTAGGTCGCGTATTATTGCTAGTATTTTGACCTGATTCATTGGGAGTCATGTGTACCCCTAGACCTTTGAAAGTCTCGGCACTGATTTCGGCAGCTTTGGCACTGACGATGAAGGAAGACCAATCTTCGAATTGAGTGGATCCTGTCCACATGCTGATGATTGGTAAGAGATTCGACTTGCAAGTGTCGATAGTGACGGCATCGGGAGTTCCGAGAGGCATTTTTAAAGCTTCTCTTCTAAATCTTTCAATGAAGCTTTCAGTGCTTTCATTATTTTTCTGTTTGATTCTTATAAGAGCAGACATAGTCATGTCATTGAGCCCTTCATAGAACCGTTCAAGAAATATTTGTTTGAAGCCGGCAAATGAGGTAATACACCCATCAGGGAGACTTCTATACCATTCATAAGCTGTTCCCTTGAGATATCAGACAAGCACCCGAGTAAGGAGGGCGTCGCTCGGTTGCAACTGATCAGTCATCACTTCAAAGTGATTGATGAACTGACTTGGGGAGGTGGTCCCATCAAAGAATGAGATAGTAGAAGGCTTGTATTTAGGAGGATATGATACTTGCTTCCATTCTATTGGATAAGGTTGCTTGATACCTAACCTTTGTAAATCGTCTTTCTGTTTGAATGCCTCAAATTGGGTTCGGAGATTCCTCAATTCTTCAGTAACGACTCCGAAAGATTGTGGAGTTGTAGCTTGTAGAGAATAGTTAGGAGGAGGGATAGCATTATAAGCGCTACCCCCAGCTCCCGAATGGCTAGGAATTGGTTGAGCTTGCCCAGGAATATTAGATTGTACTGCTGGAGGAACATGCACTGGATCTACACCAGTGTCAATTGGTATGGCGTCAGGTACAGTCCGTTGATTTTGCATCTGGGTTGCCATAAGTTCATACATTGACTTCATAGTATCAGCCATAGATTTTATTTGTTGTTCCAAAGAAGCAATTCTTTGGTCTTGGGGAGTCATCGAAGAAGAAGGTTCATTGTTTAATTCAGTATTCCCATCCACTATATAAGTTGTGACTATACGAGGGATTGTTGATGATACTGTTTGTTCTGAATCATTGCTTTGTGTATCAAAATTAGTTGTAGGAGAACTACCCCCAGTAGAAAGAGGTGGGAAGTTGGATTCTCCAAGGAATTCAGAATAGTCTTCAAAAACTGAAGTTCTTTGATTAGAAGCCAGGACTCTTGATCTGGTGCCTCTATATACCCCATTTTGACTATCAGTTCTACCCCCAGTATCCCGAGAGGTCATGTTGATAGAAGCGAAAAGAGGTTCATCTTCATCAGACATAGGTTCACACTGGATCCGATTAAAGACAGACTGTCGTTTAGTTTGACATCTGCACTGAATTATGACCCTAGGTTGGAAGTCACAATCATGATCAGTATGGTCATAATCCATTGACAAAAAATTATTCCTCCTCTTTTGTTGAAGATGTTCTCGCAAATCCGTATGTGAAGATTGAGGTATATTTGGGAACAATCTTTGTTTATTAGGAACGTATTTCTTGTCCTTAGATTTTGCCGGCTCTTGATTATACAAAGAGTGATTAATCTGAGCAACATAATTTTTGGCATATTCTGCATCCGGATCTCTTACTTTCATTCTCGATTGGTATGGTTTCTTAACACCAGAAGTGCTTCCCAAACGGGATTGATTAAGTTTCGTTCTTAGATCTGTTGGAGGTAAAACATTGGTCTTTGATACTTGAAGTTTTCCTTCCATTAATCTGGATATTTGCAGAGAAGGAAGAGTTGAACCATCTCCTTGATTAGGAGTTGGTAACAAACCATTTTGTAGAGACAAATTCTGTGCCCAATTTGAAGAAGTCGTAGAAGAAGACATTAAGAAATGTTTCTTTTTAGACTTGTTCAAGTTTTGAGACATAGAATGTCCAGAAGGAAGAGTAGTCAAAAGACTATTTCCTTTTCTTTGACTAACAAAATTGTCAGCCAAAGCTGTTCCTAAAGTAAACACTACAGGAGCAGAAGAAACAACTAAAAAGTTGTTCCTATTCGAAGGGACTTTGTGAGCCATTTGTGGAGGAGCCATAGCAAGACTACCCCCAGTTCTAGCAGAACTTGGCAAGGAGGAAGAAATAACTAAAGAGCTATTCTTCTTAGAATATGCTGGTGACAATTTGGCTAAGGAGCCATTATTGTTAGCATATGAAGTCTTGGCTAAAAAGCCAGATTTCGGTACGCATGCTGAGTCAGGGAGAGCTGACTTGGTGGATGATGCGTGCGGAATACACGCTGAGACAGGCTTGGTTAAAGAACCAGTGCTGTTAGCGTGATTTTTGGGTTTGGAAATGCACGCTGGAACAGGTTTGGCTAAAGAGCCAGTGCTGTCAGCGTGACTTCTGGACTGTGTGACTACGGAAACAGATGTGGCTAAGGAGCCATCACTGTTAGCGTGTCTTTTGGATGCTGTCGTCTTCGAGCACACAGGAGTATGCGTGCCTGCAGTGGAGTTCTTGCCAGTATTAGTAATGGACACTGTGGCAGAAACTTCACCATCTTTGGTCGCCAATAGATTCTTAGGGACATAGACAGATCGTCCCTTTGATTTGGCAGTGGTGATAGAGGCTGAAGTGTGCTTGCCACCCTTAGCCCGCTGTATTTCTTCATAGGCGAGCTGATTGAACTGAATCGATATCACCTTCTTCGTCGATCCGACCGACGAAGCGTCGTATTGAGTTGTGGCCATCTCAGAAGAGGAGATGGGATTCCCCAGCAGAGTCGCCAATTTGTTTTCCATAAATAAATTCATTTTATTTATTTTGATTCTGGGAAAATACAACTGTAGGAATCCGATCTAGAAGACGATCGCTTTATCCCTTAGACGATGCAAAGAAGAAAAGCTCTCAAGAATTCGACAGCAATTTAGATATTCTGTATATCTGTACAATGAATGAGAAAAGAACTCTATTTATAGAGTCAAAAATAACTAAAAAGATAACTGTCTTCATAACCTATGCATAGTTGATAATCACGCAGGACTCAATCATACGCAAGGTTGATGAGCAGTTACTGGACGTGGTCCATAACTGTTGGACACATGGCAATCATGCATGAGTCGTGTGCAAGTTACTGGGGCACGCATACGAGAGATCCGTGGCATGTCTGCCACATACTCCAATTTGATAATTTGAGATGATAATCCGCTAACTGGTTGAGGATGAAATCCCTGTTGAGATGAAAAATCCACGCTGACTTACAGCAGAAATACTTAGGCTCAAAATATACGCAGACTTGAGGCAGAGGGCTCAGAATACACGCAAACTTGAGGCAGAGGGCTCAGAATACACGCAAACTTGAGGCAGAAGGCTCAGAATACACGCAAACTTGAGGCAGAAGGCTCAGAATACACGCAAACTTGAGGCAGGAACACTGAAGTTCAAAATGCACACAGACTTGAGTCAGAACGGCCAGCTGTCATGATTCGACGTGCCTCGACTGACACAAAATCTCTGACATTGATTGCTTTGTCAGTCACATTAAATGATGATAAGCTCTTTTTGGTACGCCAACTTGATGAAGACCGAATCTTGTTGAAGAAGATTTCAAAAATCACGCAATAGTCGGCTGAGATCTCTTGAATCCCGTACATACGTGGTATACGAGGAGACG
Organism: Iris pallida; assembly: GCA_029216955.1. Taxonomy (NCBI): domain Eukaryota; kingdom Viridiplantae; phylum Streptophyta; class Magnoliopsida; order Asparagales; family Iridaceae; genus Iris; species Iris pallida. The sequence goes on from JANAVB010032419.1 coordinate 12,805,261, forward strand.
TTTATTGACTGTCGTGCTGTCAGTCATAATTACAATCTGACAAATGGTGAGTTGTCTTTGAGTACTATTTTGAACTTTGCGTACTTTTGAGGAAATGATTTGACAGAACTCAGCGTGTCTTTTAGGAAATGATTTGACAGAACTCAGCGGTTCTTTTAGATATTTTCCTGGTAGGCTGTATTAACTCAGCGTGACTATATTTTTGAGGCCTACATAAAGGTCCTGCTGTAAATACGAATGTACAGATCAATAAAAAAGTATCTACTTTCCAGTATACTGATGCTATTTATCATACTAAATGCTATTTGGATGTGTTAGATAGCTTCAAATCATTTACAATGGAAGTTGTACAATCTCTTCAAACAGAAGTCTCATTTGAAGATCCAGATGACTCTTACCGTATTGTCCCTGCTCGTAAGAAAGGTGAACGTCCAATACTTTTTAGTAAAGGACCGGAACAAAAATTCAGTTAGATGGATGATAGTAAAGTTAACGACACGAGACATCTTCAACTCCGTCGTTACAGTCAACAATCAAAAGACATCGTCCGAAAGATGGGTTACGACTTCAAAGGTGGTCTCAATTACGGTAAAGGTAGACGAACTCCTATTCGTACGACTGTTCCGAAAGAAAAGTCAGAGATGTACTACAGCAGGACTAAGAAAGGTCTCGGATATGCTTCTCCTCCAGTTTTATCCCCAACAGTCTCCGACTCCGACAGTGAAGAACGTTATAATTCTTCCAATTCCAGATCATGGGATTCTGACACTAGCATTGGTGAAGTCCATCGTGTGATCGTATCTTCTAATATGATCTCCGCTGAACTTCCGGAAGGCTATGATCAGGATATTGAAGAAAATCCTAAAACAGATCCTTGGGTTCAACAGATGGATAATCAGTGGGTACTCCGATTTGAACAAAGAGAACCTCCTACTGAAGATCAACTAGTTTAAGTTGATGTAGGAGAAAGCGTCACATCGTCCAATTTTTATTAGCAAGAATCTTCCAGAAGTAGATAAACAAGAGTTGATTCTTCTTATTAAAGAATACATTGATGTCTTTGCTTAGAGTTACGAAGACATGCCAGGTTTAGATCCCAAAATTGCTACGCACAAACTGAACATTCTGCCTAATGCTAAACCTGTCAAACAGCAGCAACGACGATTCAAGCCTGAAATGATGGACGCAATTGATGATGAAGTCAAGAAGCTTATTGCTTGTGGCTTTATTCGAGAAGAACAACATCCCGATTGGGTAGCCAACATTGTTCCAGTCCTGAAGAAAACCGACAAAGTTCGAGTCTGTATTAATTTTAGGGATCTTAATGAAGCATGTCCGAAAGATGAATTTCCTCTCCCTATTACGGACGTCATGATTGATAATACCTGTGGGTTCGAGCGAATATCTTTTATGGATGGATTCTCTGGATACAATCAGATCAAGATGAATCCAGAAGATGAAAAACACACATCTTTCCGCACTCCTCGAGGAGTCTATTGCTACACAGTTATGCCATTTGGTCTCAAGAATGCTGGTGCAACTTACCAACGGGCTATGAGTACCATTTTCAGAGAACATCTTCGTAAAATAGTCGAATGTTATGTTGACGATATCGCCGTCAAAAGTCGTCTGAAAGAAGATCATATTAAAGATCTGAGAACTATCTTCAATCTTATGCGCCAACATCAGCTCAAGATGAATCCTACCAAATCGTTCTTGGGTGTCTCTAGTGGTAAGTTTCTCGGCTTCGTTATTACCTCTAAGGGTATACACGTGGATCCCGAGAAGATCAAAGCCATTCAAGAGATGCGTCCTCCACGCAACCTAAAAGAGCTACGAGGATTCCAAGGTCGACTTGCGTACATCAGGAGATTCATTTCGAACTTGTCTGGACACTGCAGACCATTCACTCAACTAATGAAGAAGGGTGTATCTTTTATTTGGACTGAAGAATGTCAACAAGCATTCGACGACATCAAAAGATATCTCATGAACCCACCAGTCTTGGTGCCACCAATCTCGGGCATTCCATTCTTAATGTACGTCCGTGCTATGGATCATTCATTGGGTGCTTTACTCGCCCAAAAGAATAAAGAGGGTCATGAACAAGCCATCTACTATCTCAGTCGTACTATGATTGGTGCTGAACACCGTTATAGTCCGGTTGAAAAAGAATGTCTAGCCCTTATGTTCGCTGTTCAAAAGACAAGGCATTATATCTTTGGTCAAACCATTCATGTCATATCTCGAGTTAACCCTCTTCGGGTACTCATGAAAAAGCCCAGTACACTCATTTCTCGGCTGGCTACATGGGCCATTCTTCTAGCCCAATATGACATGGTGTATGTTCCGCAAAAGTCTGTCAAAGGTCAAGCATTGGCAGATTTCTTGGCCGCTCATCCCGTACCAGAAACATCCAAGCTTTATGACGAAATTCCAGACGAGACATTGGAAGTCAACCTGATCTCTGAAGAATTTCTGACCTGGCTTCTATTCTTCGATGGTGCATCCAGAATTGGACCAAATGGTGCCATTGTAGCAGGAGTCGGAGTTGTTCTTGTCTCTCCAGATGGATTGACCATCCAAAGTGCTTACTCTCTAGATGAACCTTGTTCCAACAATGTAGCAGAGTATAATGCTCTACTCATCGGCCTTCAGTTAGCCAAACAACTGAACGTTGAATATCTCGAAGTCTACGGTGATTCTAAGCTGGTTGTTAACCAGGTTAGAGGAACCTATGAAGTTCGACATCAAGATTTGGTGCCTTATCATGAAGCAGCGATCAACATAGCTACATCATTTAAAGCTTTCTTCATCGACTATGTTCGTCGAGCTTGCAATACCGAAGCAGATGCCTTAGCCAATCTTGCAGCTGTCCTAGCCATCCCTATCAAAAGACAACAGGTGGTGGTTATCTCCAATCGAGAGTTATTTTGCATCGAAAACAATCATAATATTGAGTTCAGCAATTTTGCTGAAATCAATGTTATCAATGAGGACTGGAGAACTCCTTTTATCGACTTTGTGGTTCATGACATACTCCCTGAAGATCCTAAGGAGGCTACAAGTGTTCGACGACGATCTCTCCGATTCTACTACAATCAAACCACCAAGACTCTTTATCGGCGAACCTTTGACGGTCTTCTCTTGCGCTGTCTCGCTGGTGATGAGACAAAACAGGTATTGCGTGAAGCTCACGATGGTGTCTGTGGAGCACATCAACCCGGTCCTAAACTACAGGATCGCATCCGGCGAATGGGTTACTACTGGCCCTCTATGGTATCAGATGCCATCGAATATACAAGAAAATGTCGTGCTTGTCAAATCCATGCAGACTTCATACATCAACCATCGGAATTCCTACATCCGACTGCTGCTTCCTGGCCTTTTGAAGCTTGGGGTATGGATGTCATAGGTCCTATCAATCCTCCTTCTTCTAGAGGATATCGGTTCATACTAGCGATAACAGACTACTTTTCCAAGTGGGCTGAAGCTATACCTCTGGCTGAAGTCAAAACCAGTAGCGTCATCAACTTTGTCAAACACCATGTCATCTACAGATTCGGTATACCTCGAAGGATCATTCATGACAATGGGCCTCAATTCATCAGCCAGAAATTCACCAAATTCTGCGATGATCACCGAATTGATAACGTCGCCTCGACAGCCTACAATCCTGCTGCTAATGGTTTAGCTGAAGCATTCAACAAAACTATTATCAAGCTCCTCAAGAAGTTTGTATCTACTAACAAATGGAACTGGAGCGAGAAACTTGGCGAATGTCTATGGGCTTACTGTACTACGGTTCGCAATCCTACAGGCTTTACTCCTTTCTCTCTGGTGTATGGCTGTGAAGCTGTTCTTCCTCTGGAACTGTAAATTCCTTCTTTAAGGATTGCCATTGCTAACGAGCTTACTACAGAGAATAACGATCTTCTTCGACTTCAAGAATTAGAAGCACTTGATGAGAAGCGGCTATTGGCTCAACAATATATTGAGTTATACCAAGCTCGTATCTCTAAGACTTTTAACCGTAAAGTTAAAGTCAGAACCTTTCAGCAAGGAAAACTTGTTCTAACGGTCAGACGTCCTATGACTATGACTCATATGAGCAAAGGCAAATTCGACGCAAAGTAGGAAGGTCCCTACGTTGTAAGCAAAGTCTTCTCAAATGGAGCCTATCAACTCTCAGAATTGGATGGTCGAGTTGCTATGATGCCTATCAATGGCAAGTTCCTTAAAAAGTATTATGTGTAAATGTAAATGCTTGTAAATCATCAGACAAGTTCAAGTTCATAAATAAAATTCAAATTTTATTTCATCATGAATGATAGTACATGATATTAAGGAAGGTCACTATCATCCTTTTCTACATTTGGACGCGGACCACTGCCGTCCTTCTCGAAAACATGGTCAGCAAAAGAGTCGAGAACTTCCTTGCTGGAACCCACGAGGAACTTGCAAGCAGCCATCCTCATGGCCTCCTCTTCTTCATTCCTTCCTGGTTCAAGCAGAAAGTCCAGAATGTCTCATGGTGGCTTGGGTGCAGACGAACCTTCGCCTGCTTCTGCCTCCTTTGGCTGAACTGGATCGGCAGGGCGTTCTTCAGTGCCCTTCTCAACCTTCGGGGCAAATTCAGCCTTCTTGGATCCTTCTCCAGACGACATTTTTATGTTGTAAAATGGAAGTGCTCATTCCTGTCAGATTTCTGTTATATTTATAAGCAGAGATTCCTCAAACAACGAAGCGACACATTTATCCGACGGTTCGTCCGTTCATTACATTCACCTAACGGTTCGTCCGTTCATTATCACCTGACGGTTCGTCCGTTCATTATCACTCGACGGTTCGTCTGTTCATTATCACTTGACGGTTCTTCCGTTCATTACATTCATCCGATGGTTCATCCATTCACATTCATCCGATGGTTCATCCATTTATTCGATGGTTCATCCATTCATTCGACGGTTCATCCGTTCATTCATTATCACCCGACGGTTCATCCGTTCATTCATTACCATCCGACGGTTCGTCTGTTCATTTATTATCTGACGGTTCATCCGTTCATTCATCATCATTTGACGGTTCATCCGTTCGTTATCATCCATTTTGACGGTTTGTCCGTTCATTTGACGGTTTTCCCGTTTATCTCATATACATTGACGATTCATTTTCGTTCATCATCCATATTAGCAACTTGTCATTTTCGATTAAGTTGTCAATTGAAATAATAATATTTAATATATTCTGCCACGTCCATATTACCTCTGAGCAGATATAATGAATATAATTATTTTCTACAAAATTATCAAGAAATATATCATGTCTTGCACCTCTGAATATATTTTCTATCTCTATTATTTATATCTGAACAAGATATGCAACAAATAATGGAGCCACAGCAAAATGTCTTTTATTAACCCAAAATATGAGGCATTACAAAAGCATATGTACTACAAAAAAAAGACATAAAGGTACAAAATGTTCCACTAAGATGGATGTATTATCAGGTTGTCGATCTGCTGCTTCAGAGTCTGCAGCCGTTCGTCGCGAGTGGACATCACCCTCCTTCTGGCTTCTTCCATTCCGGTTTCTTCATTGAAAACGGGCATGGTCACTGTTCGACGTGTAATCTCGGCACCATGAGTCGCCACGTACTCATCCCTCTCCTGAGTCAAACCATCAAAGTTACTGATTCCAGCTTGGAGTTATATTCAGCAGATTTTGTGGAGTAAGCTTCCAAGAGATTCTGAAGATTCACCATTTCAATATCAGCCGCCTGGGCCATTTGTTCGAACTCGGCCTGCACTAGGGACTCCACTTCCTCTTTGATGAGCTCCTTATAATTCTTTATGGAGATTTCTAACTCATTCAATATATGATCAAGGAGAGTGGCCTGAGCTTCATCACCTTGCTCCCTTATAGCCCTTACCAAGAGAGAAGTCGGATTTCTAACCATGAAAAAATTAGCACCCTCTTTGTCCATCATCTTATGAACTAGAGGTCCCAAGGACTCAAAGAAGCATCTGGTGAACGATTGGATGACTTGCTGGTTAATTGCCAGAGTACCAGGAGTCGCAGCTACTCCTGTTGATGAAGAAGCAGCAGGATGTTCGATCTCTCGCGTCTGAGTGGCAGGCTCTTTAAATAAAGGAGCCAAAGTAGAGCTAGTCGCCCCTCCTGGTTGCTCTTCTGCAAAGGTAAAGATTGTCATTTTGCCTGTCGTTTGCTAAATGACCAAGAAGATCAAATGAAGATAGTCTTACCTTGGTTCGATCCAGCAATGAGCCTATCCCCAGGAATGGACTCCAGCTGAGCAGAAGTAGCTTCAGCCACAACAGCTTGGCTACTGCCCGCTTCAGAGCCACAAGATAAGTGATGACTGCTACTAGCAATTACCGTCGTTATAGGCACTAGGGCTAGGCACGTCGGAGGTGTTGGAAGAGTCTCAATATCTACAGAAAAAACAAATGTTAGCTATCAATCTATTCAAAAGGAGATTGCTAATTTCATTTTATACTTTGAAGATCAGTGGCGAGAGTTTCTTCCGGGCTGCTTCTTCATCTGCTGCAGTCTCTGGAAATGCCTCTACCTCAACATCCTTTTTAGGATCTGAGGTATCATCGGCAACATTTGGAGACATACGCTTTTCGTCATCCCTGTCGGGATCTTGCATATCTTCATTCTCAGATGAAGAGCTCTCCTTATCTTCACCTTCTTCTGGTGCATTCCCGCTAGTAGTTGCAGCTTGGTCAACATAGTCTTCCAGCGGGCTGTAAAAACAATCTTCTAGAGCCGCAATCACTTCGCGATCCTCCTCTTCGCGAAGGGTTCTAGGAGTAGGAGGAAGTTGAGCTGTCTCTACGGCAGGCAGAGGAAATCAGGCCGCATCATGTTCTTCTTCTATAATCTTGTCTCTGGGCTCGTCGGCCTCATTTTCCTGGTTTATCTCTTCCCTTTGCTCAAACTCCTCTCTTTGTTCTGGACTGTGCATTCTATGACCAGAATCAGGGATGGAAGTGGGAGATGACATTGTAATTCCTGTTGCAGTGTCTGCCACTACTGAAGACAGGATTTGTTTGGAAGAAGAGTCTGTTAAATGTCCTCTGCGGACCAATCTTTTTCTTTTATGTAGAGGTCTTTCAGGACTCTCTACATTTATTGGCTTGACTTGTCTTTGGACAGAGGTCGGTGTGGTAGCCCCTTCTTGCTGAATTGTCTCGGCCAGCTGCCGAGATTGAGACCTTGTGGTAATCTTTTCAGAAGAATGATCTAAGATCAGTTTCTTCTTTGCTGCTGGAGCAGGAGGCTCTTCTCTTCTCCTCTTCTTGGCTGGAGATTTACCCACCCTCAAAGAAACACGCATTGGTACGTTTACCTCTTGAGGGAACATAATGTCCCTTGAAGCTTCTAAAGGTGCATCTACCGGCTCATGCACCTCATCATTTCCGGGGAGCGACAAGGCAACTCTTCCCTTCCTTAATCTTGTTGAAGAAGCGAAGCTATCTGCGAGATTAAAATTTTCAGCAAAGGTGTTCGCAGATGTATAGAATACTGAATATGTAAATAGCATCCGAGGACCGTGATTGCTATTTGCTGGCATCGAGAACGTGGCTTTTGTATCTCGAGCATTATAATAAGCCCAAGCTCGGGCCCCATCTATCAAAAAACCCTTTCCTTGAAGGCATGTGATGGCATTTCCTATATGGAATTGATCGTACCCGAACTGCCGAGCAAATCGACTGGGGAGATATGACTCTAGATAACATTCTTCTTCAAACCGGTACACCAAATGGGACGGTCGAATTGTCTTCAACCACTCAAAAGCTGCACGACTCAAAGGTTGCATCTTCGAGTCAACCATATTTGTCGGCATTTGTTCGTATCCAGCGGGGAGGGGAGCGCAACAAAAGTTCCATCCTCTGTTCAGATTCAAAACATATCTACATTCGCTCAAAGAATTGTGCTTCCATTTACCATGGGAATATCTTCGCAAAAAGCTGCCGTCGACCGGTCCCATGCTGGGGTACATTAAAGTGGGATAGTGAAGAAGCAACCATCCGAATAGATATGTATACGGCAGTTCTAGACGAGGAAATTCTTTTTCTCCTTTGGCTTTTAACATCATATCAACATATAGACGAAGACCGGCATTCAACTTACAAGTCATCGCTGACAAAAGATCCATCTTATAGCCGAAGACTAATCTAACGGCGGCAAAAAGAACACCGCGATGGAAGCGGTCTACAGCACTGGATCCCGGGACTACAAACCGATGGAGCCAATGTGTCAGAAACCCGGCTAATTGGGCTTTTTTGACATCGGTCTATATCCTACTCTCAAATAACTTTCGAGAGTATCTCCTTTCTTCAAAGGAGGACATTGATAATCATCCTTCATCTCTTTATCAAAATCGCCACTTTCTTCCATTAATTTCATCACTTCTGTGTTGCTCAATGGCTTAAAAAAGTCAGGATAGCATCTATCATGTTCTTTGGTCTTCGGTTCTTGAATGTGGTTAAGGAACAGATAAGGTAGCCATTTCGAGGAATAGCAAGTGTTTGATGTAGCACTTTTATAGAACAGAGAACAGATTTTATAATGACATAGCAGTTCCTCAAAGACTGCTACCATTTCTGTATTCTCTCTCCGGAGTCTGTCCAACTCATCATTTGTTGGGACAAATTCTTCATATGGGGCATCTCCCATTGGCAAGTAAGAGAGGTACTTCATCTCATGAAGTGCAAATCCGATTTCTCCGCCGGGAGTCATGAAGGTCCCTGTTCTGTAATTGTACCTCTCTGCTAGAGCTAAGAACTGGTGCGAATTCGGAGCAAAACCATAGACAGTGGCATGCACTGCTTGGTACAAATTGATTTGCTGCAGTTCGCTTTCAAACTTGGTCAGAATCCAATTTGCTATGCAGCTCCATCTTTTAAAATCTGGATTCACCAATCCAGTTAGTCTGATGTCCTGCTCAGGATATCTTCCTTCGACCTTCGCAAATTTATTTGCAAAAATTGGAGTTCTGACGGGCATTAACAAGGAAGAATTCTCCGACGGAATACAACCGGGTTTCAGACCTCTCAACAAAACACTGTACCGTTCTGAGGAACTGTGGAACATATCCTTCTTGCTCGGCCCCTTCTTCACAAAAATCCTTCCTGGACGGGCATCTTGGAACTGAGTAAGGTTCCATTCCATCTTCCTCGGATAGCTCGCATGAGCATACCTGGATAAGGGGAGGCAGCGTGGAATATTTGGTATCGAGAAAGACCTATCCGTCTGATGGACAATTCTTTCTTCCATCCTTGGTCTCGGTTGAGAACTTTTCTCAAAAGCTTCACCGAACAGGAATAATGGCTTCTTGTGTATGACAGCGTCTGCTGATTCCAGAGGTTGTCCGTTCATCAAACATTGCAGTGTTTCATTATCTTGGGATATCAAAATGGCCTGACGGAAGGTTGGCAGATCATATTGAGGATAGTGCACATGAGATAAGTCCTCTTTGTATTCTGACTCTGAAAGAGTTCCTACAAAAGTTTCGTATTCGGGATCTTCCCTAATATTAACTGCATCAGACAGAAAAAAATAAGAAATTTAGTACAAGTCAAAGTCAAAGATTTTGTCATCAGTTTGCGCAAACATCAGACTGCGTAGATAAACAGTCATTATTTTGTGCTGACAGTCCCGCACAAAATCAGCAAATTGCGCTGACTTTTGCCAGCGCAGTTTAACCGATTGCGCTGGAAGTCGTCCTTCATAAAAATGAAGAATAAACTGATTTGTGCAACCAGAACCCTAAAAAGGGGTGGCACAGTATGATCACATCTCTAAAAAGAGATGGATTCTAAAGGAACAGTGAAATCAAAACTCTAAAAAGAGTTTTTGATTAGGTCATCCACCTTGCAGCGCTGGATGAGCAGTTTCGTGACGAGAAGCTCGTCGCACAGTCCTAGTCGATGGTTCGGCAGGGGCCTTGCCCTTTGCGGCGGCGGAGGATCGTCGGGGAGCCATGGGGATCGTCGGAGAAGAAGAGAAGAAAGAGCTCAGAGTTTCTCTCAAAGTGCACGAAGAAGGCAAAGTAAAGAATGAAACGAGAAGTAGAGAGCTATTTATAGTTTTTGAAATGAAACGGCCACCTTAGATTGCGCCTGAAAATGGGGCTAATCCCTCAGATTGTGCAGACAACTCACTACATGCGCAAATTGATTCAAATTTCAAAATTCAAAGTATTTCGAAATTTTGAATAAGTTCACATTTCGAAAACTTTGAAGGGGGTCTTGTAGGTCCTAAAAAATCAGGTTACACACCTCAACAAAGTCAGAAAATCAAGAAATATAATTTTCAGATGAACTGCGCAGACATCAGATTGCGCACTGTTCAGATTACGCACACTGGTTTGCGCACACTCTCAACTGCGTAGGCTGACGTGGCAAAAGTCATCATTATCTGACATAAATCAAATCTTTCTGACAACTGACAGCACGAAGAACGAGGAGACTGCTCGTTTATTGCGCCACACAACGCTCGAGGACGGCTGACAGCTGGCAGCACAACCCATTTCCTGCGCAGTCTAATCCTGCGCAATCCGAAGCCTGCGCAGTCCAAATCTGCGCAATCTAAAGCCAGCGCAATTCAAATTGCGCGCTCTATCAACACAACTGATAAAGTACACGTGGCATGCATGCCATCAATTGCTCATTACGTGGCAACTGTCTATGCACGATCATGCGCATTTCAATCAAATGATGCCATGTGTCCAAGACAGTTGGCCCATGATCCAACAACTGTCTGCGCAGTCCACTGTTGCGCAATCCAATTGCTGCGCAAACCATCCTGCGCAGTCCAGAATAACTAAAAGTTAGTTATTTCTCAGAATTCTATAAATAGAGTTTCAAGTCTCCATTCAAGGGGATCACGGATCACGGATCAAGGATCAGAGATCAGAAATCAGATATCATAAAGAGATCAGAGAGTCTAGAAGTTCTTGCCCAAGTGCTGCTGCATTCTTCCGAGGCTTTTGCCTTCAACTTCCGAGGTTTTTACCTTCAATTCCAGAGTTGTCTTCAACTTCAGAGGCTCCGTCTTCAAAGTTCACATCGTCTAAGGGATAAAGCAATCGTCATCTAGATTGGATTCCTACAGTTGTACCATTCCCAGAATTCAAATTGTAATCTTTTACAAAGTTTGTATCAATAAAGTTCTACACTTTTGTTTTTGCAAACAGTAGCCTATCAGTTGTACTTCTTTTCATGAATCAATGTAGCCGAAAAGGCATTTCAAATATTATCGAGAAAAGTTGCATTCTGACTACAATTATCAATCAAATGAGTATTTTTTCTTCCTATATTGTGTCCTCAATGTTATGAAATGTGGTTGGGTTTCAAATATTTCTAAATGATATAACAGTGCACGTTCTTGCCTTGTACAAGTGCAACACCAGACTTGTACGACATCACGCCTTAGCGAGGACGAACGATTCGGCACGAATCGAAGCGAGGACGAAAGATTCCCCGAATCGGGGTGTGACAGAGGATATATCGTATCCTTAGGGCTGTGAGTCACGAGAAGAAAACCGTGTCCTGGCAGTTTGGAAGCTTATCGGAGGCCGTCCAGAGCAAAATCATACCGAGCGGCTTTCACAATTTGGCACAAAACACTTATAGGACAATGGATAGTGCCCTTATATCCGCCTTTGTGGAGAGATGGCACCCGAAGACCAACACACTTCATCTTCCAGCAGGGGAGATGACCATTACACTTGACGACGTCTACCAGATACTGGAGCTGCCAGTGACCGGGCGCGTCATGACCAAAGAACATTACACCAATGAGAAATCCGTGAAATGGTACGAGAAGATCGTCAAGTTTGTCTCAAGTCTCCTTAGACTTCAGGCTACCAGTTTTACAACTCTGCCGGGCTTCAAGAAGTCATATGGAATTTCTCTGTCATTTCTGGTGGACCACTTCATGGATATGGAGGTGGATGACGATGACGATGATATGGTCGACGCGGTGGCCCGTGCGTACATGTTGTTCGTCCTAGGAACGGTCGACATTTCGGACAAGTCCGAAACGTCGATACATGCTAGGTACATGCTCAATTTATCTGAAGTGGATGACTTAATTGATATATCCTGGGAAAGCGGTATCCTAGCCAATCTTTACCGCGAGCTCGGCATCGCATCCCGTGTTGGGACTAAGACAATGGCCGGCTGTCAGACTCTGCTACATGTAAGAAAACTTCTAACAATTTAATCTCGTATACTTTATTTTGTTGTTTATTTTTTGACTATTCATTTATAAATTGAATAGGCATGGATATACGAGCACTTTCCGATGCTCAGACGGGGTGACCTGAACCCATAGTATGTTGAAAACCTTCCTAGAGTGTCTCGATGGAGGCCATCCCAACTGGAAACCAAAAATTAGCAAATACTGGCTTCCATTCGTGAAGTACTAGTTAATTTGGTGCCAGAAGAGGTACTAAATTTTGACTTACTTTTTTATATTAATTTTGTTTTGTTGTTAACTATTTTCCTACAGATTTTTTGGAATCCATACCGGGATTTATGCGAGCAGAATCGTGGGATCCAACCAGTTTCTTTATTTCATGGCATGATCACATGCTATGAGATCATAGAGCCGTACATGCCCGATAGAGTACTTCGTTAGTTTGGCTTTGTGCAAACTGTGCCGAAGCGCACACTACGAATGTTGGAGCCTCCGCGCGGAACCCAACCTTTAAATTACAAACCGGCAAATTTCGACTGGGTGACCGACTTTTACTCCGAGTGGCAACGACATGTACTTCGGGAATCTGAAAGACGACCTGTCACCATGATGGCCGACTACAGCGAGGACTACATGCCTTACTTCCTGGGGGTCGGACATCCTAAGTTGTCGAACCCTACAAATCCGGTCCCATGACCGTCGGAGCAATTGGAGCTATTCCTTCCAAAAATGTCTTGTATGCTGGGTTGGTGAGGATGGTGAGTTCCATATTTGTAATTAGACTGAGATTTCTATGTTTGTAGACTTAATTCACTTATACTTTCATTTACAGTCTCAAAAGGCGAAGGAATTGGCCAAGACACTCCGGAGAGGTTGCCAAAGTGAAACTAGTGTCGCGGTCGCCAACGAGCTTGATCGCATCGACGACGTGGTCGAGTTCTCCTTCATGAATAATATGGAGTCTCGTTCAAAGGCCCGACATGATATGTAGTTGGATGTTCAGGCATAAGTTGGATGTAATCTGGATGTTTTTGTAAGGATATTTTTGTTGTTTGAAACTTGAAGGATATATTTGTTGTTTGGAAACTTAAGTTGTTGGGCAGAATTTTGAAGGATATGTAGTTGTTATTTATGTTGTCTTTTTAAAGTTGGATATTTTGAAGGATATGTAGTTGTCTGATATGTAGTTGTGATTTATGTCGTTATTTATGTACTTGTTGGATATGTAGTTGTCTGATATGTAGTTATAATTTATGTTTGGAAACTTAAGTTGTCGGTCAAGCTTGAGGAGTATTTATAAAGCGTCTGATATGTAGTTGTGATTTAGTATCAGGACTGCCAGCACCCTGGCAGTCCTACATAAGTGTTCTGGCAGTCCTAATTGAAACTTGCTGTCACAGGGAGTTTCAAATAGGATTGCCACCCCCCTGGCAGTCCTACACTTAAGTAGGACTGCCAGGGTGCTGGCAGTCCTATTTGAAACTCCCTGTGACAGAGAGTTTTAGTTTGAAACTCTCATCACAGAGAGTTATAAATAGGATTGCCAGGACCCTAGCAGTCATACACTAAAGTAGGACCGTCAGGACCCTAGCAGTCCTATCCTAATTGAAACTTGCTGTCACAGAGAGTTTTAATTAGGACTGCCACCCCCTAGCAGTCCTACACTTAAGTAGGACTGCCAGGTTTCTGGCAGTCCTAATTGAAACTTGCTGTCACAGGGAGTTTCAAATATGACTGCCAGGGGGGTGGCAGTCCTATTTGAAACTCCCTGTGACAGAGGATTTCAGTTTGAAACTCTCATCACAGAGAGTTATAAATATAGAACTGCCAGGATCCTGGCAATCCTACACTAAAGTAGGACTGCCAGAGTGCTGGCAGTCATAATTGAAACTTGCTGTCACTGAGAGTTTCAATTAGGACTGCCAGCACCCTGGCAGTCCTACTTAAGTGTAGGACTGCTAGGGGGTGACAGTCCTAATTGAAACTCTGCCACAACAAGTTTCAAATAGGACTGCCAAGGGGGTGGCAGTCCTAATTGAAACTCTGCCACAACAAGTTTCAAATAGGACTGCCAGGGTACTGGCAGTCCTAATTGAAACTCTGCCACAACAAGTTTCAAATATGACTGCCAGGGTGCTGGCAGTCATACTTAAGTGTAGGACTGCCAGGGTCCTGGCAGTCCTATTTATAAGTCTCTGTGATGAGAGTTTTAAACTGAAACTCTCTGTCACAGAGAGTTTCAAAACTGCCACACCCCTGGCAGTCCTACTTTAGGACTGCCAGGGTGCTGGCAGTCCTATTTGAAACTCCTTGTGACAGCAAGTTTTAAGTAGGACTGCCAGCACCCTGGCAGTCCTACTTAAGTGTAGGACTACCAGGGGTGTAGCAGTCCTGATACTTAGTCTGATACTTTAACAAATTGGTATATTTGTCCCCAATTACTTGCACACAGGTAAACACATATAACACAGATAGCACACATGTAAATACATATAACACAAATAGCACACAGATAAACACATATAACACAGATAGCACACAGGTAAACACATATAACATACTGAACTTCATATTTTACTGTATACAAAAGTCGTACTCCATATAGGTAAGTCCAATACGCGAAATTTACTGTATACAAAATTTACTCCATATAGATTAGTGGACTTTATATTTTACTGTATACAAAAGTGGTCCTCCATATACAAAATGTCAAACTGTAAATATATCCATACTCAGTCGATTTCGATGTCGTAGTGGTCAGCAGGTAAGTCTCTTGGTTCCTCAAACTTTAATAACTTCTTACAATGGTTGATCTGATTAACGAAAGGTGTGGTCCAAGCGATGGCTTCGACCGGTGCTTTTTTGTACCAAACTGTTGAAGGTGGAGGAATCGGAGAATAAGCGATCATCTTTAGTATAACGAAGTGATCTCCGATTAGACCTATAGTACATAGGTTAGAATGTCTGTGATCCGTCGGAGGAGCGCACATCGGAAATAATGTATTGCTAATACCCGGCGAGATAAGTACAACAGGTATCATGTACCTATTAGCAAATAAATAGCCGACAGACGGGACTGACATGTAGTACTTTTTTTTGGTAACACTGTCGGTGTACGGGATACTTAACAACAAACTTACAACTGTTTCTTCGCTTAGGATGCGGGAGTAGAATGAAAGACGAGTCTCTAACTCCTCGTACAGCTCCTGCCTCACCTATCTCTATTCGTCTTTGTCATCATAACCAAGATGTCTTGCAAGCACATAAAATCCGCAATGGCCATCACCGGGGACATCGACAATAGACCAAATGTAACTACAAAGCTCAGGTTGAAATTTTTCAATATACAAACTCGGTGTTTGGCTTGCAACGGTATCTTCTCTTGGGAGGTCCATTTTCTCCATTTTTTGGCGAACAATAAGCTTGCCCTTCGCGCAGGCGGAGGTTGCTGTAAGTGTAAAACCCCTATTTTTTATTATTTTTTATTATTATTTGATTAGATTTAAAATAAATTTATACAATTTATGGTTTTATTTATATTCTTTTTTTGATGACCCGGTTTGGCCAATTCAGCCCGAACAGGGCCTGAACAAAATTTAAGCCCATGTGAGCATGTGGGGTGACTAAGATGGCCATGTAGGACCATTTCATGTGTGTGCAAATATTTTAAATAATTTTGAGACTTGTTGAATATTTATTGACTTTTGGTACAAAATTTATATTTTATTAATAAAATAATGTTTTACAAGATGGTATAATTTTCTGGACCCACACATGGGTGAGCAGGTAAAGTTCACCCATTGGGAAGATTATTATTATTTTATTATAATTTAAGTTATTTCATGGAGATTAAAATATGTTCATTCTATTTAGATATTATTATTATTATTATTGAGATTGATTTATTGTAAGATAAATTTATATATATATGTAGATATAATTAAATATATTAAATATTTGGATATGTGATATTTAAAGTGTTATTTGTATTTAAATGATTTTTTGGTTATATATTTATAAAGTTTGAAAAGATTTAGAAAAGAAATGATTAAAGAATAAGAAAAGAAAAAGGAATAAGAAAAGAAAAAGGAAAAGAAAAAGAAAAGGAGAAAGAAAAAGTATTAAGTCAACCCACCCACAGAAGTGGGCGGGCCCCCCTTTTTCCTTCTTGCGCTGCTGCAACAGCTTATTCCCGCACCAACCCGTGGGCATAGGCCTATTGGGTTATTAGTAATATTAGTAGTATTAGGATTTTGGCCCCACTTTTTATATATATAACTTCCTCCATAGATCTCAAAACCCTACGCTCCCAAAATGAAAATTGTAGCAGATCATACGCCCTTCGCCCACGACTTCGTTTCACCAGCGACGGAGCTTTGTGTGCGACGAACGGAGCATCGAAAGTCAGCCCCGCGTCACCCACAGAGCAGTTTTCCCACTCAAGGTACCCTACTTCTCTACGATGTAACTTTTTACTCGTAGCACCGATTTTTGATCCGTAAAATATTCTGGAAAGTAGACTTAACCCTCTTCGATATCCTTCAGATGGATTTTAACAAAACCATCTAACTTGTTCGAAAAATCGAACCGAAGTTAGCAAAAAAATTCAGATTTTCTGGACTGCTAAAAACCAATTCTAAACATCTACTTGTTGACCACTTTTCTCGCTGTCCATTAAACTTTCGTAAAAACTAATTGAAGGCAGTCAAAGACAACATAACCGAGATTATAACGCACCTTTTGGATTCACTTTTCATCTAGTATGTAGAAAGTTACACGTTGTTAAAGTTTCACAAAAAATTGTAAATTCTGTTTTCAAAAAGTGGAAAAACACCCGATACGGCGTGCGCCCCGACAAACCGGGCGACGTGGTCGCGCACTATATACATCGAAAGGTGCGTATGGATGTTTTCAACGTGTGGAAACTGACGGAACTCGATTTTGTTGCATGTGCGCAACGAAATCAGTGCGTATCCGTCGAGATACCCCCGTATCGACCCTTTGCAAATTAAGTCACAACTTTGTGCACACTCATCATATCGCGATGAAACTTGCGCCATTGGACTCGAAATATTTTTCTGGTCCTGTGAGCCAAGTTTGGTCCGATTCTGAGACCGTTGATCTGGACACTATTTTGGCGGGCCCACAATCCCACTCAACGGGCGATTTTGTGCACAGCCCACCGGAATCCAAAATTGGACATACCATTGGGTTCGTCTCATCAAAACAAATCAGTAAATATGTAGTTTGACGACTTTAGAGACCGTAGGTTCTGGCGCGCATTTCGGTACAAAGCGAGTCCAACGGCAGACATCGTTTTGATCCGAAATTACGATTTTGCCTCTGTTCCAGAATTTAACTTTTGGACAGGAATTTTTTAGGCATATCTTATATTCCAAACTCGTTCGAGATGTTTGTTGCAGCATCCGAAGTCATCTGCGGCATTTGGCTTTTCTTGCTTCATCTATTGGTCTGTTCGAGCTACTGGATTATTCTCTTTTGCACCTAACCTCAGGCAAGACACCTTGCCTTTACTGTTTAATTTCTTGCTCAATATCATGTATGCTTTTTCTTTATGTTGTTCTTTCAAAAACATATATAGATACAAATTATTATATTTTATACAATTGGCTAAAGTTAAGAGACTACCGTCAAATTTAGTGTGTCTCATTGACTTATCACGATGTGCCACGGATTGTGTATGAGTTGTGAGTCGCATATAGATACGGACTTGCGTGCTGACTGATCATTGGTGCGTACAGATCGTGCGTTAGGATATAACTGCTAATAGATTTGTGTAGAAGACTTGGCAGTTATTAAGGATTAAACAGTGTCGTGGAGTCGACACGTGAATAGTATCATTGGGGGGAGGGAACAGTTATTAGCGTAGGGGCTACATTTTATTTTTACACACATTCTGGGCCGAGTGTGACTCTCATGAGCACTACCTTCTGTCCAGGCCGATAGCGTCTCGGATGAGCGCTACTTGCTGGCCACTCTTCCCTTGGCTTCAAATTCCGAACTCTCGTTCGACTTCCTTGAATTGCATCTTGTTTGATTCCTTTCTACCGTTGATTCTTATTTTCGTGCTTAGTGTCAACTAGGAAGATGACTACACTAGTATATGCTCATAGGTCAAACACATGGCTAGAATGGTTATATTGACAATTGGAATACATTTAAGACTAATTGAGTTAAAAGCTTTTTTTTTAAGAGTGTGATTTAATGATTAGTAATTTGTAAAGTAGGATACTACCAAAGAATATTTTAATCTTAGTTTTCTAAATAGTAAACACCATAGGATTGATACTGTAGGAGAAAAAAATGCTAGAATCTTTATACCCTTGATTTAAGAAATTGATTGGCTTTTTGAGATTTGATATTTATGATTTATTGGGTTATAGCTATACATCTTTGAACAAGTACAAAAATTTATTTGCTGTTCGAGTTATGATATTTATAAATTTTTGGGTGGTAGATATATATCTTTGAACAAATATACAATTTATTTGATTTTCGAGTTTTGATGTTTATGATTTATTGGATTATGGTTATACACCTTTGACCGGTTATAAATTTGGTTTGAAAATGATCGTAGATTTTAAATGTGGCAGTATAAATTATTTAAATTTGCGTTGTACAACTTGCGATTTCGTGTTTAGTAAATTTTAAATTTTTAAGTGGAAGTAATGACGGTAAAATTTTGGTTTACAATATTTGAAAGTTATGAAAACGATTTTTGAAATTCTTTTATTTTAAATGGTGTCCTATGATTGAGGATTTACAAATCTATTTAGATTTTTGGTAAAAAAAAAAGAGATTTTGACTGATAAGATTATTTGAAAATTTAGTTTAATTTGCTAATATTAAAATTTTGGGAGAATTTCGAAGGATGTGATGGAAAGTTATTTTGATTGATTAAAGGAAGTTACTATTTAAAAGTTATGATCTTGTTGGAATAACTTAGCATGAATAGAAGTTTAAAAAAAAATTTGATGAGAGCATTGAGCTTAATTTTTGAGATTGCTTTTAATATGCTAAGAGTTTTATTATGAGTTATTTGAAAATTTTAGAGTGTTAAATTTTTGATTGATTATGGAATTTTTATGGATTCATAATTTATGAACTCTTGAGTAAATAGTTGAATTTAAACGTTAACTTTGGAAAATGTTAGTAGTAACGTGATAAAATTTTGCTTTGAGATTTATGAGAGTGATTTAAATTTTTTTTTATGATGAATTTGAACAGATTGGAGTACGACTTCCTTTACAAATTCAAAAGGCAGAAGGTTTGAATTACGATAAAGGAATACGACTTCCTTTACAAATTCAAAATCAAAATTCCACTGTTGGATTGGGTTCTGAAGCTCCTTACAAGAAGAAGGCTAAGAGAGGGAAGACTAAATCCTGTAATATGGTACTTCCTTCTCCCGAGTCTGAGGAAGAAACTTTTGCTGGTACAAGATCTGGGAAAGAGTACCACAAAGATTATGAAGGATCTTCTAAAGAAGCAGAAAACGCAGTGGAAATACTACCAACTCAACCTTCTCCTATTCCAGCTAAACCTTCTGTGGTTGAAAAGGGGAAACAGAAAGCAGTACGCTTCGACGTCCGATTGAAGTCTGCTTCCAGTCAGGGGGTGGTGATGAAGCCTTACAAGTTTGATATTCTAGCTCAGTTGGCCAATACTCCGGCTAGACTATCTATATTTGAGTTGCTTCGTCTTTCCAGAGAAAGCAGAGAGACTTTGAGTGAAGCTTTACTTCAAGCAGATTCATGCTTGGCTCAACTCAAGACTCCTGATAGTATACCAGTGTCATGTCCACAATGTTATAGTGTGATGGAAGCAATTTCCAACATCACCTTTACACAAGAAGATATATTGTTGAAGCATAACAAGCATGACAGACCTTTGTGCTATACTGGGTATATTGGATCCACTGAAATTGACAGGATTTACATTGATCCTGGGTCCTCAATTAGCATAATTCTTCAGAGTATGCTAAGACCCCTGAGGATTCCTACTAGTGATTTGACTTACACTAGTACTACGATAGTCGATTTTAACTCTGGCAAGAGCAAGCCACTGGGGAAGATTCGTCTGCAGATTCAGATTGGTGATCTTCGAACCATGGTAACTTTCTATGTTATCAACTCAGACGTCTCCTATAATATCCTTTTGGGAAGACCGTGGATTCATGAGCACAATATTGTACCTTCAACTCTCCACCAATGCTTCAAATATGTGGATTCCCAAGGAGTTGTGAAGACTGAGTTTGCTGATATCAATCCTTTCAAGGGTGTCGAAGCCTATTTTTCTGATTCAAGGCTTTATAAACAAGAGCATGTGAAAGAGATATCAGACATGGCTGAAGATCAATCACCTACTGAGGATCAGTCTATTAATGAAGATCCGCCAGAGGAGCAACCTTTGAAGATCATAGTCAAGGGACGAATCCAATCCCAATCTGTCAATGATCAACCTCTGATAATCAAGGTTAAAGGAAGAACTCAAACTTCATCTGAGGAATCAACAAATATTCCTGCTAAGAGCCAAGTTCAACCTTTTATGATCAAGGTCAAAGGGCGTACTTCTTGTACGAATGATCCAGAACCACCATTGATTGTCAATCTTGGCAAAACTACGCAGAAGACGGATAATGGTCCACTGATGATTAATCCGAAGCGTAGCAGTCAAATTGTAAATGATGTAAATATTGATCATTCTGTACTTTTTGATATCAATGGAGATTTCCTTTTCGCGTATATGGCTGTCAAGTTTATTGAAAGAATGACTTTATCTTCTGATAATCAAAGTCATCAATATAAAGGCGACATTGAGCCAGAAGAAACCTTATACATCGATCATATGAAAAATTCTTTTCCTCCTCATACAGATGTTGGACCTTATGCTCAAAGGTTCCTAACATCTTCTCCTTATCTTCTACCTGTGGCCGCTTCATCACAAGCTTGCGTAACTTTTAGACGTCACGAAGAATCTTATTTCGTGGTTTTGTCTGATAAGAAAAACAAGCGCCAAATTGTGTTTGGCCTGGCTAGAAATATCCCTGTTAATCAGACAGATGAGCTGAAAGATAAAGACAAAGGAAGAATCCGAATTGACAAATATAGTCAACAATCTATCAAGATTATCCAGAATATGGGATATGATTTGAAGACTATGCAAGGTCTCAATCAAGGCAAGGGTAGACGACTACCATTATGTGGTGATCCGTTTTACCAAAAAGACTCGTCATGGGTTGGGATATGATCCGTCCCACATGTTTAATGATGATATACAAGAAGAATTTTCTTCTAGCTCTTCGCAATCATCGGATTCAGAAGAAGTCCAATTCATTGAATCTGATATGTCTCGTTCCTCATATGATGAATCTGGACAAGTATTTTCAGTCAATATGATTCAAATTGATGGTGAATCAGAACCATTTGAGAATGATCCTTGGGGATGATATCCTCTTTCTTGAAAAATGTATTGATTCATTCATCCTCTTATCAATAATGACGTATATCTTCCATGACATCCGTCTCCTTATTTCCCAGCTACCAAGGTTTGGTTAAGCTGATTATTCATCTCTTTCTTCTATCTTACCAGTTGGTATATAAAGTTGGATTTATTATTTATCATGTTCCTAAGACCTCTGGATAAATGCCAAATCTAATTGTTTTTCTTATCTATCATGAGTTTTTACATACTATCACGTCCATATTACCTCTGATAGTATTGTATACTCTCAAACAGAAATTAATCTTCCATCTTATCAGTTGATTAATTGGATTTCTTATTTATCATGTTCTCAAGACCTCTGGATAAATATTAAATCTACTTGTTTTTCCTATCTATCATGTCCATTTGACCTCTACATAGATATTAATCTACTTTTCTTTGAGTTTTTTACATACTGTCATGTCCATGTTACCTCTGATAGTATTGTATACTCTAAAACAGAAAACAAGATCTATCATGCCCATATTACCTCTGGATAGATATAATGTATTGAGTTTAAAAGACTTGTCATGTTCCTATAACCTCTGATAAGTATTTTCTATCTCATACATATTGTTTAAAATTCCAAATAAATGACAGGATCACAAAATATATATATTTCATTCATTTCTTATGGAAATATTGCAAAATGGATAAAAGAAAAGATTACAAGGAGCTCTTTCAAGGTGGAGCAGAAATATCTAGAAGTAACTTCTGTAGTTCTTCTAGCCGTTTGCCACGAGAGCTCATGACTTTCTTGGTAGCCTCGGCACGTCGAGCTTCAGGGGTACAAATAAAAGAAAGTTTAGCGAAGGTGATTATCAGACCCTCTTTGGCTTCATCAAGGGTTCTGATGGCCGATTCAGCCCCAAAGGCTTTCTCTTCTAAAATCGAGCTCTGGGTGAGGTGTAGATTTCGAGCTTCGATCATCTTTTCCCTTTCGGCCTTCAAGCGAGCTAATTCTGCCTCGACTTCGTAGATTTCATCATTTTTATTCTGAATATCTATATTCAGAGCATCATAAGCTACTCTGTGACCATATAAGGCGGGCTTTATTCCAGCCAAAAAGGCCTTCTCTTTGGCAACCTTCTGACTATGTTCATGGAGAGATTCATTATATGTAGCCTCCCGAGCAAGATAATCAGCTGTTAAGGCATCATACTCCTCTTCGATGAGACTTTCAACAGTCTTACTTGACAGCTTGAGATGTTCTCTGATCGGCTGTTCAAGATTTTCCACAATTTTCTCCAATGTTACAGCTCTCTCAGCATCGTTGAACATTGCAACGTTCTTGATGGTCGAAGCCATTGCTATCTTCAAAATCTCGTAACTGAGGCCCTTATTCAGGACCATTTTTATCAGGGTTGCCAGGGTTTTATAAAAAGTATCAGTATAATCTCAACTAGGAGATTCATTTCTGTGCTGGAGCTTGGCGTGGTAGCAATGTCTAACAGATTTCTTCCTTGGAAACTGGGAGCAGATGTTGATGGTACAACGGCAGGATGAGATGAAGTCGTTGCTGTTACTACCGTCATAGCCAATTGATTCCCAGAAGTTTCAGGGATTGTATCTCCAATATCTACAGATACCGTTGGTATAACAACAAGCTGAGATGGAGCTATTGTTGTCACTGCTGCTTGGTTTCCAGGAATTTCAGAAGCAATGTCTTCAATATTTGTTACTCCAGCCGTTTCTGGAGTTCTAGCGGCGGTAATATTGATGGATGTGGTAACAATTGCAGGAGCTGATTCAGGTTCCGACATTGGCTTGTCAAAAACTGGTACCGAATCAGTAACAACAGTAGAGGATGTTATTATAACTTCCCCACTTTCTGTTGGTGGTTCAAACATGCCTTCAGCATCTTCTTCAATCGTTTGCTCCGCAGGATTTTCCACTGCTTCAGTTGTGGTGAAACTCTCTACAGCTGATTCTTTGTTCAAGTCTGGTTCTCCTCCAGCAGCTCCATCATCACCTACAGTGGGGTCGACTGTAGTCTTCTCTTTGTGTTGGTCCTCAGCAGGAGAGGATACTTCAGACTGTGCTTGTTGTGCCACAAATGATGGAGGATGTTCTTCTTGAGGCTCCATCTCATGCTTTTGCACTCCCTCCTCTTCGGCGTTTGCGTCTTCTGAAGAAGAAGCTTCCTCCTCAGATTCCTCATTTTCCTCATAGATGTCTTCTTCTTGGAGAGGAGGAGCCATAGGCTTTGGTGCAATTATGACATCTGCAAAACGAACAGAATAAGTTAGTATACAAAATCATGATATATAATTCCGTATAGGTTTTGTATAATACTTGGAATATGTGCATTTTTTTCAAGATATGTATCATAATCACCATCCCAGTCATCATCCTCGAAGTCAAGAGCTGGTTCGTCTGATGGGATACGGTCTTGATCAGTGGTGGATACAGTAGTAGCACCCTCTGTAACTTGTGCCTTGGATGGCAAAGATAAATGGAGTGAGGTGCTAAGACGTCCAGGAGACAAAAGTGTTACAGCTCCTGATCCAACTATTGGTGGAGGGGCTGAAGATCCTTCTCCAGGATGGACTGAGGAAGAACCGACAAGATGATCCTCTTCAATCAAAATGTCATCTTCTGGAGTGTGGGCTCTTGGTTTGGAAGGCCCTTTAGTGGTAGACTTTTTCTTCTTCTCTTGAGACTTCACCGGAGAAGCGGTAGCTGTGTTCTGCTTTCGTTTGCGGGTCTTTCCAATAATTATTGGTCCTGTGGCTACCTTCCTAGCTCCTCTAGGAATTACTGCCAGAAATTCATCTATAACGGCAGTATTATCTGGTATGTCAAGGGCTATCCTGATAGGTTCCTCAACATTTTCCTCCTGAGCCCATCGAAGACTTCCTTGCATACTATAACCGTCTTCAAAAGAGCGGATAGATGTATAGAAACGAGCATACGAATGGAGTATGCATAGCTCAGTTGTACTGGTGGCTGTAGATATATTGAATTTAGCACCAGTACATACAGCTCCGAAATATCTCCATACTCGTGCACCGTCGATCAACTTTCCATAATGATAGAAACTGGTTGAAGGATTGCCAACATGGAGTTGGTCATAGCCAAACTGGCGAGCGAAGCTACTTGGTAGATAAGGCTCGAATGCACAGTTATCTTCATTCCGGTACATCAGATGAGAAGGTCTGATGTACACTAGCCATCGGTAGACAGATCTCGGCAATAAGGCTGATTTATCTACCCTATCTTCAAATTGTACACCAAGGCAGTCAGCCGGAACTGGTGGCCTAGTGCAGAAGAAATTCCAACCGTGCGAATAATTTAATGCTGCTCTGGTGTCTGCTAACGTGGTAGTTCTCCACGTAGATTTGCTAAATTTTTGAAGGAAAATCCTCGCTTCATCCTCAGGGCCTGGTGGCAACAAATTACAATTATGGTGTAGTAACCAACCTATCAGATAGGTGAATGGTAACTCTACCCTTGGAAAATTGTGAGGAGCATTATTGATTAGTTCTTCACCAAAAATCCTTAGACCTGCGTTTATTCGGCACACCATTGCCGACAACAGGTTAATTCTGTTCTTGAATACTAAACGGACCGCTGGCCATAATACGTTGCGGTGAATCCGGTCCACAGTGCTGATTCCTGGCACGACCCATCTGCGCAGCCATAAAGATAAGAAGCCTGCCAACAAGGCCTTCTTCGACATTTTTTGACTACCCTGCCTCAGGTAGCTTAAAGCCTCAGTCCCCGCAGGGATGTCTCCAGTTTTGGTAGACAGGTATCGGTCGCGAGCTTTCTGCGACACCATCAATTCCTGAATTAAATCTGCAGGTATTATAGAGCAAGGCTTGATGACCTGAGTCTTGTCTTCTCGGAACCTGCTCTTATCTGTTTTAGACACTCTATTTTCATGATAAAATAGATAAGTTGTCCATTTTGTAATGTATGTCAGATGTGATCCGGTTTCATACATGCTGG
This sequence comes from Iris pallida, assembly GCA_029216955.1. NCBI lineage: Eukaryota > Viridiplantae > Streptophyta > Magnoliopsida > Asparagales > Iridaceae > Iris > Iris pallida. Next base: position 12,830,956 of record JANAVB010032419.1, read on the forward strand.
TGCAAATCAGATAATGGCACATGAGTTCTTCATAGACTTGTACCAGTTCGGGATTCTTCTTCCGAATTTCTGCCAATTCTCGATTGGAGGGAATATATTCTTCATAGGGGAACTCACCCATCGACAACTTCGAGATGAACTGCATTTCATGAAGGACCAGACCCATCTCGCCATGCGGAGTTGCGAAAGTTCCTGTCGAACTCATATACAATTCCAATAAAGCCAAGAACAGATTGCCATTCGGTGGAATGCCATAACTGGTAGAAGCCACTGCTTCATACAAACCGATGTCATCCAACTCTGCTTTAAAGTTTTTCATGACCCAGTTGCTGATCTGGATCCAGTTACCACTATGAGGGGTCAGCCACCCTGTCAGCCTAGGGTTGGTCTGAGGATATAAGACTCCTTCCCTTATGAATCTATTTATGAACATGGGAATCTGGACTGGCTGGATGAGAGATGAATCTTCACTCGGTGTAAACCCAGGCAATAGTCCAGAAAATGGAATAACACCACCATAAGGAGTGCTAATGTGATAGCCCATGTCATTTGCTCTCTCCCTTCTGAAGATGATTCTGCCAGGTCTACCATAGCTATTAGGAGTCAAATTCCATAGCATCTGACGGTGATGGCTAGCATGGACAAAAGCGGATATAGGGTAATCCCTGTCCATATCAGGGAGATACATTACCCTTTCTCCAGATTTAAATACCCAAGCCTCTTTTTTGGGATGAGTCTGTGATTTGTAATCTATCGCATCTCCAAATAAGAAAGCTGGTTTCAGAAAATTTTGATTATCCAGTGACATCAGTACTTCTCCATTCATTATGGATAACAACATCCTATCCCCCTGGGCATATATCAATTGTGCTCTTGTTGCAGGATATTCTGGGTTGGATTGGGGAAATTCAACATGAGATAGATTCTCTAGATAATTTGAACCCACCATGCCCACTGACGAGCCAAAAACTTCTTCAAGTGGGTGAGCTTGCAAATCCACTGACAAAAGGACAAAAGAGATCAAATTAGTTCGAAGTTTTTATGATTGAAGATATTGACTTTTACGCTTACTAAAAGTTGATAAAAGCTTATGAAGTCTTTTGTTTTACAAAGTCTCTCAGTGATTGATGAATTTGACGCTACCACATAGTAATGTGAGCGTAATATAACTTTTTACGCTGGCATGTATGAACATGAGCGTAGTTAAGTTTTACGCTAGCACATTAATTGTGGGCGTAAATCCAAATTTTACGCTAACACGTATAACGTGGGCATATTCCTTTTTATCTTTTACGCTAACACGTACAACGTGGGCGTCTGGTATTATTTCAGTTTTTACGCTAACACGTATGACGTGGGCGTAAACAACCGAAGGTTCGAGTCATCTTCTTCTTCCTCGACGAGTTTTTCCAGCCAAAGAATAGGGTTTTACCTATCATAGGTGGAGCTATGGCTGGGTTGAGTTGTCGGTGTGGTGTTGATGACTGAATGAGAGTTTTTGCATGATCGGCCGACGACGAATCGACGACAGGTTTCTTCCCCTTGCTGCTGGAGGCAGATGATTTCTTGGGAGCCATCGAATCAAAGTGAGGGTTTCGAAAAAAGAAAGGGCAAGAGAGTTCAAGATTGCAAAAGGATGAGTAAAAGCGTTTTCTCTCTCTGAAAAGATCTATTTATAGAGAAATTCAAATTGGTTTAAAAATTACACCGACTGTTGGATATCCCCGCTTTTACGCGGATGACGGTTGCGTATCCCGAATTTTACGTTGACTGATCAAATTTTAACTTTTACGCTTCTGTTCAAAGTGTTTCAAATTTTGGAGATATTTAAAAACTTTAAAGGGGGTCTTGTAGGAGCGTAAAAAGTGCTTCACAGAAAGAGTCAAAGTGATAGATCATTCCACTCAAAATTGATCCCTTTACGCCACAGAGAGGCTAATCTCTTTACGCTCAAGTCAAGGCTAGCCACTTTTACGCTGGACAAAGCTGTCAAGTCTCACATTTAATGCAAACTTTGACATGGAGATATTAATGATGGCATATATCACAGAATTCAAAGGGATTTGTTTTTACACAGAGACCAATGTTGTCGTTTAGTGTGTGGATTGAGCTACTTTACGCTCACACTATGGCTTCTTTTACGCACGAAGATTATACGAGCCTTTACGCTCAACAGTTGACGTGTGCGTAAAGTCTATTTGAGCTACTTTTACGCTCAAGGTTATTTAACAACCACTTTACGCGGAAAGTCTATGTCAGGGCTATTTTACGCCTAATCTCTGCTTTACGCTCAGAGTACATTGGGGCTATTTTTACGCCCTATTCTCCTCCACCAGTTTGGAACGTGGTTTGCCTACGTGGCTTTCATGCCATTCTTCTCGAAGAACGTGTGTACATGCATCATATTCTTACTGAAATGATGGGACACGTGTCAACATGTGCAGAGGATGGCTTCAGTCGTAGGTGGCAGTTGTTAGCGTAAAGATGGAACTTTTGCTGAGTTTTTACGCACAAAAGCCCAAGTCTATAAATAGACTTATTTTTTCTCATAAAACAGAGACAGAGACAGGAGAGAATACAGAGATCAGAACTTAGAGATTTTGATTCTCCAGAGCATTCTTCTTCAACCTTTCTTTCAGAACAGAGTGAAGCAAAGCAGGAAAGCATTCGGCCTCGCCATCAGTGCCCAAGTGCGTCGATACCTTTCTGGTGACTTAGTTCTTCCAGTTGTTCTACTTCAAGCAGTGATCTTCATCATCATCATATGGTCCAAGGAACAAAGTGATCATTTACGAATCAGACTTCCATAGCAATACTTTTCCAGAATTAAATTTGTACTTCTTGTACTTTTTCTCGTTTTATTTTCAAAGGCTAATTTCTCTTTTTGGCATTTTGTTAAGTGAAACAACCTTGTCCTTGTGACCCATGTGGATAAGTTTGCTTAGACTATAAGTTCAGAGGACCCTAACTTAGCTAGTCAACCAAGACAACTGTATAGGCCCAAACTTCGGGCGAGCCTTGATTTTAAAAGTTCTTGGACTATTTAAAATTCCTTCATCAGTACCTCCCTTACTCATATACTGCATATCTCATGCTGCTAATGTAGCTTCAGTTTTGCAAGCTTATTTCATTATCAAGCTTGATCATGACATATTTTATTGGGTGCACCCACTAACATATTGTCTAATCAGAACCGGTGCATGATGGTCTGATCAACCTATTGCAGTTTGGTTCGCTTATCACATATTATTCTACGTGGATGGAGACATAGTAAAACCTGTCTTAGAGTCTCATCCGCGACAGCCTTGACAATTCTCTTTTGAATTATTTTTGCCGCCTATGAACTCCGCAATTCGTACTCAATATATAACACCGTCTTTGAAACCTTTGTTGTTCTTGTCTTTTACTTATTTTGGAAAGACAAGACACTGTACTTGCTAAGATAGACTCAAGGTATCATCTTTGGTTGCCAAATCAGTTAATTATACACAAATGTAGATAGCCACCGCCCGACTCATGTGGCCATATCCTCGCCTTTAACTACTCCTCATTTCTCAACCCTAGAAATTATTATCGTGCCCTTCCAAATGTTCTTGAGCACTCGAGAATGATTCTAATCATTCACTTAAATCAAACTCTCAATTGAGACGATTAGTCTCCAGTTTCTCTCTAGGAACCACATCTCCCAAATGTCTAATTTATATTTCTTTGGTCTACTCATTTCCTTACTGTTCTTCTAAATTGGATATTCAAAAGTTTGTTACCTTCACTAGCGATCCTTATTCAATTCCATAACCATGATATATTTTTGTATATATCGACTCCATAATTTTCTATTGCACGGTGGTGTTGAACGACGTTTTATCACCTCCTCCAAAATTTTAATTGTATTTTGGTGTTGACGAACTCTTCCTATCCCTCAACCCTATCTATCCTATTAATCCTAAATTTCGAGGACGAAATTCTTGTAAGTTGGGTAGGATGTAAAACCCCTATTTTTTTACTATTTTTTTATATTATTTGATTAGATTTAAAATGAATTTATACAATTTATGGTTTTATTTATATTCTTTTTTTGATGACCCGGTTTGGCCAATTCAGCCCGAATAGGGCCTGAACAAAATTTAAGCCCATGTGAGCATGTGGGGTGACTAAGATGGCCATGTAGGAACATTTTATGTGTGTGCAAATATTTTAAATAATTTTGAGACTTGTTGAATATTTATTGACTTTTGGTACAAAATTTATATTTTATTAATAAAATAATGTTTTACAAGATGGTATAATTTTCTGGACCCACACATGGGTGAGCAGGTAAAGTTTACCCATTGGGACGATTATTATTATTTTATTATAATTTAAGTTATTTCATGGAGATTAAAATATGTTCATTCTATTTAGATATTATTATTATTATTATTGAGATTGATTTATTGTAAGATGAATTTATATATATATGTAGATATAATTAAATATATTAAATATTTGGATATGTGATATTTAAAGTGTTATTTGTATTTAAATGATTTTTTGGTTATATATTTATAAAGTTTGAAAAGATTTAGAAAAGAAATGATTAAAGAATAAGAAAAGAAAAAGGAATAAGAAAAGAAAAAGGAAAAGAAAAAGAAAAGGAGAAAGAAAAAGTATTAAGTCAACCCACCCACAGAAGTGGGCGGGCCCCCCTTTTTCCTTCTTGCGCTGCTACAACAGCTTATTCCCGCACCAACCCGTGGGCATAGGCCTATTGGGTTATTAGTAATATTAGTAGTATTAGGATTTTGGCCCCACTTTTTATATATATAACTTCCTCCATAGATCTCAAAACCCTAGGCTCCCAAAACAAAAATTGTAGCAGATCATACCCCCTTCGCCCATGACTTCGTTTCACCAGCGACAGAGCTTTGTGTGCGACGAACGGAGCATCGGAAGTCAGCCCCGCGTCACCCACAGAGCAGTTTTCCCACTCAAGGTACCCCACTTCTCTACGATGTAACTTTTTACTCGTAGCACCGATTTTCGATCCGTAAAATGTTCTGGAAAGTAGACTTAACCCTCTTCGATATCCTTCAGATGGATTTTAACAAAACCATCTAACTTGTTCGAAAAATCGAACCGAAGTTAGCAAAAAAATTCAGATTTTCTGGACTGTTAAAAACCAATTCTAAACATCTACTTGTTGACCACTTTTCTCGCTGTCCATTAAACTTTCGTAAAAACTAATTGAAGGCAGTCAAAGACAACATAACCGAGATTGTAACGCACCTTTTGGATTCACTTTTCATCTAGTATGTAGAAAGTTACACGTTGTTAAAGTTTTACGAAAAATTGTAAATTCTGTTTTCAAAAAGTGGAAAAACACCCGATACGGCGTGCGCCCCGACAAACCGGGCGACATGGTCGCGCACTATACACATCGAAAGGCGCGTATGGATGTTGTCGACGTGTGGGAACTGACGGAACCCGATTTCGTTGCATATGCGCGGCGAAATCAGTGCGTATCCGTCGAGATACCCCCGTATCGACCCTTTGCAAATTAAGTCACAACTTTGTGCACACTCATCATATCGCGATGAAACTTGCGCCATTGGACTCGAAATATTTTTCTGGTCCTGTGAGCCAAGTTTGGTCCGATTCTGAGACCGTTGATCTGGACACTATTTTGGCGGGCCCACAATCCCACTCAACGGGCGATTTTGTGCACAGCCCACCGGAATCCAAAATTGGACATACCATTGGGTTCGTCTCATCAAAACAAATCAGTAGACATGTAATTGATGACTTTAGAGGCCGTAGGTTCTGGCACGTATTTCGGTACAAAGCGGGTCCAACGGCAGACATCGTTTTAACCCAAAATTACGATTTTGCCCCTGTTCCAGAATTTAACTTTTGGACAGGCATTTTCTAGGCATATCTTATATTCCAAACTCGTTCGTGATGTTTGTTACAGCATCCGGAGTCATCTGCGGCATTTGGCTTTTCTTGCTTCATCTATTGGTCTGTTCGAGCTACTGGATTATTCTCTTTTGTACCTAACCTCAGGCAAGACACCTTGCCTTTACTGTTTAATTTCTTGCTCAATATCATGTATGCTTTTTCTTTATATTGTTCTTTCAAAAACATATATAGATGCAAATTATTATATTTTATACAATTGGCTAGAGTTAAGAGACTACCGTCAAATTTAGTGTGTCTCATTGACTTATCACGATGTGCCACGGATTGTGTGTGAGTTGTGAGTCGCATATAGATGCGGACTTGCGTGCTGACTGATCATTGGTGCGTACAGGCCGTACGTTAGGATATAACTGCTAATAGATTTGTTTAGAAGACTTGGCAGTTATTAAGGATTAAACAGTGTCGTGGTGTCGACACGTGTATAGTATCATTGGGGGGAGGGGACAGTTATTAGCGTAGGGGCTATATTTTATTTTTACACACATTCTGGGCCGAGGGTGACTCTCATGAGCACTACCTTCTGTCCAGGCCGATAGCATCTCGGATGAGCGCTACTTGCTGGCCACTCTCTATTACTTGCTTGCGTGAATCCGTTACAGCCCCTGCGTAGAACGTTGTCCTCAAAGTGCATATCACATAGAATGGTTAGGAACCTTTACTCGTGCATACTTTTCTATTGAGCTTTATTATTCAGTTTATTGGCATGATATTATGTGTCTTGTTACGTCCCTCTGAGGACCTGGTGATCTCTCCAGGTGTGTGTGTGTTTCGTGGTTTCTTGTAGTTGCTCTAGCTAAGGCCATTCCTTCCTTCGTGATGATTGCTCTTGGACTCGCCATTGCTCTCGCTTGCTAAATTATTTCCTTGTATATTTTTCCATATTTAATTTGGTTGGTAGTGGACTTTGTCTTCGTCCAACTATTGTGTACTTGACAAACTCAAAGTTGCTTTATATCATTATTTAACTTTGTGGATGAGATTTAGTTGTCTTGGGTTACTACATTTACAGCTTATGTATACCTACGAGGTCCATGTATTTCGTATGTATACAGCTGGCATGTATACGTACTTGGTCCTACGTATTTTGGGACTGGGGCGTCACAGTAAGCTTCGTTCAACATGCTCAAAGGACGATGGATCTCTCTTAGTCGACTCCAGCATTCTCTTCTGTGAACTAGTCAATCTTGTTTGAGGCCAGCCTTTAGGATTGGAAACAATGGATGGCTCATTGTCACGACCCGCACCCGCTTTTCGGGATACGAGTACGTGTCCAAGCCCAGCCTACGCCGCGGTATCGGCAGTAGTGTAATGCCTATTGTTCGTATTACGTATTTTGGAATACGTGTACGTAATCTGACTCGTATTGCTTGACTCCTGGCTTGGTTTGGCTTGTTTGGGTTGGCTTGGTTCGGCTTGGGTTGCTTATTAGTTCATCATGAACCAAGGGGGAGAACCCTTACCTACCACCACCATCCCCATTTATTAGCCCAACTCTTTCTCTCTTCTCATTCACTCTTCTTCTTCCTCACCATTACTCTCCACCTACACCCAAGAGCCCTAGGCAAGTGCAATTTTGTTTCATGATGAATCTCAAGTTTTATTGTTCCATTCTCTTCTTTACATGATTATAATCCTCTTTAGAACTTGGAGTTTTTAATTTTGATGGATAGATTCTTCTAGATCTACTTTATAACTTTTAGTTCATGGAGTTTTCTTGGTTTTGATCTACTAAAACTTGTTACTTTCGAAAACTAATAGTTCCATGAGCAAGAGCAAGAAATTTCGTGTGAATTTGGTTCTTGATTCACCTCATTTCGAGTTAAAATGAAGTTTTTATGGACAAAACAAGTTTTCTGGATTTTTCATGTCGGCTGAGTGAAATTTTACGCTAGGGACCCTGGAATTGCGTATTTTACGCTGGATATCATCCAGAATGTAAGATTTTACGCTAGGGACCATGGAATTGCGTATTTTACGCTGGATATTATCCAGAATGTAAGATTTTATGCTAGGGACCCTCGAATTACGTATTTTATGCTGGATATCATCCAGAATGTAAGATTTTACGCTAGGGACCCTGGAATTGCGTATTTTATGCTGGATATCATCCAGAATGTAAGATTTTATGCTAGGGATCCTGGAATTGCGTATTTTACGCTAGATATCATCCAGAATGTAAAATTTTACGCTAGGGACCCTGGAATTGCGTATTTTACGCTGGATATCATCCAGAATGTAAAATTTTACGCAGAGAACCCTGAAATTGCGTATTTTATGCTGGATGGTACCCAGAATGTGAAATTTTACGCTGGAACCCTCCCCTTTTACGTATTTTGTGCAGAATTGAATTTTTGGCATAAAAAGTGCACAGAATGACTGTTTTTGCCAAGTTTAGCTATTTTCTAGCCAGAATTTCGAAAAACTTAAAACATAAAAGTTTTAGATCTCTGTCTTGCCTTTACGAATATTTCTGAAGTACCTCATTTTGAGTTCGTATGTGGAAGTTATGCCCCGTCTCCCCTGAGCTGCATGATTCCTCCACAACTCTTGCACCCTGTTTATATTTAGTTATTGCATATATGCTTATACCAGGCTAAATGTTAATTTTAAATATGTTCCATGACATAATGGTGTCCGGTCGTGACGCACTTTTAACAGTAAATTTGACATGATATATATATATATCTCGAATGCTGTTGCGACGGCTAGCATGTCATGACAGAATTGAATGGCCTGGACACCGTGGGTGATTGTGTTTATACAAAATAAACCGGTAATGTTTGCATCATGTCTAGGACAGGGATCTCTGAGTACCACGGTCAGGGATACCTACAGTAATTGACTAAGGCTAATAAACTAGAATAATTCAGTAGACATGAAGAGATTTCCAGCTACAGGCAATCCCGTTATCTGGGCGCATTAAGTGGACTTGTAGCCTACCGACGAGTAGGGCACATTTTCAGCACACAGTCACGTGTTGTATTCTTCATAAATGGACATTCGACCTGGATAACCGGATGGTCTGCAGGACTTGTGGCTATTGGAATAATCTCATTGCATCTTGCTAGTAACTAGGTCTGTGATAACCCTAGTTAGTTAAAAGTATCAAGCTGTACTCTTGATTGGACGTGATTGATTGGATGGAGTTTATCCCAGCTTAGTCTTGTCCCGATCATGTACAAGATTGTAAGATGACATGATTATTGATGCTTGCCTTAACAATAACGATCGGGGGTCCAGTTCTGTTCAGGCGAAGGGTTACAATCCCGGTCCTTGTTTGGTTTAAGGGTTGTAACCTGGCTCCCGGAGCAGTTCTGTGTCCTCTCTTCGTTTATTGTCTTATTGCAACCCCATGCTACGCTCGTCATGTTTTACTTACTGCAACGACATGATTAATTATTTATACTGGCCTTAACAATAAAGATCAGGGGTCCAGTTCTGTTCAGGCAAAGGGTTACAACCCCGATCCTTGTTTGGTTTAAGGGTTGTAACCTGGCTCCCGGAGCAGTTCTGAGTCCTCTCTTCGTTTATTGTCTTGTTACCTTACCAATAGTATTTGAGACGGGTTTCTATTCAGGTGAAGGGCTGCAACCTCGGTCCTTGTTTGGTTTAAGGGTCGCAGTCTGGCTGCTTGAATGGTTTCCTCGTACACAATTTATTATTGTTATCTCTATTATTATTATCAGTTTCTTTTATAAGCTCTCTTTAGTTATTCACTTGTGATATGCTGGTTTTTAGTTCCTAAGTGAAGCCTCCTTTGTGGCACTTGCTTTTTCTGGGGTCTGACCCAGCTGGTTTTGTGTGGCCAAATATCGGAGTAGCACCAGAGGATCCACCTGTCTTCCAGCCAGATGGTGACCACCAGGCATAACCCTGGCAACTAGTGGGTTTCTTGTTGTCCTCCCACTTTATTGTAAAATTATTCTTTTGAGGCGTTTAGCCGGCGAGCACGTGTTAGCTCGTATTGCATCTTTATTTATTGTCTACCTACGGGCTGTAACATGATTGACAGATCCTAGGGTTGATCATGTACGACTGAACTCTTGCTAGTCTTGACATTTTGTACGACTAGCTTCATGATCATCCAATATATAATGTATGGGATGCCTTGCTATTATATATTTGGTGCTCTGACATCTTGTAACTATTATTGCTTGCTTGAGATTAAGACAATAGGCTTGTTCATGACCATAGGAGACTGTTGGCTTATAGTTAAACCCTCATGTATCTAGACAGCCGTGACCGTATAGCGAGGTGGGTTGCACTTCAATATATGTAGCTGGCTATGTACGCCTCCGCTCTCCAGTATTCTGGTTCTGGAGCGTTACATGGTTTTAGTGGTGGCCCATGCAGGTCTTGTAAATCAAGATGTGTGAGGGTTTACCGAATAGATGTCTCAATCAGCACTCGCCCTTGATCTCTACCCATAACTTCTAATCCCTTAGATTCTTGACCTGATCACATGCTTGTATCGTTGATCTGTCCTGGTCCTTCCTTATTGTTCCCTATGTCGTCTTCTTCAGCGGCATTGTTCCTGGACCTACCGATCAGCAAGACGGAGCACCTCCCGTGGACCAGCCGCAACCTTGAGATCAAGCCCAACATTCAGGGGTAGCCTCCAGTGTCATGCCTACTGGAGGAGAGCCACCAGTTCAGCCCGTCCAGCCTGCAGAGCCTGATGATGGCACTTTGGTGGATCTCATCAGGTCATTATTAGCTTCCCAGGATCGTCGGGGAGATACCTTGCACCAGGCGGTGGCAGACGCTTTGACCAGAGGAGGTCATCAGGGTAACAGCGCGGCCAACAGCTTCAAGCGCCTGAACCCTCCATTCTTTGACGGCAGTGAAGATGCGATCGCTGCAGATGCTTGGCTTCAACACGGAGGTGATTCTAGAAGCAGCCAGGACCCCAGAAGCAAAGAAGGTGGCCGTAGTGCACCTGCAGTTACTAGATCTTGCCCGCAGCTGGTGGGCAGCGCAGGCCGATGGATTAGTGGCCCCTATTTCATGGGCAGTATTCAGGAAGAGATTCCAGACCAAGTATTTTGATACTGTATCTCGGTACGATCTACAGACGAGGTTCACCAATCTGAAGCAGATGGACAGGACGGTCGATGGATATGCGACCGAGTTCTCCAGGCTTAGTCGGTTTGCTCCCACCCTGGTGGCGACCGAGTTCGATAGGGCCCAGCGATTCCAGCAGGGGCTTCACCTCGAGATCTTGTTAGCAGTGGAACATTTTGAGCATCAGAATTTTGATGCAGTGCTGAGAGCAGCTAGGAGGCATGAGTATACCTCCCAGAGGATCGTGGATAGGATCGGAGGTCGGAAGCGATCCCACAGCCAGATGAATCAGTCGTCAGCCCCAGCCCCAATAGCCAGGGCTTTGACTATTGGAGCTCCGAGGCGGGCGGCCTCAGTGACGTCGGTTCAGCATTCCACCCCGACGTACCCTCAGCAGCAGAAGCAGAAGCAGTCTTCCGCAGTGGGATGTTCCCACTGCGGGAAGCCAGGGCATGTGGTATCAGAGTATCACTGAGCACGGGGTTTGTGCTTGGTTTGTGGTGCCCCGGACCACAGGGTTAGGAACTGCCCGAACAGAAGGAGTTCATCGGCCTTCTCTAGTCCTTCAGTTCGAGGACCAGCACCAGTCCAGCAGCAGCAGCAGCTGCAGTACCCGTTCCCGAGGCCATTGCCGATGCAGGCCTAGGCATTCCAGCAGCAGAGACCGCAGCAGTATGCCCAAGCCCAAGCCCTGATCCAGAGCAGGCAGAGAAATTTTCAGCAGAGGGGACCCGCACCCAGAGGACATGGTCAAGTGCTGGGCTTGACCATGGGAGAATAAGGATTAGCACCAGGAGAGGTAGTGGCAGGTACTATTCTCGTCAACACCTTTCCAGTTTCAGTATTATTTGATTCTGGTGCCTCGCATTCATTTATGTCTGTACGATTCGTGACACGGATAGGACTGGAACCCGAGTCATTATCAGTAAGGCTCAATATACTTACTGGTAACGGTCTTATGGGAGTAGATAGAGTATTTTCCTCGTATCGGATCGTAGTTAGCGGTAGAGAGTTTCCCGCTAGGTTAATAGAATTCCCGATGGCCGATTATGATGTGGTCTTAGGGATGGATTGGTTGAGGGACCAGTATGCCAGGATAGATTACCATATTGGCAGGGTTGCTTTTAGCATCCCAGGCGAGCCGGAGTTTTCCTTCTCCCGAGGCAAAGTTGAACCTTCTCCTCCCGTATTGCGGATGGCAGCAGCAGCAGTGCAGTTACCCCGGATCGTCGAGGAGTTTCCAAATGTTTTCCCAGAAGAGCTTCCAGGAATGCCGCCAGAGCGAGAGATCGAGTTCACCATAGACTTGATCCCCGGGACCGCACCTGTGTCAGAGAGAGTCTACAGGATGGCGCCGTCAGAATTGGAGATATTGTACAAAATGATTGAAGAACTCAGGACCAAGGGATTCATTCGTGCTAGTGGATCGCCTTGGGGAGCCCCGATACTTCTTGTGAAAAAGAAGGATGGTACGTCCAGATTATGTGTTGACTATCGTATCTTGAACTCAGTAACAATCAAGAACAGATATCCTCTCCCAAGGATAGATGACTTGTTTGATCAACTCAGAGGAGCAGCAGTATTCTCGAAGATAGATTTGCGGTCAGGGTATCACCAGATCAGAGTCAGAGAGCAGGACATCCCGAAGACGGCATTCAGATCTAGATATGGACATTAGGAGTTCCTTGTTATACTATTTGGAGCAACCAATGTGCCGGCTGTATTTATGGACCTCATGAATCGCATCTTCATGTCTTATTTGGATCAGTTCGTGATTGTGTTCATAGACGACATCCTGGTCTATAGCAAGAGTGAAGCGGAGCATGAGCAGCATCTCAGAGTTGTCCTCCAGATTCTCTGAGAGCACCAGTTGTATGCCAAGTTTAGTAAATACGAGTTCTGGCTCGATCGCATTTCGTACTTAGGTCATATCATCACCAGAGGAGGAGTAGAAGTGGATCCCCAGAAGATCGTGGCTATCGAAACGTGGCCAGTGCCCAGCACAGTTGCAGAAGTTCGCAGTTTTCTTGGATTGGCCGGCTACTACCGACGATTTGTTTCGGACTTCGCTCGGATTTTAGCACCACTGACGCAGTTAACCCGCAAGGATGTACAGTTTGCTTGGACATCAGAATGTCAGGATTCTTTTGAGAAGTTGAAGCGATGCTTGATGACGGCACCCATTCTCACACTTCCAGATGGGACCGGAGGATTCTCAGTGTATTATGATGCTTCAGACCGAGGTTTAGGATGTGTTTTGATGCAACATGGGAAGGTAATAGCTTATGCGTCACGACAACTTCGTGATCATGAGAGGAATTATCCAACCCACGACTTGGAGCTGGCAGCCGTGGTGTTTGCGCTAAAGCTTTGGAGACACTACTTATATGGAGATAGGGTGGAGATTTTCACCGATCACAAGAGCTTGAAGTATGTGTTCACTCAGAAGGATCTTAACATGCGTCAGAGGAGATGGCTAGAGCTGCTTGTGGATTATGATGTCAACCTGCAGTACCATCCTGGAAAGGCCAACGTTGTTGCAGATGCATTGAGCAGGATAGCCGGAGTTTACTTTCTGACAGCGTAACCAGAATTGTTAGCAGATCTTCAGAAGATGGGTATATAAGTTGTCCTTCCTACCAGCGTGGCATTGATGGCCAGCATACAAGTTCAGTCCAGTATAGTTAAGAGAATCAAGATAGCTCAGTCCTCCGATTCTAAGCTTCAGCGGCTTAGGACAGAATGTGTAGCAGGGCGAAGACCAAAATTATGCAATCATAAGGATGGTACACTTCGACATGGTAAGCGTCTTTGTGTACCCAGTGGAGATATCAGACAGGAAGTCATGACCGAAGCTCACAGTTCTCAGTATTTGATTCATCCCGGTGGCACGAAGCTGTACCGAGATATCCGTTAGCACTTTTGGTAGAATGGCATGAAGAGGGAGATAGCTCGGTTTATCTCTCGGTGTTTGGTTTGCCAACAGGTTAAAGCTGAACATCAGAGGCCAGCTGGACTACTTCAGTCCTTGCCAATTCCAGAATGGAAGTGGGAGCATATAACCATGGATTTTGTGACTGGATTGCCTAGATCCCCAGCTGGTAGAGATGCTATATGGGTGATAGTTGACAGGCTCACGAAGGTGGCTCACTTTCTTCCGTTCAGAGTTGGTCAGTCGACGGCTCAGCTAGCGGAGATGTATCTCCGGCAGATTGTCAGATTACACGGAGTACCAGTCAGTATCACCTCGAACAGAGATTCGAGATTTACGTCGCACTTTTGGCGTAGTCTGCAAGAGAGTTTGGGAACTCACCTCCAGTTCAGCTCAGCATATCACCCACAGACAGATGGCCAGTCAGAACGCACGATCCAGACTCTCGAAGATATGTTGAGATCTTGTACACTCAACTTCGGCGGTTCGTGGGAAGATCACCTGCACCTGGTGGAGTTCTCGTACAATAACAGTTTCCAAGTTAGCATCCAGATGGCACCGTTCGAGGCACTGTATGGTAGAAAGTGCAGATCCCCACTAGTATGGGACGATATTGAAGAAAGGCAGATGCTTGATCCCGAGTTGATCACTTAGACAGTTGAGGTGGTCAGGAGAGTTAGAGATCATCTTCGCGTTGCACAAGATCGTCAGCGCCATTGGGCCGATTCTCATCGGCATCCCCCTGAATTTTCTGTCGGCGACCATGTATTCCTGAGGATCTCGCCTAACCGTGGCGTCATTCGTTTCGGCGTATGGGGAAAGCTTAGTCCTAGGTATATAGGGTCGTTCGATATTCTGGAGCGAGTAGGAGATGTGTCATATCGTCTCGCTCTTCCGCCGTCTCTGAGTGAGGTACATGACGTGTTCCATGTATCCATGTTGGTCGAAGCGGACGACCATCTTCTGTTGCGTGGAGCGAGTCGGAGAGCATTTCTTCAAATGCCTGTTGGTCGAAGCGGACGACCATCTTCTGTTGCATGGAGCCAAGTTTGGCTGCATCCGATTGCGTCACCAACTTCTCAGCCGTGGAGAAGTTTGTCCCCAGCAGAGTCGCCATCGTGTTTGCCATTGATTGTAAAAGTACAGAACAATTTATATAGGAGCACTGAACTTAGACTCACAATACAAACTCGCTCGTACAAAGAAAGCCTAGGGACGAAAACCTAGGTACAGCAATCTAAGTACAATTGTTTATTTTAGATTCTAGGGGATGACGATAGAGGCTCGGGAAAGCGACGGCAGCTCTGCCTTACTCCTTGGACGATCGGGTGCAGCCTTGGGTCTGGAGAAGAACTGCTTGGCGTTGATGAAGAAATGCTCTCCTTATTCTCTCTGTATATGCTCCTCTGTCCTTTCTATCTCTGTATATTCTCTCTCTGATTCTCTCTGGATCCTCTCACAAGGGAATGGCACCTCGCTATTTATAAGAGTGGGGGGCATCATTAGGGTTTGTAATGATTGCCTATTCTCAAAAGTCGACGGCCTGAGAGTTAGTTAATCTGGGCCGTCCATCTCGAATATAATAGATTTAAGCAATTAATGTGATTGCATTAAATATCTGTGGGCAATAAATATTGATTGCCATGAATATTCGCGACTTGTAATGGCCTGCCACGTGTCCAATTTGCTTGATTTGACCTGATCTGGGCAATTATGGTGGTTGCAACAAATCTGATTTTGTTAGGATTCGCAATCAGCTATTGTTCCCAAGGGGGGGTAAGACTGTCACGTGTCTCGATTATCATGAAAAGCGCCATGTGTCTCGGCTGGGTTGTCTCGACAGAGCCGCATATGAGCGGGTCGCATGAGGATGAGCGGCCACATGGAGATGGGCAGCCGCATGAGGATGAACAGCCGCATAAAGATAGGCGGCCGCATAACAGATGCAGCCGCATGAAGATGGGTGGCCGCATGAAGTGGGCGACCGCATAAATGCAGCAGCCGCATGCCTCGGAATTCGGTAGATTCTGCCAGCTGTGAGAAGATTTTCTTCTCTTCCCTAGGAATACGCTATTATATCAGTCATCATTGCGCCTTTATGTCAGAGCTGTCATTTGTCAGAGCTGTCAGCCGTCAGGGCATTAAATGCAGCAAAAGACGAAGGAAAGAGCTGTTGAAGGTCACGTGGCCTCTCTCTGGGCCGCATGGAATTATTCGAGCCGTATAGACACTTGAGCCACATGGACCCCTGAGCCGCATGGGCTCTCTGAGCCGCATGGAGATTCTTGGCCGCATGGACCTTTCTTTATTCTTTTTCATGCTTCTACAAGACCCCCTTCAAAGTTTTCAATTTGCAAAATTGAAATACTTTGAATAAGAAGCATGGATATGTATAAATTTCTCTGGCCGCATATATAGGATGTTCTGGCCGCATGGATGTCCCAGCCGCATGGCCTCCTCAGCCGCATGGCCATCTGAGCCGCATTGGCCAACCAGCCGCATGGACTTTCTGGCCGCATAGGCTGTCTGGCCGCATATATTTCCCAGCCGCATGGGCTTCCTGCCACGTGTGCATGTCATTAATTGCCTTTAATTCGTTTTAGAACCGTCTTTTGGGGGGGTCCCAAGAGTTTAGCATTGAATAGTCGGGTCGCTTTGATAGCCGAAGAGTCGGTTACGCTGCGCTTGGATCGATGTGTCGGTCTATGGGCTCCGTCTATAAATAGAAGCGTGTTTGAAATGAAGAGTCTTCTTTATTCTCTCTCTGCCTTCGATTCTTCTTGCCCTGGCTTTTCTTATCTTCGTCTTCCGCCTCTGATAATCGGACAGCAATGGCTCCCAAGTCCTCCAAGGTTGCGACGAAGACTGCGGTGAAGGGAAAGGGAGTGGCCTCCACGTCGGCTGCGACGCCAAGGGTTCATACTGGCGCTCACCCTGTCATTAAGGGTAAGGTCTTAGAAAGATCATCTTCTTCGAACCCCTAATGAAGACGGCTCTGTTGCATGCTTTATGCACAAGCCTTTAATGCGTCTTTTACCGATCTGTTCAAGCTGTATGGGCCGCATGTGCATCCCACGTTCGAGCCGCATGGGGGCATATCCCATGTCCGAGCCGCATGGGAGTTGTCTAGATGCTTCACAAACTGGATCGCATGATGAACCTCCGAACAGAGCCGCATGAGTCCCCCTCATTTAAATGGGACCGCATAAGCTCGTGTGGATTAGGTCGCATAAGGCTCCGACCATCTCCTAACTTTGTTTCTTTTTATGTTTGATCTATGCAGAAACCTTGCCGAAGGCTGAGATCGTTGTGAAGGAAGAGCTACCGTCCTCTTTCAAACAAGAGTCATCATTTGTTAAGGAGGAGGTAATACCAAAAGTGGAGGAACAGAAAGGAGAGCTGGCACCCATTGCTGTAAAGGAGGAGCCCCAGTCTGACGGCGGTAGTATTGGGAGTCCTGACTTTCCTACTTCGAACGAGGATTTTGCTCAAGTACATCCTTCATATGCAAAATGGTTGAGGGATTGGTATATGCGCCCCCGCAACTAAGATTCGTGGTCTTTCACAAACGTCCGTCTTTTGTCTTGATATTTTCGTCTGTTTTTAGCTGCAGTTTGTGTTTTGCTTCTTTTTTGGTCATCCATGTAATCTTTTTTCCTTCTCGTCCGAATGAAATAATAGAAAACTCTTATGGCTTGCTCATGAGATGTAGTCATGTGATTGTAACTGATTTTGAACAGGAAGCATTCGCTCTGTTCTTTGCTTGTAGTAGTTGCCCCAATGGGAGACTTTTTGTGGACCTATCATCCTTGGCGTACCCTGGGGTTTTTTTTTTGGTACAGATAATAAGTCGAGGGAGGACCAACATATTTACTCAGAGGTAATGAGGACATGGCAAATATGAGAGTTTCTTCGATGGAGCCTTTCCACTCAGAGGTAATGAGGACATGGCAGGAGTGGGCTCCATGAAGGGGTACATAGGACGACTCAGAGGTAACGAGGACATAAAAGTTCTATGTAGAGGGGTGATTTGTTTTTGGCGGAAGTGAAATGACTCAGAGGTAACATCGACGTGGTCGTTTTAAAAATTTGTGGATCTGTTACCCTTTTTGTGCACTGAGGGTGCGGGTAGTGGATCACGAGGGAGGAGCTCTTTCAGAGAAATAAGTTCAGAGGTATGGTCATACATGACTTACTACCTGAAAGAGTGACCGGAGTGTGAGTTCAGAGGCACCTGCGGGTACATAACTC
Source organism: Iris pallida (assembly GCA_029216955.1). NCBI lineage: Eukaryota > Viridiplantae > Streptophyta > Magnoliopsida > Asparagales > Iridaceae > Iris > Iris pallida. The sequence continues at coordinate 12,849,161 of JANAVB010032419.1, forward strand.
GATAATCTGGGAGATTGTGAATGTGAGTTCAGCGGTACCGGAGGGTACATAACTCGGTAATCTAGAATTTGGAGAATTTGAGTTCAGCGGTACCGGCGGGTACATGACTCAATACTCTGGAATTTTTGTGAATGTGAGTTCAGCGGTACCGGGGGGTACATGACTCAATAATCTGGGATGTGAATGTCATTTAGACATAATACTTCTTCAGGAACTTGCCGTTGACGGGCAACATGAGCAAGTCTCCGTTTTGTTTTACGAGGCGGTAAGCACCGTTGGAGAATACAGCCTCGATGATAAATGGGCCTTCCCACTTTGGCTGGAACTTGCCGGCTGTTTTGTGAGTCATAACCATCGGCCTCCGAACTGCCAAAACGAGATCGTCCACTTGGAATGTTCTGATTTTAACCTTCTTGTTGAAGGCTCCGGAGATGCGTGCTTGGTATATCTCGATTCGTTGCGGAGCCAGTAGGCATTTTTCATCTAAGGCCTCCAACTCTTGTAGTCGGCGACGGTAGTTATCGTCCATCGTCAATTGGTAAGTGAAAGCGACGCGGAGCGAGGGGATTTGAGTTTCCAATGGGAGGACTGCCTCACTCCCGTACACCAGGGAAAATGGCGTATTCCCAGTGGCTGTTCAGACTGTGGTACGGTATGCCTATAAGCACTCACCAAGCTTCTCGTTCCAGTCGCATTTGTTGGACGATACGAACTTCTTGAGAAGTTTGATGATTGTTTTGTTGAATGCTTCTGCCAACCCATTCGCTGCTGGATTGTATGGCGTTGAAGCAATATTCTGGATGCGGTGCTTGTCGCAGAACCGATAGAAGACGTGGCTTGCGAACTGCGGACCATTATCGTAGATGATCCTTCGGGGCAGTCCAAAGCGATAGATGACGTGATGCTTGAGGAAGCTGATCACGTTTGAAGTCTTTACTTCTGCAAGCGGAACAGCTTTCGCCCATTTGGAGAAGTAATCTGTGATAGCAAGTATGAAGCGATGTCCTCGGGAAGAAGGTAGAGCGATCGGATCGATGATATCCATTCCCCATGCTTCGAATGGCCAGGACGCCACTGTCGGATGTAGAAATTCAGATGGCTGGTGGATGAAGTCCGCGTGGACTTGGCAGGCTTTGCACTTTCTTGCGTAGTCTATCGCATCTGCTACCATCGTGGGCCAGTAGTAGCCCATTCGGCGAAGACGGTCTTGCAATTTTGGGCCAGGATGATGGGCCCCGCAGACACCGTCATGAGCTTCGCGTACGGCTTCTTTGGCTTCTGCGCTTGACAGACATCGAAGCAGTAATCTATCGTAGGATCGGCGGTACAGCATTTTCGTCTCTGTATCGTAGAAGAATCTGAGAGAACGCCTTTTGATGGAAGTTGCTTCCTTTGGGTTCTCGGGCAGGATGTCGTAGACTACGAAGTTTATGAATGGTTGTCTCCAGTCTGGCACTTCGTCGATCGTCTGAGCGGAATAACTCGCCACGAATTGAACGTTGTTCTTGGGACAGATCAGTTCGTGGCCTATCACGTCAACCGAATGATGAGTATGATTTGGCACTGCTAGGGAAGCGGCAAGGCCTGCTAGAGCATCGGCTTCGATGTTTTGGAGTCTGGGAACATGTTCGATGAAGAATCCCTCAAATGACGAAATAATGTTGATCGCTATTTGGTGATAGGGGATCATGTCTTCATGGCCGACTTCGTATGAACCCCGGATCTGATTGACGATTAACTGCGAGTCGTCGTATGCTTCAAGATATTGTACCCCCAGCTCTCTTACAAGTTGGAGGCCAATGACTAAAGCGTTGTACTCGGCCACATTGTTAGAGCAGGGTTCTGTGAGAGAGTAAGCGCGATTGATCTCCAACCCGGAAGGAGAAACCAGCACCACCCCGACTCCGACAACGATGTTGCCCTTAGGTCCGGTCCTTGAGGCACCGTCGAAGAACATCCGTCATATATCATCGTGAGAGGTTGCATGCGAGTCGGCGACCTCATCTGGGATTCCTTCATATACTCTGGATGACTCCGAGCCTGGGTGGGCTGCTAAAAAGTCTGCCAGAGCTTGACCTTTAACAGCCTTTTGCGAGACGAAGATCATATGATAAGGAGACAACAAAATTGCCCATGTAGCGAGGCGGAAGCTGAGTGCCCCTGGTTTAGTCATGAGGACCCTGAGAGGGTTGACTCGTGAGATCACATGTATGGTTTGTCCTGTGACATAGTGTCGCGTCTTTTGAATGGCGAACACCAGGGCGAGGCATTCCTTCTCCACGACGGTGTATCGGTGCTCTGACCCAATCATCATTCGGCTGAGGTAATATATAGCTTGTTCATGGCCTACATCGTTGTTTTGTGCTAGCAGAGCGCCGAGGGAATGCTTCATTGCTCGTACATATAGCAAGAATAGTTTTCCAGCAACAGGGGCCACCAGGACTGGAGGGTTCGACAAGTATTCTTTGATGCTGTCGAAGGCACGTTGGCATTCTTCATCCCATACGAACGAGACGCCTTTCTTCATGAGATGGGTGAATGGCCGACATCGCCCAGAGAGGTTGGAAATGAACCTCTTGATGTAAGCTAGCCTCCCTTGAAGGCCTCTGAGTTCGTCAAGATTTCTCGGGGAACCCATTTCCATAATTGCCTTCGTCTTCTCTGGGTCTACATGAATTCCCTGGACAGTAATAATAAAACCCATGAATTTTCCGCTGGATACGTCCAAGAATGATTTTGTGGGATTCATCTTCAGGTTGTGCGCTCGTATTATGTCGAATACCGTCCTCAGATCCTGCAGATGGTCTCCCTTATAACGACTCTTGACGGCGATGTCATCGACGTAGCACTCCACAGTCTTGCGCAAGTGGTCTCTGAAGATGATACTCATGGCTTTTTGATATGTGGCACCAGCATTCTTTAAACCGAAAGGCATGACTGTGTAGCAGTATGTGCCAATCGGTGTTCTTCTCGTCGTCAGGAGACATCTTGATTTGGTTGTACCCCGAGAAGCCATCCATGAATGACATGCGTTCGAAGTCGCATGTGTTGTCGATCATGATGTCTGTGATAGGGAGGGAAAATTCATCTTTGGAACAAGCCTCATTCAGATTGCGGAAGTCGATGCAGATTCGAATCTTCCCATTCTTCTTGAGGACCGGTACTATGTTGGCGACCCAGTCCGGATGTTGTTCTTCACGAATGAAGCCGCTGGCTATCAGTTTGTTGACTTCGGCTTCGATCGCATCCATGATGCCTGGGCGGAAGCGTCGCTGTTGTTGTTTGACCGGCTTTGCATCTGGCCGAATGTTGAGCTTGTGAAGGGCAACCTCGGGGTTTAGTCCTGGCATGTCTTCATAGCTCCAGGCGAACACATCAATATATTTTTTGACAAGTTCCAGTAGCGATTCTCGCTCTTCGTCTGTCAGGCTTTTACTGACGAAGATTGGTTTTGGAGAAGATTCGCTGTCGAGGTCGACCTGTATAACCTCATCTTCAGCAGGGGGTTCTCTCTGTTCGAACCGCTTTTCCCATTGTGCATCTAGTTGTTGGGCCCACGGCTCTAACTCGAAGATCTCAGGAATATCTTTATCTTCTTCGTAAGCGTCGGCGAATGCCATATTGACTGACAGGACTTGTCTAAATACGTCTCCGATGCTGGCATCCGAATCAGAAGTTGGTGATCCGGTTGAATGTGAATGCCAGTCGTATTCCTCATCTGAACTTTCAAGGGTCGTTGCGGGCGTAACGTACCCTAATCCACATCGGGTCTTACTGTAGTAGTCCCGTGGTTTGCCAGCCGGGACTGGTGGCTTTAAAGGTAATCATCGACCAGTACCGTAGTTCAAGCCTGGCGTAGTCTCCAGATCATACCCCTGTTTTTGCATGAGATATTTGGATTGGGGGCTATACAGATAAAGAGGCAGTCTCCCTGCATCTGATTCGAGATCGACCTTCTTTATGGTGAAGGGCTGTGGGTCGTCCTTCCGGCCGAAGATGATTGGATGGTCCCCTCCCTCGATTATGCGGTAAGCATCTTCCACTGGAGTAAGCTGGTTTGCGGTGTAAACATTTGTCACCTGTGTGTGTAGGTGAGTGCCTATACCGTGTTCCATAGCATACATTGTACAAAGCTTATTAAGCTCGAGGTAGTTCAAAGATAGCCCTTTATTGATGAAGTAAGGTATCTTTTCTAACGGGATTACATCATCTGCGGAGGGAACATCAGTGTGGGCAGCCACATACTTGGCTAGTTCCGGTTCTCCTTCGGCCACCCCCTGTATAAATGAAGACTGAGAGGATGACTTGGACAGCTTGATCATCAGGGGTTCTGTTGGTGGAGCCGAACGTGGAGTTGTTGGCAAACTGGCGATCCCCAGTTTGGTACTCGATGTTGGACGGGGAGTTGTTGGCTCGCTAGAAGCCCCAGACTTTGCATCGGGGTGACGATTCTTCTTGGAAAGACGTATCGTCATTGGCTTATCAGAGGGATTGAGCTTCTCTGTTTGTGGCTGGCCGGCTCTCGGTAGTCTGATTGTCAGTGGCTCCGTTGTGGATCTCGGCGCTTGGCCGGACCTTGGCAGCCGGATTATCATTTGCCCTTCTTGTGCCGAGAGGCTGATTGCGTCCTTACGCAGAGCGGCCGTAAGGGGTGCGGACTTGCCAGGTTTGCGAGTTTGGAGGTGGATCGTTAGAGGTTCTTCTGATCCTGTGGCCGCCTCAGTTCGAGCTTGTACGTCTTCATCCAGGTGCCTCTTCGACTTCTCGTATAGGCAGGAGTCCGAGTAGTAGGATTCGACCCCTTTGAAGGGATCGATGTCGGCAAATTTTGTCCTTACAAAGTCGTGCTTGTCGACATACTTGAAGCATTGGTGCAGCGTGGAAGGCACGATCATGTAATCGTGTATCCAAGGGAGCCCCAGGAGGATATTATATGAGGTATCCGCATCTACGACGTAACAGGTCACTTCCGACTGAAGATCGCCAATTTGGCACTTCAAGCGAATCTTCCCAATTGGGTAGCTCCTGCCCGAATTGAAACCGCTGATGGCGGTGCTTGTCGGCGTCAGGCGATGCATAGGGATGCAGAGATGATGTAACAGACCCTTCGGGATGATGCTTATGGAAGAACCAGGATCAATGTGCATCCGATCCACCTTTACGTCACCGATGTATCTAGTGTAGTATAACGGACGATCGTGCAGGTTGGTCTTAATGAGCATATCTTGCGGAGTGAAGACAATGTTGGGCATCGCTCATGTGCAAGCGCTGTCTTGGAGATTTGCAGGCGGGCTCTCTCCTGTGAGGTTGACCTGAGCTAGATATGCGTCAGCATTTTGGAGTGCATCGCTCAAAGCCGCGCGAACATCCTTTGAGAGTCTCAGGAGCTCATATAATAACAATTTGGCCGGTGTGTTGGCCAATTGCACCAAGATGTCGAAGTTGTAGGGCCTCTCCAGCCCCTGAGGTGCCTCTTTTCGGAGGAATTTGTCAAAGCGAGTCTCCTTCGGCCTAGGCTTGTCGGTCGTCGGAGGCTGAAAAGGTCCTGGAGTGTCAGCAGTAGCTGGCTGATGATCTTCAGCCGAGTTATCAGCCACAGGTTGGGATTGTGCCCCAGACCGGGTAACGACCGCCGTGACTTCTTCGACATCTGTCGAGATTATGCGGCAGGATCTGACTTTTCCATTCTTCTTCTTGCGAATGGAAGGTGGTGGGGGTTGAGTCACTTCAGATACCAAGTCTGGATGGACCCACATGACCTTCCTCCGTGATGTGGTGAGGGGCACTAGGCCTGCAGTCTGATTTTGAGGAGGTGCAAGATTAGCAATCTCTATTGTCGCCAGAGGGACGGGTACCATGCCGTCTTGAGTCTCCGTTGGAGGGAAGCTGCCGAACTGTACGGATACCATGTTGGCTGCCATGGTTACCTCCTCGAAATCGATGGCCAGAGCCTTCGAATCGATAAGATGTTGGATGTATCACTTCAGTTGGTAGCAGTCGTGTGTAGCATGGTGGACGTAGCGGTGGTAATGGCAGTACTTTGGGCTCTCTATTTCTGCCGGCCGAGGTTCCCGTCTTGGTGGAGGGAGCTGAATTCTGTCTCCTTGTATGAGCATGTCCAAGATGGGCTTGACGTGGCCGTCTTCGAAGGAGTAGGTCATTTGCGGCCATTGTTTGTCTGCCGGTTTTGACTCAGGTTGTTGGGCTGTGTCAGCTATCATAGCCTGCTTGCCCTTGTTGTCCCGATTGTTGGTGGAGCTACCCCCATTGTTGTTGTTGGTATTAGGACGCTTGCCCTTGTCCTCTCCCTCCGAGATGTGCAATCCCAGTTGGCGAGCCTTCTTCAACCTGTCTTCGGCGCTAGTGGCACTGATGATGAACGTCTTCCAGTCCTTAAATTGACTTTCACCCATCCAGAGACTGATTGTTGGAAGCAGTCTCTTTTGGCAAATTTTAATTAAGGAGGAATCCGGATTGCCGGATGGCAACTTCATGGCAGTTTGGCAGAACTGCTCAATATAGTTCCTTGTCAGCTCTTTCTTCCCTTGAACGACGTCCATGAGGGTGGACATTGTGATATCCTGTCCTACTTCGTAGAATCTCTCTAAGAATATGCGCTTGAAGCTGGCGAAGGAGTGGATGCAGTTGTCTGACAGGTTGCGATACCAGTCGAAGGCGACCCCTTCCAATGCCCCAATGAATAATCGTGTAAGGATGGCATCGTCATGGGGTAGACGGTCGGTAGTGACCTCGAAGTAAGTGATGTACCGACTTGCGAAGGTCTTGCCATCATAAGGATTGATGTTGAACGGCTTATATCTTGGTGGGAAGGGGACATCCCTCCATGCAGCAGGGTATGGTTGCCGTATTCTAAGGTCTTGAGAGGTTTCTCGAGCGTAAAACATGGCTCGGAGCTCCTGGACCTCTCTTCTTGCTTCCCTGGCTTCATCCGCAGCGGTGGGTGCCGTTATTTCAGGAGGATTATTGCCCGGGTTCGGTGTCGCTGAGTTCGAGTCCGCATTGACAGCAGGACCCGCGCTTGTTTGGCCCGGCGTCCCTCCTTGCAGAGTTGGAAGAGCCGCTTTAATCTCGTCCATAGATTTGACCAAGGTGCGCAGTATAGCTTCCAGAGTGTCGATGCGCTGGCGATCACTGGGGCCATCCTGATCGTCGCTTGTCACGAACGCCGTCCTAATGCGAGTCGAGATGGAAGGGACGGTGGACGACGTGCCCTCCGAATCATACCCTTGTACAGAGAAGTCATCGGGGTATGTGGGAATGTTCTCCTCTGGTTCGGACTCAGAAGGAATAGTACCCCCAGCTTCAGAGCTTGCTTCATCTTGAGAGTCGTGGACGTCCTCGGGGACGTCGGCACCTGATGTATCTGATGGGAGAGTTGTTTCTCCGGGCTCGTCTCCTTGGAACATCGGATTATCGTGGATGTTCTGAGGAGTGCTACCCCCAGTTTCAGTAACCCCCAGTGGTGTGGATGATGAATTTCCTACTGTAGTAGATTTCGTCTTCGAACGGGTACCTTGGAAAACTTCGGTGGTGGACAACCGTTTAGACGACAGTTTCTTAGTCACAGTGGTTGAAATCTTTGGGCTGGAAATGTTTGTCTTCTTCCCTTTCCCGTTGGCGAGGATTTTCTGAGTAGAGTTGCAAGAGACCACGGGAGGCGCCTCATCCCCTGAGCTCGGCTGTTGTAATATTTGGAAGACGGACTGCCGGTCTTCTCGTACGGTCGCGTTGTTGCAACAGCAGTTGACAATAATTTGGGTGCAGTGATGTCCGTGGGAGGACTCTTTGCACACCGAGGCCTCTTTTCTTTCCTTGCGTTTGTGGAGGATAACCTCACACAAGTCAGATGGGTCTGGAACGACCATGTTTGCTCCCTTGATTTTGGGAGACTTTTGGGAACTACTCTGTCCGTTTGCCGCCGGGGGCTGGACTTGAGTGGTTCTGTACAACTTTCCGTCGGAGGCCCGCATAACAGTATGTGGAGCGCTCGGATGGTCAGAGGTCGGGACAGCGGACTGAGCTCGCCAAGCTCGTGCTGCCCTAGACTTCTTCACTCTAGTGCGTGAGGGCACATAGTAGGAAGAGTCTAAGTGGTGTTGCAGAGAGTCAGAGAGATCAAGACCATAGGAGAGGTGATCGAAGACTGAGCCTGGGCCACGTGGAGCAGACAGCATGCGGCTGGAATCAACAGTCTTCATGCGGCTGGCAATCGTAGCCGCATGGGCTTTCTTCATGCGGCTGGAAGTCTCTGTCGCATAAGTATTCTTCATGTGGCTAGGAATCTTGGCCGCATAGGTATTTTTTATGCGGCTGGGAATCTTGGCCGTATAGGTATTTTGCATATAGCTGGCAGTTTCGGCCGCATGATCATCGTGCATGCGGCTGGAAATTTCGGCCGCATAAATGTTCGGCTTCTTCCTGGAGCACATAGAATCATTCTTTGCCCCTGCAAGTCCAGCATCGTAGTGCTTTCCTCTGTCGGACTTGGGGCTAGCAGAGTCCTCTATGGCTTGTAGTGGGGCCGCATGAGAGTCGCCTTTGCCGTCTTGGGCAGCAGAGAGTACTCCGTCCAGGGCCTGGGAAGGAGCAAATGATTTTGGCCTCCACTCCCTGCGAGCCTTCTTTGTGCGGGTTTGCTTCTGGACTGGGCCAGCGCTCCCGTCGGAGAGCATTTCTTCAAATGCCTGTTGGTCGAAGCGGACGACCATCTTCTGTTGCGTGGAGCCAAGTTTGGCTGCATCCGATTGTGTCACCAACTTCTCAGCCGTGGAGAAGTTTGTCCCCAGCAGAGTCGCCATCGTGTTTGCCATTAATTGTAAAAGTACAGAACAATTTATATAGGAGGACTGAACTTAGACTCACAATACAAACTCGTTCGTACAAAGAAAGTCTAGGGACGAAAACCTAGGTACAGCAATCTAAGTACAATTGTTTATTTTAGATTCTGGGGGGTGACGATAGAGGCTCGGGAAAGCGACGGCAGCTCTGCCTTACTCCTTGGACGATCGGGTGCAGCCTTGGCTCTGGAGAAGAACTGCTTGGCGTTGATGAAGAAATGCTCTCCTTATTCTCTCTGTATATGCTCCTCTGTCCTTTCGATCTCTGTATATTCTCTCTCTGATTCTCTCTGGATTCTTTCGCAAGGGAATGGCACCTCGCTATTTATAAGAGTGGGGGACATCATTAGGGTTTGCAATGATTGCCTATTCTCAAAAGTCGACGGCCTGAGAGTTAGTTAATCTGGGCTGTCCATCTCGAATATAATAGATTTAAGCAATTAATGTGATTGCATTAAATCTCTGTGGGCAATAAATGTTGATTGCCATGAATATTCGCGACTTGTAATGGCCTGCCACGTGTCCAATTTGCTTGATTTGACCTGATCTGGGCAATTATGGTGATTGTAACAAATCTGATTTTGTTAGGATTCGCAATCAGCCATAGTTCCCAAGGGGGGTAAGACTGTCACGTGTCTCGATTATCATAAAGAGCGCCACGTGTCTCGGCTGGGTTGTCTCGGCAGAGCCGCATATGAGCGGGCCGCATGAGGATGAGCGGCCGCATGGAGATGGGCAGTCGCATGAGGATGAACAGCCGCATAAAGATAGGCGGCCGCATAACGGATGCAGCCGTATGAAGATGGGCGGCCGCATGAAGTGGGGGCCGCATAAATGCTGCAGCCGCATGCCTCAGGATTCGGTGGATTCTGCCAGCTGTGAGAAGATTTTCTCCTCTTCCCTAGGAATACGCTATTATGTCAGTCATCATTGCGCCTTTATGTCAGAGCTATCATTTGTCAGAGCTGTCAGCCGTCAGGGCATTAAATGCAGCAAAAGACGAAGGAAAGAGCTATTGAAGGTCACGTGGCTCCTCTCTGGGCCGCATGGAATTATTCGAGCCGCATAGACACTTGAGCCGCATGGACCCCTGAGCCGCATGGGCTCTCTGAGCCGCATGGAGATTCTTGGCCGCATGGACCTTTCTTTATTCTTTTCCATGCTTCTACAGACTCCTGGCTTGGTTCGGCTTGTTTGGGTTGGCTTGGTTCGGCTTGGGTTGCTTATTAGTTCATCATGAACCAAGGGGGAGAACCCTTACCTACCACCACCATCCCCATTTATTAGCCCAACTCTTTCTCTCTCATCATTCACTCTTCTTCTTCCTCACCATTACTCTCCACCTACACCCAAGAGCCCTAGGCAAGTACAATTTTGCTTCATGATGGATCTCAAGTTTTATTGTTCCATTCTCTTCTTTACATGATTATAATCCTCTTTAGAACTTGGAGTTTTTAATTTTGATGAATAGATTCTTCTAGATCTACTTTATAACTTTTAGTTCATGGAGTTTTCTTGGTTTTGATCTACTAAAACTTGTTATTTTCGAAAACTAATAGTTCCATGAGCAAGAGCACGAAATTTCGTGTGAATTTGGTTTTTGATTCACCTCATTTTGAGTTAAAATGAAGTTTTTATGGCCAAAATAAGTTTTCTGGATTTTTCATCCAGAATGTAAGATTTTACTCTAGGGACCCTGGAATTGCGTATTTTACGCTGGATATCATCCAGAATGTAAGATTTTAAGCTAGGGACCCTGGAATTGCGTATTTTACGCTGGATATCATCCAGAATGTAAGATTTTAAGCTAGGGACCCTGGAATTGCGTATTTTACGCTGGATATCATCCAAAATGTAAAATTTTACGCTAGGGACCATGGAATTGCGTATTTTACGCTGGATATCATCCAGAATGTAAGATTTTACGCAGGGAACCCTGAAATTGCGTATTTTATGCTGGATGGTACCCAGAATGTGAAATTTTACGCTGGAACCCTCCCCTTTTACGTATTTTGCGCAGAATTGAATTTTTGGAATAAAAAGTGCACAAAATGACTGTTTTTGCCAAGTTTAGCTATTTTCTAGCCAGAATTTCGAAAAACTTAAAGTTTTAGATCTCTGTCTTGCCTTTACGAATATTTCTGAAGCACCTCATTTTGAGTTCGTATGTGGAAGTTATGCCCCGTCTCCCCTGAGCCGCATGATTCCTCCACAACTCTTGCACCCTGTTTATATTTAGTTATTGCATATATGCTTATACCAGGTTAAATGTTAATTTTAAATATGTTCCATGACATAATGGTGTCCCGTCGTGGTGCACTTTTGACAGTGAATTTGATATAATATATATCTCGAATGTTGTTGCGACGGCTAGCATGTCATGACAGAATTGAATGGCCTGGACACCGTGGGTGATTGTATTTGTACAAAATAAACCGGTAATATTTGCATCATGTCTAGGACAGGGATGTCTGAGTACCACGGTCAGGAATACCTACAGTAATTGACTAAGGCTAATAAAATAGAATAATTCAGTAGACATGAAGAGATTTCCAGCTACAGGCAATCCCGTTATCTGGGCGCATTAAGTGGACTTGTAGCCTACCGACGTGATGCATTCTTCATAAACGGACATTCGACCTGGATAACCAGATGGTCTGCAGGGCTTGTGGCTGTTGGGATAATCTCATTGCATCTTGCTAGTAACTAGGCCTGTGATAACCCTAGTTAGTTAAAAGTATCAAGACGTACTCTTGATTGGCCGTGATTGATTGGATGGAGTTTATCCCAGCTTAGTCTTGTCCCGATCCTGTACAAGATTGTGACATGACATGATTATTGATGCTTGCCTTAACAATAACGATCGGGGGTCCAGTTCTGTTCAGGCGAAGGGTTACAATCCCGGTCCTTATTTCGTTTAAGGGTTGTAACCTGGCTCCCGGAGCAGTTCTGTGTCCTCTCTTCGTTTATTGTCTTATTGCAACCCCATGCCACGCTTGTCATATTTTACTTACTGCAACGACATGATTAATTATTTATACTGGCCTTAACAATAAAGATCAGGGGTCCAGTTCTGTTCAGGCGAAGGGTTACAACCCCGGTCCTTGTTTGGTTTAAGGGTTGTAACCTGGCTCCCGGAGCAGTTCTGAGTCCTCTCTTCGTTTATTGTCTTGTTACCTTACCAATAGTATTTGAGACGGGTTTCTATTCAGGTGAAGGGCTGCAACCTCGGTCCTTGTTTGGTTTAAGGGTCGCAGTCTGGCTGCTTGAATGGTTTCCTCGTACTCAATTTATTATTGTTATCTCTATTATTATTATCAGTTTCTTTTATAAGCTCTATTTAGTTATTCACTTGTGATATGCTGGTTTTTAGTTCCTAAGTGAAGCCTCCTTTGTGGCACTTGCTCTTTCTGGGGTCTGACCCAGCTGGTTTTGTGTGGCCAGATATCGGAGCAGCACCAGAGGATCCACCTGTCTTCCAGCCAGATGGTGACCACCAGGCGTAACCCTGGCAACGAGTGGGTTTCTTTTTGTCCTTCCACTTTATTGTAAAATTATTCTTTTGAGGCGTTTAGCCGGCGAGCACGTGTTAGCTCGTATTGCATCTTTATTTACTGTCTTCCTACGGGCTGTAACATGATTGACAGATCCTAGGGTTGATCATGTACGACTGAATTCTTGCTAGTCTTGACATTTTGTATGACTAGCTTCATGATCATCCAATATGTAATGTATGGGACGCCTTGCTATTATATATTTGGTGCTCTGACATCTTGTAACTATTATTGCTTGCTTGAGATTGAGACAATAGGCTTGTTCATGACCATAGGAGACTGTTGGCTTGTAGTTAAACCCTCATGTATCTAGACAGCTGTGACCGTATAGCGAGGTGGGTTGTACTTCAATATACGTAGCTGGCTATGTACGCCCCCGCTCTCCAGTATTCTGGTTCTGGGGCGTTACAGGTAGTACGCTGTCTAGCCCGCAATAAACAAAGTGCTCATAAATACTAACTGCTCATTCACAACAACTAAATCAACTTTACAAAATATAGAAGTTTTACATTTGAAGAAGAATGTAAGCATTTACATTTCTAAAAAACTACCACACAACTAACTAGTCTTCTATGGTTTGGCCTTCGAGTCTCTATCTCCCCCTCGTATGGTCCATAGCGCAAGAGTAGGCACGTCAACCTCACCTATAACAACGATCCAGTCAGGAAAGGAGCAGAGCACAACCATATTGCATTTAATGTTGTTAGCACAAAATAAGTTAGAACAATGAAAAACAATAATGACAAAGAGCATATAGAGAACTAGCAGGAGATGAACTAGCAGGATATGAACTAGCAAGATATAAACTAGTAAGATATGATCTAGCAGGACAAGAACTAGATAGAGGAACAATAGAAACAACTATGTGTGTGTGAAATATCTTTTAATACGTTAACGACTGGGCTAATACGGCACATCATACGATGGCTATCCACAATAATAGGGTACGGCTAACTCATACGTGGGGTGTATGACTTAGCTATCCACAATCAAAATAATTGGGTTTGTTCACGTACTTACTGAGTATTTCCCCTTCCAACTCTCTAACAATCAATAACGGTCAATGATACACTAAGAAGGATATGATAACTACGGTATCACAATCGTGTCTCAATGGAATATCAAGCAATGACTCAACGGGATATCAAACAAGAAGACTATAGAGTAAACGTTATAATGAACTAAAACATAAATGCAATACTGTACTTGCCTGAATCCTTGCACAAACCGTAGTCACAAGTCGAGGATGCGAGGAACGCCGATCTAGAAGCTGCCAATCTATAACATACATCGCACCACGAACCGTACATGAAAACCACAAGTCAATTCTAATGTTCTAGTTCTAAATTCATGGAATAGTGGCTAGTTGGGCTACTAATCTAATAATAATTAATTCTAGAATAATTCACTTAAAAAACTAATTTAACCTAGAATAATCTGAATATAATCTAAACATGCAAGTTTAGCCATCAAAAGTCATGTTTCCAATTTTGGAAACCATAACACGCAAATCGAGGCGTGCCATTGACTATCTAGTCAAATATCATGAATTCTAGATTTTGAAAGTGCACCTTGGTAGATTTCAGCACCACGAGTGCGCTGGAATCAACCGTGCCGCAAAATCATGTTTTGGTCAAAATATATCGCTGTTATGGCTAATCGTGACCAAAACGGTGATCAACCGATCAATTCTGAGTTCAACAGAATAACTAAAATACTAGATGAATGAAATAATTTCTGGAAAAAATATATGTCGTAGGGCTATGTGTTAGCTTTCCGAAACTTCAAACGGTTCATGATTTTGATTTCTGGTTCTTCCGAAATCTCGAAAACACCGAAACGTGTCAAATTTCGGACAACTAGCACTCTACGAATTTTTCAAAAATTTAGGAATAATATATACGAAAATAAATTACATATTCAGAAATTTACCTCGATACAAATCCAATAAAAAAATAGCACGCTAAAATCACGTCGAGGTTAACGGCAATCGCCTCGGGAAGTCGAGATCTCTACTACAACTCTCTCTCAAAAAGGCGGCTGAAATTTCTAGGTTTTCGTGAATTAATAACATATATATATATATAGGAGAGAGAGAGGCGGTCACTGTAGCAGTTATCGCCGACAGGTGGGCCCCGCCTGGGTGGATTTCTGGGTAATTAGTTATTTAATTCAGAAAATTATTTAAAAATCATTTTAAGTCCAAATAAATCAAAATAAATTGCAGAAAAATCCAGAAAAATTCTAGAAAATATTTCTAAGTGACTAGAATATAAATAAAATATTTTAACACAAAATATCATCGTGTGACCTCGCAGTAAATTCCAAAAACCTATAAATATAAATTCTATATGTTTTAATTATATAAAAATTCCTAAAAATTCTAAAAAAATCCAAAAATATTCTAAAATATTCTAGAAAATATTTTTAGTCATTTAGAGCCCAAATAAAAATATTTGGTCCAGAAATACCCCTGTATGACCTTACAGTAAATCCTGAAAGTCCTTAAAAATAATAAAACCTTAAATATTAAATACCTAAAAATATCCAAAAATTGTAGAAAAAATATATAATAGCTAAATAATACATATATAAGCTATCTAGAGGTCATATGACCTTAATATGGTCATAGCCCACCTACAAGCTTTGGCATGGCTCACAATGACCATAAAATTAATCATAAACAAATAAAATTAAAAAAATTAAAAATTTGTGAAGTGGGCTTACACTCATGCATTCTAGTAGTCACCGGACATAAAATTTCTTGGATTTTAAGCTCAATGGACATCCGTTCCGCTCCTACTGAGGCATACTACCTTGCGTGGAGAAGTTTCACTTATGGCAAAGAGAAGAAATCATCGTCCGTCTTCACCAGGGGCATCATAGACAACTGCCTCCAACGTTGATCGACAGCATCTACTGGAATATGAATGGATTCACGATGATATTCATTAATCTGATGTGCACAAGGGAGGCCCAGTGTATGTCGATATACACACCCGCAAACCTCGGGATCAAATCCGACAAAGTTTGACCTTTCAATCTCATCAAATATTAATGCCAACGCCTTGTGAGATACCACGCGCATTAAAGCATCTAAGAGTACTTCCTTTCTATGCTCATGCTTGACTATATTCAAGCTCATCTCAAATGATGCCTTAATTTTATTTACCGTCCGGTCTACTGATAGATGTATAGCTTGCCAAACAGAGACAAAGTTGCCGAGAGATGATTTTAGGTGTCTCTTCAATAAAGAGTGTGCTCCTTCGACACGGTTGGTAGTTGATGTGCTGTAATACTTTACCACATTCGACCATGCTAAGACGAATTATTCTTTGTGCGGTTCAAGCCATGTATCTTTGATGTAAGAAATGCATGCCGGCTCTCTCGCCTCCTACTTTTGCTTGAACAAGTACCATACAGCGTCGTAACTGGCAATGTAGAGGCTCGCCACACACAATTCCAATCATTGTAGAATTCGTCAAAAATTTGTATGTCAAATTTACCATCCTCCTTCCGAAACTTTAACTTACATTGGGCTTGAATATTACGATTGACATGCCAAGTGCATAGCAATGTATCCGCTTGAGGAAAAATAATACGAATTGCATTAATTATGACATACTCTCTGTCGGTAACAAAAATTGACGGCTCTGTATGACCGGTGTAAAGTGTTTTCAGTTTCTCCAACGTCCATGTGTAGTCTTCAAGTTTCTCACTCTTCATGAAGCAAAATGCCACTGAAAATGTTTTCCAAGTAGAGGTGAACCCGACAACATGAAAGAGAGGTATCTTGAACTTATTGGTCTTGTACGTGCAATCAAGGACTAATACGTCGGCAAAAGACCTGGTCAAACTTATGCAATCGGGATGAGCCCAAAAGATTGAAATTACTTCATTACTCTGGGGATGTCTTCTATGGAACTCAACATAATGATTATCGGCAAGCAACTTGAGCACTTCTTGCATCGCCATTCTTGATTTCGTCCGGACAGCGTTCGAAGAAGATAGGGCGTTGTATATTGACTTCATTGTAGATTTGTTATTCTCATCTTCATGTCGTATGACGGAATATATTTGTCTCGGTGCAACTCCGAAGGTGGACAAGTCTTCGACTATCTTCTTCTCCGTATTGTTCAACCGTCCGACATACGGATGACCCAATAGTGTCTCGGCAATTTCATGGTTGTGGGTTCCATTCTTCACTTCTACTGTCAATTTCCCTTCTTCTTCGTTTCTAATATGTATCGTGAATGGACAACCACATTTTCTCATTCCAATATTTTTTTGGAACTTTACTTTGGATAACTGTGTCTTTCTTGTGCGTTCTGAACACACCACCTCTTTCATAGCCAACCACTACAGTTTGTCTTCCCGGGCGATTTCGGGCGATCTGGATATCACTAGAACTATATTGCTTTCCCGTCCAACTTCTCGACACCAATGTACCGCACCGTCGCTTGATTCAAACCAAAGACCGGTCCAGAATAAATGGCCTATATTGACTGCAATTGGAGCAGGTACCGCAAAATCGGAAGATCTCAAGTCCTACAATAGAACTTAAAAGTTAATATAATTAAACAACATCATAAAGCAAATAGATTAATATATTCTCATAGATTAGGACTGCCACAGAGGTGGCAGTCCTTCACTACAGTAGGACTGCCAGGGGCCTGACAGTCCTACATATGTGAAGGACTGCCACCTCTCTGGCAGTGCTAATCTATGATCGGGACTGCCAGAGAGGTGACAGTCCTCTGTGTCACAACCTGATTTTTTATCCGATAAAAAGTTAAAATTTAGTTACCAAGAGGGCTTCCGATGCATCAAAGTGTTCTTCGGACGTGGCGGGAAGAGAGTATACAACATTTGATGATCCCGGTTGTTCCATGTTCAATTTTTTTTCTACATTAAACACATAATTCAACTTTTATATGTGAAATTAATGTTTAAAATATTAAACAAATATTAATTCAATGACTTACCAATAAATGGGAGAAGTCTTTGACACTACTACTAGATATTTCACCAACAATCTTTCCAAAATATAGGTTGGAGAATTTTTTTGGCTAGGTTTTGTTCTAACCTAAAATGGAGAGGAAGAGAAGAAAAGAGTCGAATGAGAGAAGAAAAGAGTAGAGGAAGGAAAGGAAAAAAAAAGTTGAATTTTATACCAAAGCTTGGGCTGCCCCCAAGTAAAAAAAATTATAACAAATTTGTAATTTTTTCAAATTATTTTGGGCTGCCCCCAAGTAAAAAGGAGTAAAACTTTGATACCGAAGGGGGTATCAAAGTTTTGATACCCCCTATGTATGACAAGTAGGGCCCCCTCAATATTTATGTATATGTATATGTTTACACATTTTACGAAGAGGGAGAGGGCCCACATGTCATACGTAGAGGGTATCAAAACCTTGATACCCCCTTCGGTATCAAAGTTGGTGGTGCCCTTAGAAAAAAGGGAAATGTTTGGTTTACAACCAAACTTTTACAACCTTTTTATAACTTACACCCATTTGCTGACATGTGGGCCAGGCCACCATCTGGCCCACATGTCAGAAAATGGGTGAGTGGTTGTAAGAATGTTGTAAAAGTTTGGTTGTAACTGTAGCATTGTTCTAGATAAAACCCTTGGGTAACTGGATTTTCTAAACCACATATTTATCTACAATTTGAATTTGAATTCCAAAGGACTACTAATAAGAAAAGTCTCGCTTCCAGATCTCGAGATCCCACTCCCACACATTTCAAGAGGAACTCCCCCAACGGATCAAGTGGATTTGAAATCGAAACAATTCCACCAACCAGTCAAGCTCGAGATGAAGAAGAGCTCACAAGACCCACCACCACCACCATCATCAATGGCGTCGAAGAAGAAGCAGCAGCAGCAGAGCCCAAGGAGAAACCCATTGAAGGACCTCAACTCCATCTCGGCCTCCGCCGAGGCCGGAAGGAGGGGATGCTTCGGCTTCCTCATCCCAAACCCCTCCTCCAGAGACCCCATCTCCACCAAATCCAAGCCAAGAACCCCCAGATCGGCTCCAAGAACCCTACCCACCTCGAATTTCCACAAAAAACCGCTGAAAACAAGCTCGGAAAACCCCAAACTTCCCGGACCGACGAAGCCGGCGCCGAACCGAAGGAAACCCACTTCGAAAGATCCGATCTTGGGACCTGGGCATTCGTCGAAAGTTCAAAATCCCTTCCCAAGCCCTAACCCTAGTAAAAGCGGTGCTTTTTCCGGCGAGTTGGCATCGCCGGAAAAAACCGTCTCGGGGTCCAGTCCACATATGGGTTTGTTAGAGGCTTCGACCACGCCGAACTCGAATACAATGCCTCCGATCCAGTCCTCGATCTCTCCGGAGATCGCCAGCGGCTCAAATTTGGACCCGACACCTGTTTGCTTCGCGGCCGGGTACGTAGTCGCGGGGGTCCACGACCGGAGGAAGTGCCGGCCTAGAGGCATTCTGACCATAGGCGGGGACGGCGGCGACATGTCCACTTCTCGTTCGCGGGAGACTGCTTCTCCGCCTCCGATCGCCGGGGCTTCGATCAAGTGGATCTCTTCTCCGTCGGGCGATCTTAACGCATGTCGGAGTTCTAATACCAGCGGACAGCGGCTGTGGCATTGTCGTGACGACGAAGCTTCCGTCAACTGGTTGCTCTCTCCCCGTGGCGGCGGTGATGGTGATAGTGACGTGGTTGTCAGAGGGTCATCTGATCATAGCTTCTGGCGGTTCTCGCCTACTAATTCAGATACTTCAAGATCGCCTATACTCAGAGGATTGTTGGGTTCCAAATCGCCGGATTTAGAAACAACACCATCGTCCAGGAACACTATTCGGGCGACACCTACTTCCGGCAGTAGCATCAGTCCATTCTCAGCTATAGTACGGAGGGCAAACGCCACGTCTTCTGGTTTTAGAGTCATTAGGCCTCTCCAAGAGGGCAAGGCTACCGCTACGGCTCTGCATCGGAGAGCTCGTCATTCTCCAGGGACAGGGAGTCTATTTCGACGCCGTCATCCTATTCGAAGTCGAGGAGAATTTCTGATCTGGATTCTGCAGCTGAGGTCCTTGGAGAGAGATTGTCCCCGGAAAATGATGGAAGTGATATGCCACTGCCATTACAGGCTTTGAGTTTTCAGTTTAGCTGTCCACCACCGCGGCCTACCAACTCTATCGATCTAACCGGCTTCAAGAAACAAGGACTCGATAATGTATCGGCAGGAAAAGTGTCGCCTCTGAAAGATCAGCGTTTGCGTAGTTCAGAATTTAGGATATCATGGCGAGAAGGACTCATTAGTAGGATCTTCGAGATGGGCGACTTGGATTGCTGCCAGTGGCTATCTGACGATGAAGATAACGTAAATTGTCTTCGTGCAGACAAAGAAGAATCCGTGTTTGATTGCAGCTTTGAATTGAACAATAAGGGCTTGGCATGGAATGAAGGAAGCAACCAAGACATAGCAACTGGTTCTGGGTCCTTTGAGTTTACCCGTGGCGGGTGGGTGCCGAGATAAGCGAGGCAAAAGAAGGTCCTCCTCCAGGACCCATGCCGTGCGCGGAGTCTATTAGCATGGAGAGGGTCTGATCTCTTCCAGTGACTCCGACTGGACGTTTTCCTACCACAACCATTTATTTGAAGTATGTCGTGTGTATGAATGTTCTTTACCCTTATTCATCTTCTTCCCTTTTTCTCTGATATTGATGAATACTGCTTACAGAGTAAGAGGTAGAGAGAGAGAGGCGTGTATTATCATTTATCAGCAGTCGCCCTCCACTCATTCGCTGCCATCCTCGCATTTCAGTGCCATCCAGATGCCAAAGACAACCATCTTCCTTCAATGCTCTTTCATCTATCGACAAGGTGAGGTTTTCTTTTTGTTTTGATATTTTTGTTTATTTATTTGTTTCCTTGTAGATGTAGTTAGATTTATGTCAGGAATTTTCACCTCATGCTACATGTTTTCGAATCATGTACTAGTTATTACCGTCTTCAATTTGAGTAAACCCATCTGAAATGGTTCTAGAGGTTTGATAGAAGTGAACCGAACAAGCATAAGACATGTATCCTGGTCTAGTTTCTACACTATTGAAGCAATTGCCTCTAGTCAACTTTTTGGATGGTACAATTTCATCTATGGATAGAAAATGGATAGCAAAATAATGTGGTAGAAGTATAAAGAAATAACTACTATGGATTTACCAATCTGGGTTAAAGATATCAAGGCAAGCATTCCATAATAATGTTATTCATGTCCAGCAGGTAAGAAATGTGAACATCCAGGAAGATACACATGTATCACAGGTTAATCACGAAATAAAATAATCATTCAAGCTGGCACTAGTGACATAACTTACCACCAGCCATAAACTTTGTACATTAGCTAGTAGATGCAAGAGCGATAACATTCCACACAGCATACTCCTAGGAAACGCACAACCATCCGCTTTAATAGACCAAGTCTTAGACCGTGAATATAGTTCTGATTGTTATAGTACCATACTAAGCTTTTCATACCATGAATGAGGTTCAACTACCACCGATAATTTCATCAGTTCGTTGAGATCTTCTGAAGACGTCTTATGAATATCTGATTGGGTTGCTGGCAATTATATTAACTATCATTCTAAGTTTGGTATAAAATGATATGCAGAAAACTGATAAAAGCCTCAATATTAGTTGTTTGATAAGGCCTTCTCCAATGGTTTTCCTATTTGTAGGTTTCTATCCTGTGTCAAACCCTTTTAAGAAGACTTCTGGCTACGTGACATTTTTCATATAGAAATCCAACTATAAAAATATGTCTCCAATGGTTGCTCTCTATATTTATTCGTATCCTACATGTCATTTTAAGAAGGCTTCTATGTGTCAACTATATTTATTCATAGAGAAACCCAACAATTTTTTTTATTGTGTGACCCATTTTCATATGTGAAGAAAAATCTATCAAGGATACAACCTTAGATAGAAACCCCCATTGGAGACATTTTTTTACTATGGAGATGTTCTGTTATAGAGTTTTTTGAAGCAAGAGCCCTCCATTGGAGAAGGTCTAAGCACTTCATTTAGCATATTCATGTCTCCAAATAATCACAAATCCTAGTCCATATCTTTGCAGTTAAGATATCGCTTGGTTAAGAGTTTGATAGCAACACATTGTATCTTTTATGCCTGTATTTCTGCTTCCTTGAATTGTGACAATTTGTGACATTTCGAATTGACATTCTTCTAAGGGAAAAAGATGGGCACTATAGAAGTGGCTTAAAAATGCTTTTCCTATGAAGCAAGATGGTGTCTTTGTTGGCAACAAGGCCGGATAAACAAGGACAAGTGGGGTCAACTGACCCGACTGAATTTTTTTTTTTTTTTTTTTTTTGTTGATACTAGAGTTTTGTTTTTGTAATACATGTGAAAACTATATATATATATATATATATATATAGTCGTGGTCTAGTGGTAGCGGTGGGGGCCTCGTGGGAGCACTCGGGTTCAAACCCTTCCCCCCCCCACCCCCACCCCCCCCCCCCCCCCCCCCCCCCCCCACCCCCCCCCCCCCCCCCCCCCCCCCCCCCCCCCCCCCCCCCCCCCCCCCCCCCCCCCTCCCTGAGTCAATTTGTGACATTGGAATTGACATTCTTCTAAGGGAAAAAAGATGGGCACTATAGAACCGACTTAAAATTGCTTTTTCCTACGATGCAAGATGCTGTCTTTTGTTGGCAATAAGGCTGGCTAATAAGGATAAGTGGGATCAAATGACCCGACTGAAAAACATGATTTTGCTGATACTCGAGTTATCATGTTTTTTGTAATACATGTGAAACTATATATATAATATATATATATATATATATATATATATATATATATAGTCGTGGTCTAGTGGTAGCGACGGGGGGCCTCGCAGGGGGCACTCGGGTCCGAACAACGCTCCCCCCGGGAGTTGGTCGCCAAGCTGTAGAATGGACACTAATATATATATATATATATATATATATATATATATATATATAGAGAGAGAGAGAGAGAGAGAGAGAGAGAGAACGCTAGCCCAAGTGGTTAGTGTGGAGGCATGTGGCCGTTGTGGGCGGAGTTCGTGGGAGCGATTCCATATATATATATTTTTTTTTTTGGAAAAAGGGTAAATTTTATTCCATCATCTCAATAAGGTTACAACATAGAGATACAATCCCGGCTCAGGGGGACATTACTAGTACATCCGACTCAATGTTATGAAGTATGCCCACCAGTGGGGTGGATAGTCCCTCATAGATGCGCCGGTTCCTCTCCCGCCAGACATGCCAAACTGATGCAGCAAGTCTCAATCTAGCACGCCTAGCCCAGCTCTGCTCCTTGCCCCTGCAATCACCAATCCACTTAAGGATTTCTCTGAAGTCACGCTCCCTTTCAACCCCTCCCAAGTGTCTCCGGCTCTGCTCTGCCCAGATGCTCCACGCCACATGGCACTGAAAGAACAGGTGCCCAATGGATTCAGTCTCTGTCTCACATAAAACACACTTAGGGTCAGGGACAGAAACCCCGAACCGAAGCAATCTGTCCCGAGTAAGTAACCGGCCCAGCACCAGTTTGTATGCAGACAGTTGCATTTTCCTGGCAAGCCCCTTCCCCCAGACAAAGTCGTACTCCTCAATATCATCGAAGTGAGTGCGGACAAGGTCGTAGCAGCTGCTAAATCGGAACTCCCCTGCACCCTCCGAGCGGCCGGGAGGGGCCCAAATCCAGACATCAGACAGTGCCGTCGGAGTGATCTGCACCTGTCTGATCTCCTCCCCTAACGGAGCAGTGAAACGATACGCCTCTGGCCTCCAGACCCCACCACGGATGATGTGCCTACAAGTCAGACCTCTGTATGCCACGCCGTCCCTCTGGGGACCCAGAATCTCCAGGAGAGACTGGCCTGAGATCCACGGATCGAGCCATAGATCCGTCTCCCCTCCCTCCCTCATCCTCCTCCGCATAGCTGTCCGAAGAACAGGTCGGTTCCTCAGGATATGCTTGAAAGACACAGAGAAGTTGTTGTCAATTTCACATATCCAGAAGTTTCTGCCCCGGAGATACCGACTAGTCATCCAGGCCGACCATAGAGAATCACCCTGAAGGAACCTCCATGCCAGCTTGATCCCCGCCGCCTCCCGGACAGAAACAAGTGAGCGCAGACCCACACCTCCCTCTTTCCTGGGCCGACAGAGCTGCTCCCAAGAGATGGCATGGATCCCCCCATGCCAAATGAACTTGGCACATATACCCTCTATCTTTCTGATAGTAGCCAAAGGAACCATAATCGATTGGAGCCAGAACAGAGCAATAGCAGAGATAACTGAGCGCACCAGCTCAATACGCCCACCAAACGATAGGCCAGCCGCCTGCCAACCCTCAACCCTCCTCTGTGCAAAATCCACCAGACTCTGACAATCACGATCCTTCGCGTAGTTGACGGAAAGGGGCACCCCCAGATATTTCACCAGTAGGTCCCCCTTTTCCACCCCAAGCTCCAAGGCCCGCTCCTCCTTCAAAGTGCAAGAGCTGCTGAAGTAGACTTTGCTCTTGTCCCTGTTTAACCGAAGGCCCGATAGCTGTCCGAACTCCTCCATCACTGCCGCAAGCTCCCTCATCCCTCGCATGGAAGGCCTCAACAGGACCAAAAGGTCATCAGCATAAATGAGATGAGAGACCACCGGAGAGACCCTACTGTATATCGGTACAATCCTCTCCCGATGTACCGCGATGTCCATCAAACATGTGAAATACTCCATCACAAGGGTGAATAGGTAGGGGGAAAGCGGGTCCCCCTGCCGAAGCCCCCTGCTGCTACCAAAGAACCCGTAAGGGATACCCTGGATGAGGACCGAGAAAGTAGGAGAGGTGATGCACTCTCTGACTCTATCCACCCAAGTCTCGGAGAAGCCCATCGCAGCCATCAAATGACAGAGGAAGTCCCTGTTGACGGTGTTGTAGGCTTTCCTCAGGTCGAGCTTCACACATGCCTTCATCTCTCCAGGCTTGTGGAACTCCCGAATCAGCTCATGAGCCAGCAGGCTATGCTCCGCAATAGACCGCCCCTTAATGAAGGCCGCCTGATTCCGAGATACCAGACCCTGCATAGCATCCTCCATCCTCCTGCACATAAGATGAGTAATTATTTTATACAAATAATTACAGCAAGCAATCGGTCGAAAGTCAGCAAGAGATGTCGCCCCCTCCTTCTTGGGCACAAGCGTCAGGAAGGTGTGGTTCAGCTCCTTCAGGAGCTTGCCCGTATCAAAGAACTCCTGAACAGCCGCAAGGACCGGGACCTTGAGGATATTCCAATGGCGCTTGTAGAAACCACTGGAGAACCCATCCGGCCCAGGAGCCTTGGAAGCATCAGCCTGCATCACAATCGTCTCCACCTCCGCCATCCGGATAGGGGCCATAAGAAGACTATTGCCGTACTCCGTAATCAGCGTCTTCGTAATCAGCTGCGGGAAAACCGAGGGATAGTCCGTCTGATGATAGAGCTCAGAGTAGAACCGGACAGCCTCCTCCTGGATAGCAACCTGGTCGGTCACAAGGCGCCCGTCCCTGCCAATCAGTCTCTGGATACGGTTCCGGTGCTGACGCGCCCGGATGACATCATAGAAGAATTTGGTGCAACGATCCCCATCCTTGAGCCAGGAGCATTTGGCCCGTTGGGCCGCACTAATCTCCTGCTGAAGCCTCAAGGTGTTGACCTCTGCAGCCAACCTCTTCTCTCTAGCCGCCATCTCCCCACTCATCATGTCGCCCTGAAGCTCTGACTGCAGGTCTCTCAACTCCGCCTCCTTATATATATATATATATATATATATAGAGGAAGGATAGGCATCCCCACAATTTTTGTATCCCCATGTACCCCATGTTCACATCCGTTGGATGTGCTTTAAGTCATCTAATCTTAACCATTGGTAAATCAACGGTTAAGATTAGATGACTTAAAACACCATCCAACGGTGCAAATAGGGGGGATGCATGGGGATGCAAAAAGTGTGGGGATCTTGATCCTTCCTCATATATATATATATATATATATATATATATATATATATATGATGTTTTTTAGTATGTGATTTTATTTTTGAGCTTTCTTTACATTTGATTACATTTGAGGTTGAACCCTCTTTCTTAAATTCCTGCTTCTGTGGTTGGCAACGACTTGAAATTGTTTTGTAGACTATGGAAAAACAATTTGCTTGTTGTTTGGTGTATTCAAATGCAAAGTATATACTTTAATGTGTAATACCATTATAAACTGTAGTCTTTGGAATATCACAAGCTCCCTTGGGTATATTGCAGTCTGAAAGTTTGCTTTTCTGCTGCTATTTTGTTCACAGAATTGGCTGAGCTCCAGATGATCGGCTGGCTAGAAATTAGAGTGAGAATCTGCATCATGGCACTCTCTCCAAACAGTACCTACAAGAGCAAATTCGAACTACAAAGGAACCAAGAATAATGGTACTGCCTCGTCCTCGAATTATGTATGCAGGGTGCATCAGTAAGTATCTTAGCCAGAACTGGAGGGATACATATATGGCAGAGAACTATATAAAGCCAGGATATTTTCGACGTCATCACCAACCGAGCAGTGGGTCCAACATGCCTGGGTAATGTGGGAATGTAGATAGAGAAGAGTCTTATGGGAGAATTCTTCCTGTACTGAAACGAAACTATCTGAATTATATATTTTGTCAAGATAACTGCGTCTTTCTTGACTACATGTGCCATTGTTGTTTCACATTTAATACAGGGAAATGCTACGATATTCTGAGGCCTTTGCATTCATATGCCAAGTGTATTTTGGCTGTTCTTGTTTAGAGTCTTAAGAAGGTGTCGTTTTGGGAGTTTAGATCATTTTTGGGTAGACGTGTTGCTCATCTTTCAGAGGTGACTATAGATAACAACTCAGATCTTCTGTTCTCGTGTCTTTTATTTTGGGGTTAGATTTTGAGTTCATCACTATCAGCAAGTACTCTCCCATGCCAAAAAAATGTCTGATTTATAAGCTAGAATAGAATTTAGGCCCCTCTAGTGATGAGGTTATTCTAACTTCTAGACAGACACCATGGACACGACACGTAATTGGATGATTTATAATGTATTTTGGAGTCTCTCCTGTTGGACAAGACGAGAAGTTTTTGTCCTTCCTAATGATAGGTCAGTGTGTAACCAAATGACTTTTAGGAATGCCAATATTCATATTATGAACCTAGGAAGCAGGTCGCTCCAAAATAAATGTACGTGTCGTGTGAGACAAGCATTGGACACGACACAAACACAAGAGTAAACTAGGACATGCTAAATATGTAATGTGCTGTGTCACCACAATGCTGTGAATTTTTTTTTGTCTTTGCAACAAAGGTGAGAAAGAAGTAATTAATAGTAGCATACTGTAACAAGTTGGAATCCTCTGGTCAAGAGCGAATGCATCTCCCATTTCCCACCACTGCTAGCTCTCTCTCATCCAATGCTATATATGTATATATAATCCGATGAAGATTTATACAAAAATAACAGAAAAATTATCCCAAAATTTAAAATTTGTTGTCTCAATCCTTATTTTGTCATCTAACATCTCCTTTACAATTGCTAACACAAATCATTTCCTTGATAATATAGAGGAGGTTAATGAATTAGCTTAATATATTTTGTTATGTAATCAGTCCACGAGTACTTGTTGTTTTTGTTCTATTTGAGATTCTGTTACTAATTATGTCATTTCTTTAATTAAACAAACTTTATTGATTAATTATATGACCGATAATATTGTTATAGAGAGAGAGAGAGAGAGAGGGGGAGAGAGAGAGAGAGAGGGTCCGTAATCGAACAACAGCAGAAAGTAGCACAACAATCCCCCCTTTTTATTTCTTTCGTCTTCGGATCCCAACCCCTCCAGATCTGAAACTCCTGCGAAGAGGGCCTTCCCGCCATGGCAGGCGTCTCGGTGGCCGCGGAGTGGCAGCTCCTGTACAACCGCTTCTACCGCAAGCTCGACCTCTACTCCCTCCCTCCCCAATCGACCTCTCCCGCCACCGCGTCGCCGCCGCCCCCTTCGGCGGCCCCGTCGCCGCCATCCGCGACGAGTCCAAGATCGTCCAGCTCCGCTCCGAGTCAGCCCGCCGCGCCCCTCCTCTTCTCCGCCTCCGGCCAACCCCTCGCCTCCCTCCCCTGGTCCCACCACCCCCGCATCGTCTCCATGTCTTGGTCCAGCTCCCTCCTCCTCCTCCTCGTCCTCCGCGACGGCACCGTCCACCGCTTCGACTCCCACCTCCGCCCCGCCAGGCCCCCCGTCTTCTCCCTCGGCCCCGAGCCCTTCTCCGCCGGCGTCGCCGACTGCGTCTTCTGGCCCACTGGCCTCGTCGCCCTCACCGAGTCCTTCCAGCTCTTCGTCGTCTCCGACCTCGACAACCCCGTCGTCGTCAAGCTCTCGGATCCAGGGCTCGAGGACTTCCCGCTCTGCATGGCGGTGATCGAGCCGCAGTACACCATGTCCGGGAACGCGGAGGTGCTGCTGGCGGTCGGGGACGGGGTGGTCGCGGTGGAAGAGGACGGGCGGCAGCAGCTGGGGATGGGGGTGGGCCCGTTCCAGAAGATGGCCGTGTCGATGAACGGCAAGTTTCTAGCGGTGTTCACGCACGACGGACGGATGCTGGTCATACCGACGGATTTCTCCAAGATCATTTTCGAGTACAATTGTGAGGTTAGCCCATTTTTTATTGTTATGATGTTAATAAATTGTTGGGTTTGTATACGTATGGGAATTCATGTTTTTTTTTGTCACACGATGTTGCAATTCTACAACAACAAAGGAAATTAGGTTGATCACATGATTTCTTGAAGAGGCAGTCAAGCATACCGATAAGTAGGGATGGAAGATATGGTGAATGGCGACCAATTTTTATTTTTACTACAATTTTGAGGCCAGTTTATGATGCTGATATAATGGAAACAAAAGTAAGGATCTAGGAAGCACGGATACTCCAAAAGTCAGTGCGTGTGTCCATGGGCACGTCTTTTCGGACACACATCAGATACAACAGAGACACTCTAAAGTGTAATAGGACGCACCAAATCAATGCCGTCCAGTCTTGCCGTGTTAGTATTCTGTTGCATTTGTGTCTCTGCAACATAGGTAAGGATAAACCTAGTAAGTAGACTTGACCACTAGCGGATCCAGGATTATAATTCACTGGGGGCACAACTATAAATAGATTCAGAGACAATGCCTTCAATTTTTTTTTTTAGAGTATAATAATATATTTTAAAAAATTCACTGGGGGCCCCAACCCCCAGTGCCTCCCATGTGGATCCGCCACTGGACTTGACTGAATGACTCCTAAATTGTGGGCTAAATGCAGTAACTTACTGGTTATGCATTGCAACACCATCGACTGCAGTAGTAGGGATAGATAAAAGATGTTAGGGCTTCAAATAGCATCCAACAGGACAATCTGCTATAGATAAATAAGGTGCTTAAGTTTATGATGTTTTGTCTCTATGGGGATTGACTTGTAATCACAAGATGTGTTTCTGTAATCTAGTGTTAGTCAATTGTGGTTGAAAAGTAAGACTCAAGAATCACGGTTAGTCAATTGAAAATTTAAAATCTTCATAATTGTGATTTAGTAATCATTCTTTCCAAATTGTATTGATTTTTAATCACTTCTTTCTCCTCTTCTCTTTTCTTTGGTAGAAAGTTAAACCCAAATTTTTTTGATCTTTCTTTATCTTTCACTTCTCTATATCAGGGGTCTCTCTACCTCTCTAATAGTAGGGGTCTCTCTACCTCTTTAATTGATCTTATTGTCGATAAAAACTATTTTGTTTCCTCCGCAACCTCAACCAACCCGGACATCTAGAGCTCTTATCCCATGACGATCTCCTCTCCACCTTCTCCTTTGCCATGGTTTTCTCCTCCATCCTCTCTTGTATTCCAGTGGTTGTTGATGCCAACCCTATCAATCGTTCGCATAATTTCTTTCTTCTTATTCGACAAGTTTGATGAGGTCATCAACATAAACGAGCGTATAAAATTTTGATAAATTCGTAAAAAAATTGGGAGTGACTTAAAAACGCACAATGAATGTGATTTTAGAATCATAATCACAATCCCAGTGATTGTAAGAAACACTTTGTTTACTTGAAAACACTGTGATTGTGATTATGAAATCAGAGTCACATAGTGTTTTGAGATTTAGCATAATTTCCAAGGTTCTATGCAAGAATTCCCCATTTTCTAACTTGAACTTTCTAGTAGATGCATGTTTGTCACTTGTCAGATATTCCGATATGTTCCGATGTATCTAATATGTTATAACATCTCCAGTGATTAGTGCATAGATATGTGCTGAGTGCTGAACAATGGAACTATCGCAATAGATATCTGCTGACTTGAAGAAAAATAACTAAGCACGTCAACCTCCAGTAAAGATCACCACACAAGATGACCCTATAGAACCAGCTGACCTATTTACAGATACAGTGGCAAACATTATTTAATTGGACGTTTGGTTCTGCAAAACATTGACATTCTCCTATGTAGTTGTTTTCAAAATATGAGTCCTCATGGCTCAATTGTAATGTTGAATTTGAACTGTACTGTTTAGCGCTGGCAACATATTCCTTTTGAACTTTGGTCTTTAACATCTTGACAATTGCAGACTCTTCTCAACTTACATTGCCCTTGTCTAGGGTTTTCTTCTTTGCCCCCTTTCAGAGATGTCCATTCTGATCGAATAAGGATAAATCACTTATTTAACATCGCCCCTTTACTAATTATTCTAGCTATATAGACCCGCACAGAAAATATATTGTTTGAAAGACTACTTTCATGTTTGTAAGTTCGAGTGTTGGACTTAAACCCAGGGGCGGACCTTCATGAAAGCCAGTAGGGGCTCAAGCCCCTACTGAATTTTGAAGATTTTGTTTTATAAACTCATTCTCATATGTTTTTGCCAACACATGCAATAAATTTTGACCTTCCACTACTTAATTAATTGCAAAATAGTGGGCCCATTTGGTAAACTACTTACTTTTTACCTAGGAGGTATTGGGTTTGAAGCTTGTCCATCCACATTATGGCTTTGTTGCACGGACACGGTAATGACACGATGACACGGCACCTATTTTGGTGTGTCCTACTGTATCTTGGAGTGTTCTAGGTCTGATACGTGTACGATATGACACGGCCAAGTTTTTGGAGTGTTGGTGCTTCCTAGATTATATGTATTTTACAATTAATAATTTTTTTTTCTACTTTGCAAGTCCCTACCTAAAATTTTTCCAAGCCCACACTGAACAATATATCTGGATCCGCCCCTGCTTTCCACTCCAATCTTTACATCACTTCAAAGCACAGCAACCACAAGTTTTGATAGCTTATTCTTTTCTAGTGTCAATCTTTCTCATTATGCAATCATTTCATACTTGTGCTTTGCATGTCAGTAACTATCCATAATCATGTTAAACAGTCATCTTCCTTCTTAATAGTAACGTATTACAATGTCATCCTATGTAAGGAATATGGGTAACATGCCTGCTAAATGCAATATTTTGTACCTTGGAATGTTAAACATACTTTTTTTTAAACGTGTAGTCAGCATTACCACCAGAACAAATTGCTTGGTGCGGATTAGATAGTGTTCTGCTCTACTGGGATGAAATGCTTCTGATGGTGGGTCCCCTTGGAGAACCGGTTCGTTATCTGTATGATGAGCCGATAGTGCTTATTCCAGAATGTGATGGAGTAAGGATTCTGTCTAATTCAACTATGGAATTCCTACAAAGAGTTCCAGATTCTACTGTCTCGATCTTTCAAATTGGAAGTACTGAACCAGGATCTATCTTGTATGATGCCTTGGATCACTTTGACAGGCACAGTGCTAAGGTATATTTTTGCTTGCTTATGCTGAAGAGAGGGCTATTGATGCTCGATTCTTGGTCAATACTTCTGCTCCTGCATTTCAAATATTTGATTAATTGTCTGTAACTTTTTGGTTGTATATAGTTTCCCATAGCCTCATATATAGTATATACCAAGTTAAACTTAGTCCAACAAAGACCATTGCACTTACTATTGAAGTAAATACAAATAATGGCCTTTTTCTTTTTTACTTTGAACGGAGCACATAGACAGACTTAAGATAGTAAAGCATTCTTAGTTGATGTGATTTAAACATTATTTGATGGTCATGTGAATTATTGGCTTATGGCGAACACAAATTTCCCAAAATTTTTTGCTGTGAATGAACTGGGTTTTCGTTATACAGTTGCATCTTGTCATGACATAGAAGTTCTAATTTCACAAATCAAAAGAAAATATAAAGATTTAGTAATTCATGTCACTAGAATACACTGGGCTGTATTATGACTATTCAACTGTATACTCGTTATTGGAAACAAATAGAGATGATGGATAACACTCCATGTTATATGTCTTGATATGTACTTGAATTCATAACTCAATTCAATCTGATGATAGTCGTCACACAAAAAGTTTGCCACTCCCTTTTATCATCTCACTTTCTCATTGGTTTTGCTATCCTTCTTGTAGACATGCCTTTACTTTCGTGCTCATTAATTTTTCTTTGGTAGTATGCTTATCTAGTTTGGTCTTTCAATGTGAGTGTGTTTTTTATTCTCTTTTTGTGTTACACTTCTCTTATTTTTGCTAGATTTTTGTTCATGGAGCTCAAAAGGTTGGCACTTGGCATCAGGTTGAGAATGAAATAAGGAACTCGGGATACTTTGTTGATCCTTGTAAACTTAAATGTCTTCCACATCTGTCCCCTACCCCTTTTTGACAGAGAGTGGCTTTATAGGAAGATAATGATGACGCCAACTAGCATTTTCAAGTGAAATATCTGATCTGGTCTGATCCATGATATCGATTACTTAATTTTGCTAACTTCTGTAGGCTAGCATTCAATTTTGTATGAATTCCCTTCCTAATCCATCAAATACTGATATGTTTACATAAAATTGTCATGACTTGTGTCCCCTTCCTGAAAATCATGACTTAGCTTAAGCATCTAATCTTGTAATTACTTATAGAAGTTCCGGTGCTCATTTTTTAGGCTACAACATATTTTACTTGCTTAATTAATTTGTAAATGTGATTTCCGCAGGCGGATGAAAATCTGAGAATGGTAAGGTCCAAGTTGCCTGAGGCAATTGAGGCTTGTATTGATGCTGCTGGGCATGAGTTTGATGTTTCACGCCAAAGAACCCTACTGAGAGCTGCAAGCTACGGCCGTGCCTTTTGCAAGTTAGTTATTTCTACACCTACTTTAGAAATACTCTTGGTTTTAAATTAGTTATACGAAGTTTACAATTGGATTTGGAATCCTCAGAAAAGCTATATCTTGTTAGTGCTAGAGTTAAGGGGTTTCCAGTCAAGATTTTGAAGCTTGTCTTGTCTCTAGGATATCAAATGACCATATTCTTCCATTTGCCTTATCAATGAAATTTGATATCCAACAACATAATAGTAGCAATAAACCTTCGTGGACAACAAACATATACTCCCAGTCATGCGCTGTTTTGGGGATCTGATGTACTTATTACTTACTGACCATAGCCCTTGATTCTTGTGTTCCTTAATAACCTAACCCTTGGATTTAGATCTCTGCTGCGACTTATAAGTTATTATATCAGGCGATTCAGGCCTTGTCTACTTGTCTTTTTTCTAGTACACATCATGCTCACGACACATACAATGAAACTAGATATATCTGAAAAATGTGTGTTACATGCAGCTATTAACAAATGGTATTTGATCCATTGCTATGTTTCAATCAGACTGTACAAGGGTGTTTGTGCCAAAAAACAACTATGATGGTGCTACTAATATAATGAATTTCCATCTACAAAGAAATATATAGGAAGGCAACAGTATTTTAGAAGGATTTATATAAAAATAATGACTTGTTTTAGAAAGTCAAGAGTCTTGTGTGATAAGGCTTTGTTGTTGTTGCTCCTGCTGCTGCTGTAGTGTTGTTAGTCTTGTGAGAAAAGCTTGGGCAAAAGGTATATATGCAAACATTTGTTTGGAGATTGGCAACAAACATCACATAGAGGATATACATGCAAAAGTTAATACCGTGTGAAAAGCAGAGTGGATATCCTGTGGCAAATAAGAACTAAATAGATTACGTTACCCATTATCAGATGTCCTTAGTCCTTGGGCTGTGAGTCCATGACATAATCTCACCTGTGATCCCTTTGAGCAGTATAGATGATCAATAGATTATAAGCGGGAACTTCGGTATCCCTAATTCGGTGTTATTCTTATTCTCGATAACAGAGAGTTCAATTAACCGATCTCAAGGTTTGCATGCAAAGATCACACTCTATAAGACCGGTCCTTGAAGATTAAACACAATTTAATTGAAGAGTTAATTGAAATAAAGAGAGAAGGAAGAATCGAAGATAAGGAAAGAGAGAATGTTAGGCAGTTGAAATTGATAAGCAAGTGAGAAAGAAGAGGAGCTGGAGGAGTATAGTGGGGGTATTTCTAAACAAAAAATAAGTATTAAAAATTTAAAATCCTTTCGGGTTGTAGATCCCAACTTTTATGAATGGATGGCTCTGAATCTAGGAGGTGCTCGTAGATTAGCTTACTTGGAGTGCAAAGAAGAATCACAAGCTTGGTTCCATTCATCTTGTTTCCTTTTGCATAAAAGGATGATTTTCTGATACTTTTGTTGATATCAGAGTTATATCCACATACTTAAAATTTTAAATAGAGAAGTGCTTTTCTGATTTGGGAGTCTTTTGCTGATGAGGAGAGGGGACGTAGGCCTGGATTTTAAGGATCTGCTCTACCCATTTCTTTCCACGAAACAAGAAGCTAGGACAACTACTCTAAAGTCCAAATCAGATGCATATACTTTATTTTCTCAACATAAAGGTTATTACTAACTGCCTTTTGAAGCATAGACACTCCATATCAGTGGCATCTTGTGTCCTTGTCGGGGACATATCATTCACGACACAAACTCGGAAATACTGTAGGGCACCAAACTCGGTAGCGTCTGCATGTTGCTAATTCTGTGTCCCTACTTTGTCGTGCCATATCTGTGTCTGTGCAACATTGCTAACTATAGAATCTGTAGTTCTTCGGACATTCTCATTTTCTATATGAAACTAATTTTACCTATTATTGCACCTCTAACGTGAATCAGCTGTGATCCTTTTTCTGGAGTTGGTTATTGACTTCCCAAAGAGCAACTATTTGATAGACCATGTTGCAATGACTTATGGTAGTCCATGAGCTACAATCATAATTTATATTAATTGAAAGAACAACTATATTTCTGATTGTGATATTGGCAATGATATCCAGTTGGCTTTGGCAGCCAGTTTCCACGTGACCGCTTTCAAGAAATGTGCAAGACGTTGCGAGTGCTGAATGCTGTTCGCAACCATGAGATTGGCATTCCCCTCAGCATCCAACAGTACAAGGTATTTATCAAAATTTCAGTTTTTTGTTCTTTGCCATATTGAGTCTTGTCGTTGTTTTCCTTAGTTTTTGTTTTCCTTGTTCCAGTTGCTTACAGCACCAGTTCTAATTGGTCGTTTGATTAATGCTAATCTCCATCTTGTGGCTTTGCGGATATCTGAGTACCTTAACTTGAATCCAGTAAGTTATAGAAACTTGTACATTCACCTTCTCTTCCGTTTCTTATTCTATGGTGATAATGTGAAGCCTATAATTCTTTGTCATTTGAGGACCTATATGTTCTTTCTTTCTTTCTTTCTTTCTTTCATGTGGAGACTATTTACAGCTATTCCAAACCAGCAAACCTTGTGACTTCAAAAAAATGTTCTTCTTTCTGAACTAACATATGATTAAGCCCAGTAGCCTGTTCACGTGGCAGCATAATATTTCTTAGAACTTGTTATCATATTTGGTAGGCACATGCAAATATTCAATTGGATTCGAGTATGAATGATGTTTAGCCCACAAATTCATGAGTTTGCTTCTAGCTGCCATCTTCTATTTACCTTGAGCAACATTAATTTGGAAAAGCTTGTGGTTATTGAGATATTAGTCCCTTTAGTTTTCGACAGCAAGCAGGGACACAACGCGTCTAATATAAGTCGTAAAGGCATCATTGTAATAGTTCTAATTTCTAAGTTTGTTCGAGTTACCCTGTTTCAAAATATTTACATTAAAGATGTTCTTCTGTGCACGGTCCAAGGGCGGTGACTGGTTAAGCAGATTATGCATCCGACTAATCACAATTAGAGGGCCACCTATATTTTTTGCTTAATCATGACCTGATTGATCAGCTTAACTGGTTGATTAGTCTATTTTTAGGACACTGTTTATTCATGAGTTCTTTTTATTGGTTTATTCAGGAGGTGGTTATCATGCATTGGGCCTCCGCAAAGATATCTGCATCATCAACAACACATGACAATGATCTTCTAGAGATCTTGCTTGACAAGGTCTGATCTTCACCATAACACATTTCAACTGAGCAAGATAGTTCCCTACATTATTTGACATCTTCTGAGGAAATACTGCTCGTGTTACAGCTAAAACTATGCAAAAGCATATCGTACGCAGCCATTGCTGCACATGCAGACAACAGTGGACGCCGGAAGTTAGCTGCAATGCTTATTGAACATGAACCACGCTCTTCCAAACAGGCATGTTGTCTAAACTATGTAATTCTTGTCTGTGCATACATATTTATTGACATCGTTATAGATTGCG
Source organism: Iris pallida (assembly GCA_029216955.1). Classification (NCBI taxonomy): domain Eukaryota; kingdom Viridiplantae; phylum Streptophyta; class Magnoliopsida; order Asparagales; family Iridaceae; genus Iris; species Iris pallida. The sequence goes on from JANAVB010032419.1 coordinate 12,885,334, forward strand.
GTTGATCTGGACGCTAATTATAAGAAAAAATGTCCGACTGATTTCTAGTGTTATGGTATCCAAATACAATATTGAACTGCTAGTTTGTTTGATTTGCGACTAGTTTGAATAGTTCTTCAACTGTATATTGACTGTAAACTAAGTAATTTGACAATATTTTATGGTGAACTTCTCTGCACTGTATCCATCTATTCAGTCCTAAGATTTTTGGGATTTGCTAGGTCTACTTCCAAGTTCCCTCGACTACTAATAAGTCAAACACCATGAGCAAATGCAATCACAACGTCAACACTGCGATTCACATGGAAAACCCTTAAAGGTCAAGGGAATAATCGCAGGGCAACTCTAATCAATCTTCCTCTGCAATCAATGTGATTACACTGTCTCCCAACTGCCCTAATTAACAACTCAAGGTAAATACCCCCTACACCCCACACAAGAAAAAAAGGGAAATATTATTCGGTTATCTCCAAGAAGGTGTCCAAGAAGTCCCACCAATACAATCTCTCAAGCCCGTCGAAGATTGTACACAATGCCTGATTCAACATCGTTTGGACTTCAAAGAAGACCCCTTCTTTTCTTCCCCTTTTTCTCTTGCTTCTTCTGCTGGAATATGGCCCACATCTGAAACCTCTAAACATCCATATACATGTCCCTGTATATGACAAACTGATATTAAGTTGGTTTGCTGAACAAGTTGACTTTATAGTTGATTGCTGTTCTGAGTCGCCCAAACCCGAGAATTCCAGCTTTTCTTCGAGCACACGTGTGCTCAACATCCATAACCCAAAAAATCCAGTCCTCCTCGTCTTGATACAAACAACTCGACACTTGCAGGTTGGTCTAGTTTTGCTAACTTTGCATGTTCTGATCTTACTTGTGTTCTCGAACCCTGGTGCCCCCTCATGGGGGATGGACTCTTCCAACAAGGAAAAAAAAATGTAGTTCTTTGTATTTGTGTCTTATATATATTTGGTTCTCACTCTTGTGTAGTTATGTTTTCTGGACGGGTAATTTCTTTCAAGGTCAGCATGGTTCATTGGTGAAACTTTAAGTAGATGCAGCAACTAAGATAAGGACGCTAGAATAAGATATACTTCTTGCATATCTGCTAGGATAGAACACGTAATGCAAGTGGAGTAACGACTGACTGCCATCATTTAGGTGTTGACGTGTAAGGAAAAGACTGGTGCACCTTTAGTGATCAAAGCTGATAGTCCAACTACGTTATCTAACATCTCGATTAAGTGATTAAGCATGGTGCCCCTTAATATTTATGCGTAGGTTGATTTCTTTATTTTTTGTCCCAATCAAAGCAGACACAACCTAGGCCCTATATGCTAACACATTTGAGAGGTTTACTTTATGTAATTTTGTTGTATAAAGCCTTTCTAAATATGCACTTGTACCTAAAGCTGGTGCTATAAATTGTTCACAAATCTAATTGGTAACTCATGATGCAATTCCTAGTCATTGATGTTTGGCTAGAACTATGTTGTATTGGGTGCTAGGCGAGGCGAGGCGACAGCCTACCCGCCTCGCCTAGGCGCCGCCTAGACGTCCGTCCAGGTCATAGATGATTATATAAATGAAAAAAATGCAATATAGCAGACAGTACAGTTATGTACTTATGTATAATTTATATACTTGTAGAAGTATAAGATATTAAGCAGCAACAATATAACAGTATAAAAGAACAATTGATTTGTCAAGAATAGTTGATAACTAATATACACAATTAACATTAACATGAACAGTTGATAAATTTGTATGTACTTATAACAATATAAGATATTAAGACGCCTTTTCCGCCTTTCACTTCCCCTGGTCGACCCTAGGCGTTCGCCTAGGCGCCCATCGCCAGACACGGAGATAATTTCTCCTGGTCGAGGCGCCCTCCCCTCAACCTAGACACCTAGGCCGCCTAGGCGTCGCCCCTAACAACATAGGGCTAGAAAGCATGCATACCCCAAAATTGGTGCTATATCGCATCATGTCCATGTCCAAAATCCGTGCCTTGTCTATGTAGCCGTGTCCATATTGTATTTCTGTTTGTGCAGCATAGGTGCTTTGTTCCTTGACTAACCGTAACTAACTAATGATACTTTACATTCATGTAACAAACAAAGAGACATCAATTCACTTCTTTTTTATTCTGATGTTTAAATAAATGTCCACATCTTAGCAAAGTGTTGATATCTATGCAAAAACTGAAGTTGTACACACTTTTATATATGATCAGATTCCTTTGTTGCTAAGCATCGGTGAGGAAGACACCGCTCTAGTAAAGGCAACTGAAAGTGGTGATACAGATCTCGTGTATCTGGTTCTTTTCCACATCTGGCAGAAGGTACTATCATTGTGGAACTTAAACCATGTGATATGTGTAGCATGCATATGTTTACATTTACATGTGGTTTTGCATATGTAATCAAGTTTCTGCATGTAAGACATGAACATTGATTATCTATGTATTACAGAAGCCTGCTCTGGACTTTTTTGGTACGATAAATGCAAGACCTTTAGCTCGTGATTTATTTATTACGTATGCAAGGTAATGCGAAGATTCTTTCCTGGACTGATTTTTTCTCAAGTCTCCTATTCTAGAAGAACATTTAAGAGTTAATACTTCCTGGTATTTGCAGTTGTTATAAGCATGAATTTTTGAAGGACTTCTTCTTGTCAACTGGTCGACTCCAAGTAAGTTCTGAATTCAGCATGTTTTTTATATATTGAAATTTGGTTGTCTATGTTGTCTGCAAAACTCTCATAGATTAGTTTGCAGGATATGAAAAATGACGGCACAATGTTATTTTACTTAATTGGTTAAGTATTTAATTGTTTGCTTGATCTCTTTTCAACTTTCGGTCGTAGGGTCCTAATAAGTGGTTAAGTAGTAACAATTAGTATTAATGCAACTATACTTGGTAATTTGTATAGAAACTGAGGTATGTTAGTAGATAAGAGGTCACATATGCAACTTCTTCATCTTCAGTATGTTTCAAGAATTCAGATAAATTTGGATTTTGGAGTTGGCTACTTCTTTGGCTCTTTTTACCATCTCAGATGCAGGTCAGGAATCACTATATAAGCTTAAAGAAAAATTAAGAAAGGGTAGAAAGAGAAAAGAAAAGAATAAAGGAGGGGCATGAAAATAACTATGGGAAATGAGAAAATTATTTCTTCTACATCAAGAGATCATTTGTATAAAATAGAACATTTAAGCAATTATAGCTGAGATAGAAGGGGACTATATTTAAATAATATTAAACTGGAACTACTTAAAATCAAGTTGGCATCTATCTAAAAGCAGTGTTCTAAAAATCGGCCTAGGCGCTAGGCGGCCGTCCGCCGCACCGAAAACCCCCTAGGCGGCGGTCCTAGGCGGTTTCGGTCTAGGCGGCCCCTAGGCGGCCCTTAGGCGGCCAATTTTTTTTTAAAATTCAAAAAAAAAAAAAAAATAATGAAACAAAATTACATACTTACCTCCCGCCGTCGCCGCCGCCGGTGGTGGCGGCGGCGGCGGCGGCTGCTGCTGGTGGTGGTGGTGGTGGCTGCTGCTGCTTCTGTTGGTGGTGGTGGTGGGAGGGGAGGAGGAGAGGGGAGCGGAGGAGGAGAGGAGGAGGAGGGGAGGGGAGGGGAGGAGGAGGAGGAGGAGGAGAGGAGGGGAGGGGAGGAGGAGGAGAGGAGGGGAGGACCCCCTTCTGCTGCTGCTTCTGTTGTCTCTCTCCTCCCCCCCCTCAGGCACATATATATATATATATATATATATATATATATATATATATATATATATATATAATAAATAAAAAAATCGGCGTCTAGGCGCTAGTCGGCCCTCCGGCGCACCGACTCCGCCTAGCGATTTTTACAACATTGTCTAAAAGCAAACAGACACATATCTTGTTTATATAAAAGGGGTATTTTCTTCCTTGGAGAAAACAGGAGGGGCTTAGTATTTTAGGGCACTATGTTTTTCTTCACAAGACGATAGTGAGACTTGGTGCTTGCATCATGGAGGATACGGCTCCGGAAACAACCTACGTATATTGGGGATAAGGTTGCATACATCTCCCCTAACCCTGTGAGAGTCTCAGGATGCCCTTTGTGTTTTTCCTACCAAACTTTTGATGGTTTCTGTATACCTTGTTTTAATTTTATTAGCTAGTATAGTCTTCATGGTAATATGATACATGTAAGGTTCCCATGTGTGTGGCAGATATATATTAGTTGGTGGGGTGTGAAATGAGGATATTGGAAGCTCGAACACAAGACGAATAACATAGTATCTTTCTTCTACATTAATTGAATAAGCATATAAGTTTACACAATCGTTGAATTGCTGAATAGGTTAATGGGCCAAATACCAACATAGTATGACTGAAACAACCACCAAGTTTAAGTATTATATTTTAAAGCACACAAGCCCTATGTGATTTTCGTTTTATGCTTTATAACTTGATGCTAACCAATTAGAAAACCCTACATTGAAAATTGCTGAAAGCCTGAAACAAAGAACAAGGAACTTTGCAAACATATGAAAGAAAATAAGTCCAATGAAACGTATGCTTGCATATTCGTCCATCAGTCAAATCGGATATGTAATTATTGGAATAATTGTTGGAGACGCAAATGATAGATATGCAAGCATGATAACTTATATGCTGTTCTATGTCTCTATGAATCTAGGAAATTTTGCTTGCATTGTATCCAAACATCCCTCTACTCACCCTTTATCGGTTAAATCTTTGTCAAGTTCAACTGTATGTTAACCCACAGTGCAAAAGGCATAAGAAAACTTCGTGCAACTCCTCCAAATGCATTAGACTTTAGGATCTTGGCATTCTATTCATCGTGACCAACATGGTGGACATGGTGTGCAACACAGTCTGTAAAAGCTGGCTTCAATGCTGCTCTGATGTTCACCTTAAGTTTATTGCCGCTTTTGGTTATCATGGCCTTGGCTGTGATGGTTAGAGGTCGAAACTGGCATAGCTAAGGCCTTAGCGGCTAGGCAGCTGTCTTTTAAGAATGTCTGTGAGATGACTATCATCCCTTTGCAGGTGCATGGTACTGGCTAGTGTTTCTGCCAATTAAGCAATAATCCTAACTATTCTCCCTTGTGGATTAGCTCCTGAAATCTTCAGTAGGTTTCCTTGGTTTCATGTGGTTAGTAGGCATATTTGTAATGGTCAGGCCAATGCGATGGAATTCTGAAGCTTTCTAGATATATTTTGGTTGTTACTTGTATATTTAATACGCAAATATTCTGAATGACATAGGAAGACCATATTGCTTTATGACTCGTACTGTTCCGGAGAGGTTTTTTACTTAAAAAAAGTCTAGAACTGAGAACTATTAAAGTGGGGTTATAGATACTAAAGGTCATGAACAATTGGTTATAACAATAGCAACAACAATTATAACAATAACAATACTACAGAATTGTTGAGGATGATATGTAAACAACAAGAGAAAGCCTAGACATGTCTAATGTAATTTTGAGGGTCCTTTATAAATCCTCACAGGCCTATTAACTACTCTTAGCAGATAAGCTGTTACAAATCTGTTTCTTAACAGGCAAAACTTGTAAAGTTTACGCCAAATTGGTTTCACTTGCATCCAAGACAAAATTGAAAAATCAGTTGTGCTGGCTAGCAGTTAAGGCAGAGGATGGAGGTACTATGTTTGCTTCATAGCTCAATATATAATGCAGTTAGGTTCTTCAAGGGTAACATTTAGGCATTAAATGATCTATGAAATTCTTTTGCTGCATTCTTAAATAAGAATTTGCCTTTCTCAATCTAAACCGAGGTTGAAGTAGATGCAATGTGGAATTCTTTAGCATAACTAGTACAGCTCAAGTATGGTTTTGGAACTTCTCATAGAACTGCCATAATAAAAAATCTAGTTAATGCCACTGTTGTTCTGACACCCCTTTAAACATAGTATCATTCTTACATTTGATACATAACTTCAGGTATCAAAAATGGTTGCATTTATTGAATGTTGTGACAAAAATGTTCAAGTTCCGGTGTCACGGGTTTAGGCATGCCTCATGGAATTATGCGATTTTGTTCCTCTTGTGGCTTGTTGAGTTATATCATCTTCTGGAACAATAATTATTTGGAGTTGCTGCTTCTGTGTGCCATATAATCTGATATTAAGTATGAGGAAGATTCAGCAAGCAAGTTCCGTTTTTAAAGGTCCTTTGTGGCTTTTACAGTCTATTAGTAATATTGGCAGGCAACAGGTTTATACTTTATAGGCATAAGTTGACCTTTTGTTTAATTATGTCTCTACTTATGTGTTGATTATCTTCCTAGATACAATTTTTTATTCTGAAGGAATTGGTTTTGCAGGATGTTGCATTCCTCTTGCTGAAAGAGTCGTGGGAACTGGAAAAGAATCCAATGGCAAGCAAAGGTTCTCCACTCCATGGTCCACGTATAAGGCTTATTGAGCAAACACAGAAGTTGTTTGCTGATACCAAAGAACACTTATTTGAATCAAAAGCTGCAGAAGAGCACGCCAAGTTATTGAGGTAAAGTAATGTAAATGCTGGTCTTCTTTCCAATTATTGTAACTCTATAAAAAGTTATAAGAGGATTTCAGTGAAGATTTTTCAAATGCTCGATTACGAAGGCTACTGGTGTCTGAGCTCTTTACTAGATTTGCCTCATCTTAGGAATCATGCAAACATGGGCGTAAAAAAGCCTATTCAGGATACATTGATCATGGTAAACTCTATGAAAGAATTGATCAAGTCAGCTTTAACGAGATCCCAGGATTTCTGAAAATAAAGAAGTGAAAAACCGTCAGGCTAAGCAGCCTTGTTCAAGATGCATTGATCATGGTAAATACAATAAACGAGGTTGATCAAGTCAGTTTGTATGAGGATCCGGTAATTTCTGAAAAAAATGGAGGTGGGATGCCATTAGCTCAAGGAAAAAGTAGTAGCTAGTTTGATTTCTTATTCAGGAAAGGAGAGTGGAGAGGTTATAGGGAAATACTCTTGAGAGGGATAAACAGAAGCCCAAGTAGCTTGGAGGGTAAATGAAAGGTGGGAGCTTATGTTATACAAGGGTAGATGGTGTCATCAGAACTGGAAGAGAGTACATTTTATATTAATGGAGTTGATGAAGTTCTTTCAGTGGAAGCCTAGAAGTTAGAAACTTTATGGAAAAAGAAGTGTTAGGATTCCCTTTAAGATTATATACCTCTATCTCCAGTAAACTTTCTCTCTGTGATTAATCTCAGTAAGAGCATGAAGGAGAAACGATCTGAATGCTTTATCTTCAAAAATTGAGAATTTAGAAATAGCAGAGTTAATATCTTTTATTTTCTTAAAAACTAATACTACCAAATACTTGTTTGTTCCAAGTCTTTTCCTTGGTCGTCTAAACTTAGTGTACTTTGTTAGGATCCCCTTACAGTGAATGATCCCACAACAAATTTTAACAAAGACTTGTAGAAAAAAGTGAGTGTGAGATGGTCCCTTCTCAAATCTGAAACTTTTCTTAGAAACTTGAACGCCCCTAATGCGATGATGCATGGACATGAATAGGACTAGACAAAATATGGACACTGATACTGTCACGGCATATACTTTGGCATGTTCTAGTGTGTTCTGGAGTGCTATGTCGTGCCCAATACAAGTCTGACAAGACACTACACGGACACAGCACCAATTTCAGAATATTCGTGCTTCTACACCTAGTATCAAGGATGACCAGAAAGTGATTTAAAGAAGAGAGTTTCGTCACCAAGAACTCGATGTTTTCTATTCCTTGGGCAATTTGCAGTCTCCAAAGATTGTTAGTGCTACTCTCCTTTTCTAATTAAGGCATAAGGTCAATAGCCATCGAAAAAGTGGCTGACATGGTAATGTCACCAGCAAGTAGGGAACACTTGAAGCTCTAAATTCTCCAGGAATAGATATGTAGATTTGCTGGTGATGTTACATGAGGTTGGCATCTATCTTACCACTTACGCCTTAGCCAACAAGACCGGTGTCTAAATATTACAATATATACACAAAATTGAGCTTTCTCTAGGATATTGGATCTAAAAATTGTTACATGCAGTAACTTTCTTGACTCTGAAAGTCCCACAAATTTCAACATTTGATCCGACATTGATCTGTAAGTGTGGTTCTCTCTGAAGGTTGTAGTATGCTCTTCCTGTCACGTCTGTGGTTTTCTATGCAGATTGCAACATGAGCTTGAAGTTTCTACAAAGCAAGCTATCTTTGTTGATTCCAGCATTAGTGATACAATCCGAACATGCATTGTACTAGGAAACCATCGAGCTGCAATGAGAGTGAGAGCGGAATTCAAGGTTACCATAAATTTTATATACCATCTTAATATTGAATTTTCGGCATGCATATTTCTTACCATTCTAATATGCAGGTTTCAGAGAAGAGATGGTACTGGCTCAAAGCATTTGCATTGGCTACTGTGAGGGACTGGGATGCTCTGGAAAAATTTTCCAAAGAGAAGAGACCACCTGGTGGTAAGATATCCAATTATTTTCAAGAATTTTGGAAACAATACAGTTGTTGGAGCTTTAAATTACGCAATATGAAAAATGCCTCCCATTTACTTTTACTTAATATCAGGTTAATTATTAGCTGTATCCGGTGATATCATTGCAAACTCACATATTTGGTTCCTGGTATATGAAAAAATGAATTAAAATGATCACAATTTTCATCCTAATGTCAGCAAATGTTTAATTGTTAAGACACCCACAATCACCAATTTTGGCACACTGAAATGTGGTAAAATAAAAGGGCACTACAATTTGTAACATAACTAACCATCCTTTATTTGAATTGAGATTTACTCAAGTGACTGTATGGACAATAATTCTTGTTTGTAACTACTAGGTTATAAGCCATTTGTTGAAGCATGTATAGATGCTGAAGAAAAGACTGAGGCTGTCAAATACATTCCCAAACTCATAGAGCCTCGAGAAAGATCAGAGGTATTGCTTCTATATTACTCTCTCACTTGTGCTTTTGGGAGGGGCATTTCTTGCACTTTAGCATATTTATTTGGAGAATGCTCGTTTGATCTTCTGGTTTCTTATGTAGCGTTGAGTACTTACGATGAACATTTTAGGTTTTTACGGTCTCGAGTATAATTTGCTACAATTTATCTAATGACACAGGCATATGCACGTATTGGTATGGCCAAAGAAGCCGCAGAGGCTGCATCACAGGCTAAAGATACCGAACTATTCGGTCGTTTGAAAATGACGTTAGCACAGAATGCTGCTGCGACATCCATCTTTGATACTTTGCGAGATCGATTATCCTTCCAAGGGGTTTATTAGCAAAGCCTTCAATATGGAGCATTTGCTTTGTGTGTTGCATCAAGCCATCAAACCATGTTACCTTGTATAATTCTATGCATGCTAAATTGTGTTTGGTTTGCCATGGTCTTCTCTTCTGTTACAAATTGCAATTGAGATGTTTGCCATTTTGCTTTGCGACCTAAAGTGGTGGTTTGGTCTATATCTTTCATCTGTCTGGAGTGAGCTGTTATTGTATATCTTGTTGGATTTATTTGGAAATAAATAAAAGGAAAAAAGAGAGTATTTATAAGACCTGTTCACAGGACTGGATGGGGATGTGAGTTTTGTTTTGTTTTTTGATTTTCTTTATAAAAACAAGTACACACACACACACACACACACACACACACACACACACACATATATATATATAAAAAAAAAAAAAAAAAAAAATATATATATATATATATATATATATATATATATATATATATATATATATATATACACACACACACACGTGCACACACACACACACTTGTGTTACACTTATTTTATACTACTTGGAAAAATAAATAATATTTTTTATTACTTGAGAAGAGCAAAGTTATTTAAATTTTTTTTTTAGAAAGAGCGAACAATTCTTTTTTTTTCTTCTATACATAATTATCTAACTATCTATATTAAATTTAATGAATACTTTTAAGAGAGAATTTGACTGGCATCCTACTTTTTTTTACTCTAATTTAAGGTGCACCTCACACAATTATAACAATGTAAGGTGCCCTCCACTTTTGACGGAAATCGTCTTCCACTGACGGTCAACTGGTTTGATCAATTTTTTTTTGACGAATTTGTCCTTTGTCTTCTTCCCTTTCCTCTGTCTCGAGCCCAAACTCCTCTCCTCCGTCGCGCCCCATCTCCCCCCCCCCCCAACACCCCCCCCCCCCCCCCCCCCCGCTGGCAGGTCGCCTCCCGGCCCCTTCTCGTCGGCGGTCGGAGGGGGCAGCCAAAACCCCGCCTCCCGCCCTCTCCTCGCCAGCAGTCGGGAGGGGGGCAACCAAACCCCCACCTCCCCACCATCTCCCGTCCCCTCCACCCCTCCGCGACCCCCGCCCCTCCTCACCCTTGTCCTTTCCGTCGCTGTTGTTGCTGCTGCCGTTGCTGCCGCGCTGATGCTGTTGCTGCTGGAGATGGGGACGCGGAGGGCGGGGGTCGTGGAGGGGTGGCGCTGCGGGAGCGGGGGTCGCGGAGCGGGGTGCTGCGGGTGGTGGTGGTGATGGTGAAGGTGGTGGTGGTGACGGTGGTGGTGGTGATGATGAGGAGAGGGGGGGGGGGGGGGGGAAGCGGAGGAAATCCGGCGGCGGGGACGAGGGGAGGGTATTAAGTTAGTATCTATAAAAGTTGAGGGTATCAAGTTGAAAAACAGTGATAGTTGAGAGTATCAAGTTGTAATTTAGCCTAAATTTTTTGAGTTTTGGAATAATGCCAATAATATTACTATTCACGTACAAGCTTTGAATTTCCAACAGGAAATTTCTTAAATATTTATACATACGATCTCCGATATTGCAATATTATTTGACATTTATGTCAGATTCTGTGCATCTTCAACTGTCCAATTTATATATTTTAATTATATCAATTTCAGAGGACGATTTTCTAGGAAAATAATAAAGTTTTCTTCCTCAACTGAGAATTCTCAACCAAGACGACCCATGGAACATAATTCTAGTCCTGACTCCTGAATCCTGAGTTCCTTAGACTTACATGTACCGATACAAAGAAGATTTTTTTAGAATGTCCAAAAATGAGTACAGATACATCTACAATAATCCCCAAATTTCTAAAATTCAAATATCCAGAATAACTAAATTCGTAAAATAATTCACAAATTCTAAGCACAATCTATTATCTAACAAGCAACTATAAATCTAGATAAAAAAAAGTATACCAAAATTCACAAAAATTGGACAAAATCATACCTAAAGAATAATAAAATGAGATATAAAGAATCAAATTATAGTAATCCGTATATAACCCTATTTAAAATATATATACAAATAAACCTTGTAAATCAATATATACAAAATCATTGTAAGCGTATATAGCTATAATTCAATTAAGTTTATAATCAAATACATACAAAATTGTAGTGAACCTATTTCGCCATACAAATTTCGTAAAACAAATTCAAAATGAATCTACCGGGTCATGGCAATATAACGTGGCTCTACCAAGTGGAGTTAGCTAGTTTAGGGTCCAAATATATTTCTAATCAAATTGAATCCAAAAATCACACAATGAGTCGTGTGCCATTCGCGAATAAATAGTACATGGGAACTCGATTGAGTGACACACCCCTGGCATGTTTGTCGCAGGCTCAAAATTGGAAAAAAGAGGGAGGGGGTGTGGGGGGAGCAAGAGAGGAACTCCAAACCAAATGCCCACTTAATTTAGGAAGGGCAATAATATAAATATCGTATTTTTAAATATTATATTACTTTAATAAAAATATATACCAACCTATTCTTGTGGATAAATAGTTTGTCCAGCATAAGTGTAGAAGCATGGAATTTCACAACCAGAAAGCCCATGCGCCAGACACTACATGCGCTAGAACTCAGACGAAGAACTTCACAGCAAAGTCAATAAGTATAGACATTTGAAGAAGGACTTTTCATTTTATATATAAAAGTCTATTACATGTCTAGGAAAGGTTGTACAAAGGAGAATTTCTACAAAGGAAAGATCCTAAGTCTACAGCCAGCGGCTACCACGCGCTTCCAGATAAGCGCAGCAGCCACCATGCGCCATCAGTCAGGCGCAGCAGACATCATGCGCCTCCATCCAGGCGCATCCCATCATCTCTTCAGCAGCTCAGTTATGTGCATCCAGCCCAGCTACGTGCATCCCTTCAGCCAAATTCTTCCAGCCAGGCTCACCTGGCCGAGCAGAGCCCAGTTATGTGCCGCTCTTCCAACCAGGCTCGCCTGATAAATGCTTCGATACACAAAGCATTTAACCCTCTGGCTGGAACCAAGGAAGAGAAGAGCACCGCAAATGCTGTGGCCAGGGGAGGCTTCGAAAGAGCCTCCAAATCCGAAGGAAGACCGTGATCGAAACCGCGGCTAAAGGAGCAGCTTTCAACACAATCAAAGTGGGCGACACCCACTTTGAAGGAAGAGAAAGCCTAGCACCGCCATTCCGATCTACGGCTCTTCTGGAATAACGGAGACGAGACTCGAGCATCCCTATCTTTGGATGCAACAGGCACCTTCCGCCTGCCTCAGAAGCCCTCGACTCCGTCTTTTGGATGTAACAGTCACCTTCAAGAGCATCGAAGACAACACAGCGTCTCATCTTCACCCTCGGGAGCACTTCGTCAACAGAATGCACCCGCATGTTCAAGTTCATGTTGGAAGAACGTGAGGGAATGAGAAGCAAATCTTCTCTCCATGCCACTATTTATAGGCCGGGCAGATCAAACCCACGCGCCAAGTGGATGGCCCTCCGAATTCCGTGCAATAAATTTACATTAAATGGATGAACCGGACGCCTCGAATTCAGCCAAACGGTTATTTATGGCACTCGAAGAGCGAGACAGCCGCATCATTAAAAGACATGTCCGATGCGCCAGCCTGACAGCGCATCACACGGACGCGCCCTTCGACATCAGGCGCATCACACAGACGCGCCCTACAGTACTCGGCGCATTACAGAGGGTGCGCCCTCACACATATCCATACCGAGTGGAACGCCAACCGACGCGCCCACTCAGCTGTCCATCGAACGTCACCAACATTAAATGCTGAACTGACAGAGTTGGCAGCACGCCTCCCAAAGCCTGAACAGTTGACAGCTTTATTCAGAAAACGAAGCGTCGGCAACGTCAGCATCATCATGACTTTATTTCGACGGCTACTGCCACGTGGCCACTCCACCATCAGCATGCGCCTCTACGGCCATGCGTCCAAATTAGCATGCGCCTCAAAAGCCATGCGCCTCAGACTGCTCTCTGATCCCGAAAGACAGAAGGAAAGTCGCCTGCATGCGCCTCAAAAGCCATGCGCCCCAAATGGTTTGTAACTCCTAAAGGTTATGAGCCGCAGCCTCCTCCTGCGCCCAATCCAAGGCGCAGCTCACCAGATCACTTCTCTCCACCAAATCCGAGATCTTCGAACCATGAGTCGACGACACGCGTCTTTTGACTCAACTCATCCAAGATTTCAGCAACGGAAAGATCTTCTCTCTGCTACGTGCCGGCTCACAACAGCAGTATGAAGAGTTCTCCCCCTCGATCAGGGCGCAGCATCCGTGCGCCTCCATCAGCAACCTCCACGTGGCGTCCCCACACCGGCGCATCCTGCATGCGCGCATGAGCAGCCAGCCTGCAAAACTATAAATAGAGGGATCATCTCCTTCAGACACACACAGAGACTCAGAACACAAAAAGACTCAAAAAGAATCCACAATAGAGAATCACCAGAGAGGCAGTCCTAGACACTCAACGTCTTCCTCCTCTCAGCAAGCTCCAGCACCCAGAGCAATCAACACCTTCAGAGAACCGATAACCGCCGTCAGCCGGTCAACGGAGTCAACGCATTACCACTCGCTCCATTGGCACTAAGGACCCAGCTTAAACAAAAGTGTACTCCTAGGACTACATCTAAGTCCTATATTGTATCACTGTTCTGTTTGTATTAAGATTTCAATCAAAACAATTTTAATGGCAAACAAGCTGGCGACTCTGCTGGGGACTTCTTTCTCCTCTACCGAGAAAGTCGTGTCACAGGCCGACGACGTGAAGGTGGGCTCCTCCCACAAGACGCTGGTAGTGCGCCTCAATCAACAGGCGTACGAGGAGTTCATTTCTGAAGGAAGTGCGAGTCCTTCGAAGCGGCTGTCGAAGCCGAAGAAGACTCGCGCAGTCTGGGTGCGCAAAGTCGACGCCTCGGGCACCACCGTTGAAGGGGATGCGCCCGTCCAGCCTTCCCTTCCTGCTGACGTCCTCAGCAGTCAAGGTGCGCCCGCTGATGCAGCGCATCTCTCGGGGAAGCGTGCGGCTGACCACGTTCCCCAGCCATCTTCCTCTCAGGTGAGGAAGATACGTCGACGGAGCGGGGGCGCAGCCAATGCCCCGCGCATCACTTCTGATGCGCCACAAAGAGCCTCTGTCTTTGACAGACTCACTCGCTGTAATGGCGAGGAGAATTTGGATGCTGAGTACTATGCGCCCCAGCGGGCTGGTACGAAGAAATCCAAGGCGGCACGGGCCATGCGCCACAAACGTGCTATGCCAGCAGCCGGCCAGAGGCACGCGCTTACGATCACGCGCGCTGTCGATGGCAAGCTGTACAAGGTTGACTCAAGTGCTTCTGCACCGACAACGAGCCAACCTTCAAAGTCCTCATCTCGCTTGGGCGCATTCACTGCGTGCACAACCAAGCCGAGAGAGGCAAAATCAGTGGTCTTGAACTCCCGTGCCTCCTCTGGTTGTGCGTTTGAGGTCCGTTCAAGTCACTTCAAATGCTGTGGTTCCCCCACTACTGATCGTGATGCCTGCTTGGTATTAGATCAGGGGACGCAGCACTCACCCGACCACCCCGGCGCTTGGCCCTGCCATGCGCCTGAGAGGGGTGTGAGGGTAGCACTCTCCTCCAACGACTTGCGCAACGTGATCACTCACAAGCGCCGGTCAGGAGAGTTGACCAACAAGCACGATGCGCCTCTCACGGGGCACACTTGTGCAGTGGTCACCATCAACTGCTGTTGCAAGATGGCAGTACCGCCAAAGCAGTCGGTCTTCCAACGGCTACAATCATCGACACCCCTCCGACATCGCCTTGGGACGAAGGTGTCAGCAGAAGAGGAGCTAAAGGTTGCTTCATGCAACGTGATCTCCAACTCCTCATCTGTCCGAAAGACGACTGCCAATTCCTCGTCTTCATCCAAAAGCCAGCCGAGGAAAACCAAGGCAGCTGTCACGACCTCTGGAGTGTTCGAAGGCACTCGGTCGAGGAAGAAGTTCTTGGAGGAAGCTGGGGGTAGTCAGACCCTTGTCGAGCCTCCTTCCGAAGACGAAGATGTCCAAAGCACAGCTGCGGCGGATCTTCATCAAGGCGAAGATGGCCTCCCTGAAGCCCCTCAAAATGACGATGTCCTCCAGGACACCACCGGGGGTAGTGCTGGAAACGAAGAGGTCCTTCAAGACAGAGCTGAGGGCAGTCAGGCCCTTGCAGATGCGCCTGTCGAAGACGAACTCCAGAATGTGGCTGGGGGTGGCCAAACACTAGGAGAAGTGACTCCCCCACATGAGAGCGAGGCTGAGAGCGAAGCCTCAACTAATCCATCCACTTTCGGCCGTGTCATGACAGTATACATGACCGAGGGTGATCTTGAGACTGATGCGCCGCCACAGGACATTGTCCAGCGCATAGACTCGCTAGAGGGAGGACTCAAAACCCTCTCTGCCTCAATGCAAGCACTGACTCAAGCAGTGTTTGAGATGCGGTCGGCCTTGATCAGGACACCTTCAAATGGTCCCGACCCAGGAGCCAATGGAGAGTCGAGTGTGCCCCTCCAACGGACACCCTCAGACACAGAAGCACCCCGGACGTCGAAGCCCTCAAACGCTCCACTCCAGGTGGTACCTCCTTTCCCGACTTCTAGCTCCACGGAGGACGTGGTCGAAATGATCAAAGATCTGCGGGAGCGCTTCGAGTCCAAGAACAGGCAAGAGGAGCGCCAGAGGATGGGCATTCCCCAGCCTTATCCCCTTGAGTGGAACAAGGTGGTTTATCCCCCAAAGTATAAACCACAAACACTCACGCCGTATGACGGAAAGGACTCTCCACGACGGTACCTGACGTACTTCCAGTCGCAGACAGGGCATCTTCCGAAGGAGGACGCGCTCCTCACCAGCATCTTTGTTGGGGCCCTGAAAGGGGTGGCGTATGACTGGTACTGCAGCCTCCCCGATAATTCCATATCGTCCTTCGACGACCTGACACGCCTCTTCCTCGACCGCTTCTACGACGGTGGGAAGGACATGACGATGGCATCTCTCATTGAGATACGCCAGAAGGATAAGGAAACGGTTCGGGCATTCATCGAACGCTTCCGTCAGGCCTGCTTCAGGCTACCTCCAGGCATGCCAGAGCATGCGCTTCTCTCCGCTTGCAGTATGAACATGCTGCCTGCAGTAAAGCTCTGGCTTAACTCTACTCCCCCTCCCGACTGGAGCTCCCTAATCATTGAAGCTGAAGCTGCAGAGAAGAAAGCAGCCAATGCACGTCTTCTGGGTGTTAGCTTCCCCGCCTTTGACGATAAGGGGAAAAAGTCCGCAATCAACAACTCCGGACGAGAAACAAAGGGGAAACAGGCATTGACTGTTAATGCCTCGAAGGGCGCATCTGCGCCTACTCAAAAGCCTCCACTAGCACCGAGACCCAAGGAGGTTTATTCATTCAATGATGACGACACCCTGCAACTCTTTGAGATACTGAAGCAGGGTGACAAGATCAAGCTTCCGGACCCGAAGCGGCCCGATGAAGTCGGGAAAGTGGACAACCCGAGGTACTGTCACTACCATCGGTTTGTCGGACACCCGACTAAGGACTGCTACGTCCTCAAAAATTACATCCAGCGCATGATCAATGCGGATGTAATCTCCGTCGACTATGAAGAGAAGACGGTGTCAGCTAATGTGGTGTCACTTCAGTTCGGCACCTTGCCGCCGACTACCACAAAAGATGGCGTCGTTCCCATCCCTAAGGCGACAATGGAGGTGGTGAACTTGCCACCCACCCGTGACAATGTGAGTGGACTTGTCCCACTCACCACATCTCGAGGAGAGGTCCTCTGGGTTCATCCCGACCTCGTCTCCGAGGTAACTCAACTGGAGGTACGCCCTACCTCCAAAGCAAAAGGTAGGAAGATCAAGTCTTGCCGCACGGTCTCTTCTTCAACGGAAGAGGCGCTTCCTGTGCAGACGCGTGCACAACAGAACTCCCAGCCCGGTGAAGCTGCCGCTGAAGTGGTGCCTCCTAGCACCATCCCTGAGGAGGGTCCATCCAAGCCCTCAGCAGCCAATAAACAAAAGCAAGTGGAGGCCCGTTTCGACAGACCTCTGCGGAAAGAAAATGCTTCGGGGCTAGCCAAGCCCCACAATTTTGACATTCTGGCACAACTGGCCAGTACTCCTGCACGCTTGTCTTTGTTCGAGCTCCTGCGTCTCTCCAAGGACTCCCGAGAAGCTCTCTGCGAAGCTCTGAAGGATGCCGAATCCTTTCTCAGTCAAGTCAAGCAGCCTGAAGACCTCCCAACTACTTGTGCATACTGTCATTGTGCGGATGAAGTTATCCCAAACATAACCTTCACCCAACAAGACATGCTGCTCAAGCATCAACGACATAACCGACCGTTGTATTACACAGGGTACATCGGTTCGGTAAAGGTGAGCAGGATTCAGATCGATCCGGGGTCTTCCCTAAGCATCATTCCAAAGGCGCTGCTATCAAAACTGGGGATCCCAATGTACCGGCTGGCGCCCTCCAATACGACCATCAGTGGCTTCAACGCTAGCAAGAGCGAGCCACTGGGCAAGATCCGGCTGAAGTGTCACATCGGCAGCCTCAAAACTGAGGTAACTTGTTATGTGGTGGATGCCGAGGTCAACTACAACATCTTACTCGGACGACCATGGTTACATGAGTACATGGTGGTGCCCTCCACGCTCCACCAATGCATGAAATATGTATCCACCAACGGCGTCATCCGGACGGAGTTTGCAGATATCGATCCCTTCAAAGGTGAGGCTTACTTCACCGATTCCGACCTGTACAAGCCACTTGACGAGGAGGAAGCCAACGACGCTGATGATGAAGCAGAGACGGCAACAGAGCCGGACTTGGAGCCTGAAATGACTCCCGACGCCCCCTTGAAAATCCGATTGAAGGGCAAGCCTCCCCAGAAGGCGCCTCCAATGAGCATCAAGCTATCAGGGAAAGCACCGACTCACGAAGCTCCCCTGAAGATACGCCTCAAGGGAAAGCCACCTCAAACAAGGGAAGGCGCCACTCATCGGAGGCGCAACCGAGGCACCTCTCAAGGTGCGTCTTAAAGGCAAGCCGCCGCAGTCATCCAAGATGCCGGAGAGGGCTCACATAACCCTCTCAGACCCCAAAGTCAGAGCGGTGGAGGATTCTCCTGATCCGGCCCCAGTGCTTACAGATGAGGAGCTTGGCGAATATATCTCTGCTGATGTAGACGCACCCTCCTTCGACAATGTAATCCCACGGGATAAAATCTCGTACTTTATCAATAATAGAGTGTCTTTCAATTATTCTTGTCTTCCATACTGGAATGCCATGTATACATTAGACAACGCTCTACGGTCGTTGCAAACACAAGTAACGACCGTCTACCATAATCAAATAGTCCCGTCTCAAGGAGTCTTCATAGTCCCTCCACGGAGCCGAGACCAAGGCACCATCATCTCGGGCAAAATCGAGCGTCGTCGGGACCTCCCGTCAATTGAGCCCGAACCTGATACCGGCAGAGTACAAGTCTATCGGTACACAGATGCGGCTAAGCACATCATCCAAAAGATGGGCTACGACCTGAAAAGCAACAAAGGCTTAAACTACGGCAAAGGTCGGCATCTCCCTGTCCGACTTTCGATGCCCAATAGAAAGCCACAGGATTACTATAATCGGACTCGACGGGGGTTAGGCTATGTCACGCCACCATCAACTCCAGAGAGTTCAGACGCAGAAGACATAGAACATTTCCACTCGTCTGAAGCATCGACGTGGGATTCCGATACCAGTATCGGATCAGTCTTTAGGAAAGTGCTGTCAGCTAACATGACATCGGCGCAACCTCAGAAAGATGAAGGCGAAGACCAACCGCCGGAACCCTTCGAAGAGGAACCCTGGGCTCAACGCCTAGGAGAACAATGGGAGTCTCGTTTTGAGTTACGAGAACCTCCCACCAAAGACGAAGTCGAGCAGATCGACCTCGGGGATGGGTCTTCTTCTAAACCCATATCAGCAAAAGCTTGGAAGGAGAAGACCGAGAATCTTTAGTCCAACTGGCTAAAGAGTATATTGACGTCTTCGTCTGGAGCTACGAAGACATGCCAGGTCTCGATCCACAGATCGCGATGCATAGGTTGAACATCTTACCAGATGCCAAACCTATCAAACAACAACAGCGACGCTTCCGCCCGAACATCATGAACGCCATCGATCAAGAGGTGGACAAGCTCTTGACCAGTGGCTTCATCCGTGAGGAACAACACCCGGACTGGGTAGCCAACGTCGTCCCTGTCACCAAGAAGAACGGGAAAATACGAGTCTGTATCGACTTCAGGGATCTCAACTCTGCTTGCCCGAAGGATGAATTCCTGCTCCCAATCACCGATGTAATGATCGACAACACATGTGGCTTTGAACGCATATCCTTCATGGACGGGTATTCAGGCTACAATCAAATCAAGATGTTCCCCGATGACGCAAAACACACGTCATTCAGGACTCCGAAAGGTGTTTTCTGCTACACAGTAATGCCCTTCGGCTTGAAGAATGCCGGTGCAACATACCAACGAGCGATGAGTACCATCTTCCGTCAACATCTTCGCAAGATAGTTGAGTGTTATGTTGACGACATCGCAGTCAAGAGTCGCCTCAAAAGAGATCACCTACAGGACCTGAGGACAGTCTTTGATCTCATGCGGGTACATCAACTCAAAATGAACCCCGCTAAATCCTTTCTGGGGGTTTCTAGCGACAAATTCTTGGGCTTTGTCATCACGGCAAAAGGCATTCATGTCGATCCCGAGAAGACTAAAGCCATCCTCAACATGGACCCTCCGAAGAACCTTCAAGAACTTCGGGGCTTACAGGGACGTCTGGTATACATCCGGAGGTTCATAGCAAACCTCTCCGGTAAATGTCAACCCTTTACTCAGCTCATGAAGAAGGGAGTCTCTTACGTCTGGACAGAGGAGTGCCAAAAGGCTTTCGACGACATCAAGGCTTACTTGACAAGCCCGCCAGTCCTAGTGGCACCTGTCGCCGGCAAACCATTCCTCCTCTACGTTCGTGCCATGGATCATTCCCTCGGCGCTTTACTGGCTCAAAACAGCGATGCAGGCTACGAGCAAGCAATCTACTACCTCAGTCGAACACTCATCGGGGCCGAACACCGGTACAACCCCGTTGAAAAGGAGTGCTTGGCTTTGGTGTTTGCCATTCAGAAGACTCGTCATTACGTCTCGGGCCAGACAATTCACGTCATCTCCCGAGTCAATCCACTCAGAGTTCTCATGACGAAGCCAGGGTCATTAAACTCCCGGCTGGCTACATGGGCGATCCTACTAACGCCATACAACATGGTGTTTGTCCCGCAGAAGGCGGTCAAGGGTCAGGCTCTGGCTGACTTCTTAGCTGCACACCCCATCCCAGAATCTTCAAAACTCTATGAAGACATCCCGGATGAAGTCCAAGAATCAAACGTCACTGAAGGAAGCCCCGTTTGGCGGATGTTCTTTGATGGCGCTTCAAGAACGGGCCCCAACGGCCAAATCATCGCAGGAGTGGGGGTAGTCTTGGTCTCCCCCGATCAGCTGGTCATCCAGCGCGCATACTCTCTTTCGAAGCCGTGCTCCAACAATGTTGCTGAGTACAACGCACTCGTCATGGGACTCCAGCTAGCACAACAGCTGGGGGTGGATCATCTGGAAGCCTACGGCGACTCGAAACTCGTCGTAAACCAGATTCGGGGGCAATACGAGGTTCGCCATGAAGATTTGATCCCTTACCATGAAGTTGTATTGAACATCATTTCAACCTTCACTGGGTTCTTCATCGAACATGTACCCCGTCTACAAAACTTGGAGGCTGACGCTCTGGCTGGCCTCGCAGCCTCATTGGCCGCGCCCCTTGGGACTCAACACTATGTCACGGTAACTGGCCGAGACTTGATTTGTCCCAGGAACAACCTATGTTTGCAAATGGCTCACGCCGTGCCGACAAACACTGATGTTAATGTCCGAGACTGGAGATTCCCGTTCATCGACTTCGCCGTCTACGGAATCCTTCCGGAAGATCCGAAGGAAGCCGTCTCAGTCAGGAGACGCTCTCTTCGATTCTACTACGATACAGCCACTAAAACGCTGTACCGACGCTCCTTCGACGGGCTTCTCCTTCGATGCCTGTCTAACGAAGAAGCGGCCGAAGCTCTTCAAGAAGCTCACGACGGAACTTGCGGAGCTCACCAACCAGGTCCTAAGTTGCAAGATCGACTGCGACGTATGGGCTACTACTGGCCAACCATGGCCGCCGACGCAGTGGAATATGCTAAGAAGTGCCATGCATGCCAACTTCATGCAGACTTCATACATACACCATCTGAACCTCTACATCCTACAGTCGCCTCCTGGCCATTCGAAGCCTGGGGCATGGACATTGTAGGACCAATCGCCCCTCCTTCATCAAGAGGACATCGTTTCATCCTAGCCATCACCGATTACTTCTCCAAATGGGCGGAAGCAGTCCCACTAGCGGAAGTAAAAAGCTCCAGGGTGGTCAGCTTTATCAAACACCATGTCATTTACCGTTTCGGAGTACCCAAGCGAATCATTCATGACAATGGTCCCCAATTCATCAGCCACATTTTCAGCAGGTTCTGTGACAAGAATCGTATTCAAAACGTGGCCTCAACCGCCTACAATCCGGCAGCAAACAGATTAGCTGAGGCATTCAACAAGACTATCGTTAAGCTGCTCAAAAAAGTCGTGTCATCCAACAAACGCGACTGGGACGAAAAGCTTGGCGAATGCCTTTGGGCCTACCGCACAACGGTACGGACCCCAACAGGCAATACTCCATTCTCCCTGGTCTACGGGAGCGATGCAGTACTGCCTCTCGAGATACAGATACCTTCGCTCCGCGTGGCAATCACAAACGATCTCACAGAAGAAGACAATCAACGTCGTCGTCTGCGGGAACTGGAGGCACTTGACGAAAAGCGTCTCCTAGCTCAACAACGCATCGAACTTTACCAAGCCCGTATATCACAGGCTTTCAACAAGAAGGTCAAGCAAAGAACTTTCCAAGTTGGCGACCTGGTTTTAGCAGTCAAAAGGCCAATGGTGTTAACTCATAAGACACCAGGGAAGTTCGAGCCCAAATGGGAAGGACCCTTCATCATCGAGACGGTATACTCAAACGGTGCTTACCGCCTCGCCAAACCCAATGGGGACTTGTTCATGATGCCCATCAACGGCAAGTTCCTCAAGAAGTACTATTCTTGACATCCTCCAAGACATGTATTTCCCCAAACAACCTCTTTTCACAAAATCAAACGCTTCCGGAACCCAGCTGTTCCGTGGCATCCTTCCGTAGAAAGATAACCACGTCCACATTACCTCTGAGTTGTCTCTCTACATCCTACAAAGCGGAACCTTACATTTCATGAGCTTACGCTATCCTTCATGTTTACCACGTCCACATTACCTCTGAGTAAACATCCCGTACAAACAACTCCTGTGTTGTCGTACATTGATCGCAGAACTTCCACGTCCACATTACCTCTGAGTTGTTCAGCGTATCCCCCAGGATCATTCCTACCACGTCAATAAATACCTCTGAGTAGGAAGATTCTATCATTTGAACCTAATGATTGCCATGTCCACATTACCTCTGAGCAAACATGTTGGTTCCTTCAAACTTATTATCTGTACCTAAAAACCAAGGTGCGCAAAAGATAATAGGTCCACATAAATCATCAAGTTCATGAGATCAAAAAAAAATGAACACATCACAAAAAAAAGAGAGTGTATTTCTTTATTTTTCAAAGAAGGGAGTACAGAAATACGCTATTTCCCCAGCAGGAGTTGCAAAAACACATAAAAAGAAGAGAAGCTACAGTCCCCGATCCTCTCCAGGGTGGGATGAGAGCTCTCTGACTCGACGTCTCAGGTCGGCAGTGCGAGTTTCCACAGTCGCCTGGACTCGCAGCTCGGCTTCTTGACGCATTAATCCGACAGCCTCAGCGGAAGTTTTACTCTCATACTTCTCATCAAGCTGTCGTCGCTGCTGAGCCAAAGCAAGGGTCCGCTGAGTAAGAGTCGCTTCCTCCTGCTTGAATGCCACGTGTTCAGCCAGGACACGATCAGCTTCTAGTTGAAGTTGGGCCCGCTGGTCTTCAAGACGGCGCATCTGAGCATCAACCTCTGCGATGTTAGCGTCCACCGCAGCCCGCTTCTCCGTCGTCTTCTCCATAGATTGAGACAACTGCTCCGCCGCAGCCTCAGTCCCAGCCACTTCACGCTCCCAACTGCTCACATCGGCTCGATGGGAAGCCTCGATTTCAGCCATCAACTTCCCTATCTCTACATCTATCAAGACAGAGAGGTCATTTCGTTGGATGCGCTGCAGTTCCGCGAGCCGTTCGTCCAGCTCAATCACCGAAACCTCCAGAATTTTGGCCATATGGTCATGGCCTTGGTGAACGCGGATCAGCTCGATACAAGGCATTGCCAAAGCTTTTGCTGTCGCAAAGCTCCCCTTGGCATCCATCACTGCAGATACACCTTTCTCCAGCATTTTGTACACTCCCTCGACGAAGAACTTCACATACTCGTTGGCATCCGCCAGCACCTGCGGCGTCATAGCAGGAGTCGGGGGAGCTACTACAGTTTGCGGACCGGAGAAAGATCCGCCAACCTCGATCTGAGAGGTTTGAACCTCGGCAGCAATAGGCTCTTCATCAACAGGGCCCGGACTGCTAGCCCGAGGAGCCGAAGGAACAGAAGGAGCCGACACATGCGTCGTGATAGTACCCCAAGTGGAAGGAACAACAGAGGGTTCCACACCCTTACCCTTCTCAAGCTCGGAGAAATTACCGACGTCAACGGCCACCTCTTCTACCCCCGACGTTCTATCAGCATCAGCTACCTCCCCCGGCAAAACGGGAAGATCAACATTTATCTCCTGGCCAGCCCCAGGAGACAAGACCGGCAGAAGGGTCTCATTCTTCTCAAGTCCCTCTACAGGGACAAAATCTGTCGCTACCGCCTGATCAGTAGCCATCTCTATGGTTGAAGCCAAGGAAGGATTTGGCAATGATTCAGCCGACCTCCCTTCATCATGACAAGGAGGGGAATCAACCCTCTCCTCTATCCTCACTGCTTCTGCTGCCCCCGCAACGGACCCTTGCAACGCTGGAGGGACGTCACCAGAAGGCGACGAACTCCAATCCACTTCATCATCAGGATGCCTCGAGTCTGTAGGACCCTCAGCGTCCAAGGCCTCCACGGCAGATGGTACTATCCCAGAAGTTGTTGCGACTTCAAAGTCAGGAGATACTAAAACCTCCGCGGGAACATCTTCGGGACCCTCCTCCACAGGAGACATCATCATTGGTGGAATGCGCTCCTCAGAAGAGCCTGCCACCTCCTTCGGCTTACTGGTGCCCGGTTTCGAAGCACTAGACTTCTTCTTCAATCCCTACAAGAAGAAGAACATAAGTCGCCACGATGACATAAAAAACTGGAATTATGAAGCACTCCTTACCTCAGCGGGAGCTGAGCCCGTTGGCGTTACAAGTGGCGCTTCCGTAATCTTCGGGGTCGACGTCCTTCTCGACCTTTTCGGTACAGAAGAACCAGCTTCTGGGTCAGTCCGCCTTTTCCCGACAGACGGGTCTCTTACTGGTGCCACAGCAGCAGCCCGATACCCCGCCAATTCTGGCGGACGATATGACCGAGCTGCCACCAACATATTCGTTGTTGCCTCCAACTGGGTTCCAATGATGAAACTAGTCTCCCTGTCATAACCAGGAGACATAGTATTCATAGTGCAATACAGCTTGGCGGCCGGATATAAGATCGGCGGCCGAGGATTGCGAACTGGTGTGGTAAACTTAACGCTAGTGCATCCAGCGTTATAATACTACCAGCCCCTGGCTCCATCCAGCAAACTCCCGATGAAGCCTAGACTGCTACTGGGATTCCGCAGCATTAGCTGAGTGTAGCCAAATTGACGAGCAAATCGGCTTGGCAAGTACGGTTCTAGATAACATCTGTTCTGATTACGGTAGACCAGGTGCGAAGGCCGGATACTCTGCAACCAACGAAAACTCTATTTCGGCAAAGTAACCGCATCCTCGCCAGAATCAACCAAATCCTGGTCGGCCTCGAAATTCTTGAAGATCGGGCCAACCTTCACGATTTCCCACCCCTGAAGGAAGGACAAAACCCTCCTACAAACGGGGACGCCAGTGTAAGACCACTTCCTCTTATAGAAGCGGCGAATGAAGGCATCTCCTTCAACATGGTCCTCCTCAGGGCCAGGACTCATCACATTCGGATGATGTAAGATCAGTCACCCCATAAGATAATGGAAAGGCAGCTCGGCCCGGGGAAAGTTATCATTATTACCTTTCTCGTGGATCACATCATCAGCAAAAGACCTCAAACCGCACAACAGGTTGCACACCATCGCGGGGAGCAGAGCTAAAGGTCGTCCAAAGGCCAACTTCACTGCAGGCAAAATGAGATTCCGATGTACCCTTTCAACGGCACCGGATCCCCCTGCAAATATGCAATCCCGGAGCCATATCATCAAGTAGGCCGTCAACACTGCCTTAGATGACATCCGGTGCGCACAGTGCCAGAAACAGCTGTACGTATCCTTGCCGCTCTCATTGGAATGTGGGGTCCTCTCGTCCAGCCGGGTTATTTTAGAACTCACTTCCGCGGGGTTCAAGCCCTGCGGAGTCGCAAACCGGATCCTCGAAGGATCCGCCAAATCCTGCCTAAAGACATAGTCCCTCCAAGCAGTCACGTGAGGCTGGGTCTTACCCTTGTCCCTCCGGTGCATCAGATAATGATGGCTCGTCACCTCCTTGAAAACGGCCATCATCTCTGGGTCCTTATCTTCCAAGACCTGGATCTCTTCATTTGATGGAAAATATTCCTCGTACGGTTTTGAGCCCCAAGGAAGCTTGGACACTTCGTACATCTCATGAAGGGCCAATCCCAACTCCCCCACTGGAGTAAAGAAGCTGCCAGTCTGGACGTTGAAAAGCTCCAAGAGCGCAAGGAACATCGGCTTATTGAGGTCCACGCCTGCCTGTGTGGCCCGAATGGCGGCAGTCAGCCCTATCTCTTTAAGCTCAACTTTGAACCTGGAAAGCACCCAGGAGGTCAACTCGTCCCACTTTGGGATGTAGTGACACCAACCTTCGACTCTAAAACCAGCTGTCGGATACGTGACCTTCGACGTCAGCATCCGATTTGCAAAAGTCGGGGCACTGAAGGAAAACGTGTCATTTGGGACTTCACTATAGATGCTCCCATGACGCAAAGCTCGGTAACTGAACGAAGAACCGGTTCGTGAGGTGGTCAAGGTGTCTCGCTGGTTCGAAGTGGTGTCAATCGAAAGAGAACCCCCCAAGGCACCTCCTTGAGAAGGAGTAAGTTCCCAACCCATCCTTCTCTTCGAAGCTAGACGATAAAAGGCTGTCAGTGGCAACTGGCGGTCAACCTGCCGCATGTATAACATCATGCCCTTAGCAGCAAAGAACCAGTCTTCTCTGATCTTCAATATCTTCGCCTCAGAAGAGACTAATCGGTCACCAAACAGAAAGGCAGGCTTTAAGAAAGTCACACCTTCAGAATCAGCAGACTTCAGTTTACCGCTCTCCATCATACTCTGGAGGAAAAGCGGCAACTGGACCTGGATTTGTAGCATCCTCTCACGAGGTTGGTCCTGAAGGATAGCATCCTTTGCAGGGTTGATCACCGCCTCATCAAAATCAACTCCCATCTGACAAAGAGAAGCGTCCAGGAGGACCTCATTCAACAAAGGGATCGTCATCGACACTGGCACAACAAAAGTGGAAGTCAGGCAAAAAGACAAAATATGTCAAGCAGACTGGCGCATTGCCAGGGTATGAACCTATGCGCATCTGCTTCGGCGCATCATCAGGGTATGAACCCATGCGCATCTGCTTCGGCGCATCATCAGGGCATAGGCCCATGCGCGTCAGCATGTCTCGGCGCATCATCAGGGCGTAAGCCCATACGCGTTGGCATTGGAGCTTCGGCGCATTATCAGAGCGTGAGCCCATGCGCGTCAGCAAAGGCTTCGGCACATCTTCAGGGAATAAAACCCATGCGCGTCAGCCATTAAAACCTCGGTGCATGATAAAGGTATAAACCTATGCACGTCGGCAGGATAGAACCTCGGCGTATCATCAAAGACCGAAGTCTATACATGTCGGCAGTTAGGGCACAGGGCCCAAAGCAGAGACGAAACCCACCTGTCACCTCAGGACGAACGTCGGCAAGAGGCGCAAGAGTGATAGGTACATCCTCATCGACAGACTCCTTTGCTTTCTCCTTCCCCTTGCCGGCAGCACCGCGAGGAGTCTTGGGAGCCATTCTCTCGAGGAAGGAGAAGTTAGGGTTTTGAAGAAGAAAACTCTAAAGAAGCAGAGGCACAGAGAAGAAGAACCCTTTCTCTCTCCAACTCTTACCTATTTATAGGGCTTGGTCGCACGCGTGAACAGATGACGTGTGATCTCAGCCGTCGCCTCGGGTTCTGTGCAAGGATAGCAGCAAATAAAACCAAAAGATCATCATTAATCTTTTCGGTTACCGAGGCACCATCATCTTTGACTGAGAAGAGCATGCGCCCGAACCGGCATGCGCCCAGAAATCATGTGCCCTGACCTCCATGCTTCTTATTCAAAGTATTCCAAAACTTACTCAAAAAGTTTTGAAAACTTTGAAGGGGGTCTTGTAGAAGCATGGAATTTCACAACCAGAAAGCCCATGCGCCAGACACTACATGCGCTAGAACTCAGACGAAGAACTTCACAGCAAAGTCAATAAGTATAGACATTTGAAGAAGGACTTTTCATTTTATATATAAAAGTCTATTACATGTCTAGGAAAGGTTGTACAAAGGAGAATTTCTACAAAGAAAAGATCCTAAGTCTACAGCCAGCGGCTACCATGCGCTTCCAGATAAGCGCAGCAGCCACCATGCGCCATCAGTCAGGCGCAGCAGACATCATGCGCCTCCATCCAGGCGCATCCCATCATCTCTTCAGCAGCTCAGTTATGTGCATCCAGCCCAGCTATGTGCATCCCTTCAGCCAAATTCTTCCAGCCAGGCTCACCTGGCCGAGCAGAGCCCAGTTATGTGCCGCTCTTCCAACCAGGCTCGCCTGATAAATGCTTCGATACACAAAGCATTTAACCCTCTGGCTGGAACCAAGGAAGAGAAGAGCACCGCAAATGCTGTGGCCAGGGGAGGCTTCGAAAGAGCCTCCAAATCCGAAGGAAGACCGTGATCGAAACCGCGGCTAAAGGAGCAGCTTTCAACACAATCAAAGTGGGCGACACCCACTTTGAAGGAAGAGAAAGCCTAGCACCGCCATTCCGATCTACGGCTCTTCCGGAATAACGGAGACGAGACTCGAGCATCCCTATCTTTGGATGCAACAGGCACCTTCTGCCTGCCTCAGAAGCCCTCGACTCCGTCTTTTGGATGTAACAGTCACCTTCAAGAGCATCGAAGACAACACAGCGTCTCATCTTCACCCTCGGGAGCACTTCGTCAACAGAATGCACCCGCATGTTCAAGTTCATGTTGGAAGAACGTGAGGGAATGAGAAGCAAATCTTCTCTCCATGCCACTATTTATAGGCCGGGCAGATCAAACCCACGCGCCAAGTGGATGGCCCTCCGAATTCCGTGCAATAAATTTACATTAAATGGATGAACCGGACGCCTCGAATTCAGCCAAACGGCTATTTATGGCACTCGAAGAGCGAGACAGCCGTATCATTAAAAGACATGTCCGATGCGCCAGCCAGACAACGCATCACACGGACGCGCCCTTCGGCATCAGGCGCATCACACAGACGCGCCCTACAGTACTCGGCGCATTACAGAGGGTGCGCCCTCACACATATCCATACCGAGTGGAACGCCAACCGACGCGTCCACTCAGCTGTCCATCGAACGTCACCAACATTAAATGCTGAACTGACAGAGTTGGCAGCACGCCTCCCAAAGCCTGAACAGTTGACAGCTTTATTCAGAAAACGAAGCGTCGGCAACGTCAGCATCATCATGACTTTATTTCGACGGCTACTGCCACGTGGCCACTCCACCATCAGCATGCGCCTCTACGGCCATGCGTCCAAATCAGCATGCGCCTCAAAAGCCATGCGCCTCAGACTGCTCTCTGATCCCGAAAGACAGAAGGAAAGTCGCCTGCATGCGCCTCAAAAGCCATGCGCCCCAAATGGTTTGTAATTCCTAAAGGTTATGAGCCGCAGCCTCCTCCTGCGCCCAATCCAAGGCGCAGCTCACCAGATCACTTCTCTCCACCAAATCCGAGATCTTCGAACCATGAGTCGACGACACGCGTCTTTTGACTCAACTCATCCAAGATTTCAGCAACGGAAAGATCTTCTCTCTGCTACGTGCCGGCTCACAACAGCAGTATGAAGAGTTCTCCCCCTCGATCAGGGCGCAGCATCCGTGCGCCTCCATCAGCAACCTCCACGTGGCGTCCCCACACCGGTGCAACCTGCATGCGCGCATGAGCAGCCAGCCTGCAAAACTATTAATAGAAGGATCATCTCCTTCACACACACAC
Source organism: Iris pallida (assembly GCA_029216955.1). NCBI lineage: Eukaryota > Viridiplantae > Streptophyta > Magnoliopsida > Asparagales > Iridaceae > Iris > Iris pallida. The sequence continues at coordinate 12,915,327 of JANAVB010032419.1, forward strand.
AGAGACTCAGAACACAAAAAGACTCAAAAAGAATCCACAACAGAGAATCACCAGAGAGGCAGTCCTAGACACTCAACGTCTTCCTCCTCTCAGCAAGCTCCAGCACCCAGAGCAATCAACACCTTCAGAGAACCGATAACCGCCGTCAGCCGGTCAACGGAGTCAACGCATTACCACTCGCTCCATTGGCACTAAGGACCCAGCTTAAACAAAAGTGTACTCCTAGGACTACATCTAAGTCCTATATTGTATCACTGTTCTGTTTGTATTAAGATTTCAATCAAAACAATTTTAATGGCAAACAATAAGTAAATAAAAAAAAATTATAAGCCAATGAAAGAATAAGTTTTACACCTTAAATTTGCCCCGAAATTAAAAAAAAAATTTCAGCAAACCAAATGCCCACTTAATTTAAAGATAAAAGCTCTTCACTGAAATACTGTCTGCAGCTGTTCATCAAAAGTTTCGAAATCTTTTATGACCAAAAAAATCAATAGAGAACCAAGGATGGTTGTCCTCATTTCTATTAGCAGAACTCATGTTATTCCAGTGTGTTGATGACAGTTCCAGTCTCCAGATACCAGCAACATTTAAACATTGGATGATGTGACTAACAAAGGTGAAAGTGAGATAGTTGAGCCAAGGGTTGGAATGGAATTTGATACTGTGGATGAAATGTATGAACTATATAGAAAATATGATAAATAAAAGGGATTTTCAATTAAGAAACGGTCATCAAAGAAGGATAATGGAGTATTAAGACATGTATGTTTTGCTTGTTGTCGAGAAGGCAAGCATAAAACTGTGTTAGAAACTCCGTTGCAGTCCGAACCGACCTCTAAAATTGGGTGCAAGGCTAAACTAACAGCAAGATTGGACATGGATGGGAAGTGGAGGATTAGTGTTCTTGTCCTTGACCACAACCATGAGACAAGTCCAAGTAAATCTCGATTTTGGAGATGCAACAAAAAAAATAGTAACCATGTGAAAAAGAAACTCCTACTAAACGACAAAGTAGGAATTAGAATGCAAAAAAACTACTATACATTAGTGGTTGAAGCAGGTGGATATAAAAATGTTACATTTGAGGAGAAAGATTGCAGAAATATAGTTGAGAAATAGAGACATTTAAAACTCGGGGAAGGAGATCCATGGCAATTCAAAGTTATTTTTCGAAGATGCAAAAAGCAGAACACATGTTTCTTCTTTAACATAGACTTGGACAAAGAGAGCCGTTTGAAGAATGTTTTTTGGGCTGATGGCAGGTCCAGGGAAGCCTACAAAGAATTTGGTGAAATCATCATGTTTGACACAACATACTTGACAAACAAGTATGACATGCCATTCGTTCCATTTGTTGGGGTGAATCATCACGGGCAGTCGACTCTATTTGGATGTTGATTGGTTTCAAATGTGGATACCCAAACATTAGTTAGGAGTTTAACAACTTACTCCAGATCCGATTTTTACTTTTTGTTCTTCTTCCCCTGTTCGATCTCCACTTTTTAGGGCTTTTCTCTTTAGTCCCGTTGAAATTGTTTGAGATCATACAAAAAAACAAATTATTATCAATACTTCTTCCATACAGGAAGTCCAAAATAAAATCTAGAAATACATGAACAAATCTTTGAAATAGCAACCATCAAAGGAGGAGGAGAAGAACACATAGAGTCCGCTGAAGAAGAAAACCCGAGAAGTAGATAGGAAGGAAGACCTAAAGACAATCAAAACACAAACAATTTCTTCTTCCATACGCCCACAGAAATGGTGATTAAAAAAATTTAAATGCCACGTTAGCACCACATCGGATTCGGTTCGCTGCTCGGTTTTTCTGGCGGGCTGTGCAGAATTATTGGTTTAAAAAAAGGCTCCAAACTCTTTTCTCTCCCGATGGCCAACTCCCCTTTCTGTCCTCTCCTTCTTCCTCTCCACTGCATTCCTCCAAAACCCTAACCCTAACCCTAATTTCTGCTCTCTCTTCCTCTCCCACCATGGCCACGAGGGAAGCGACGACACCTCCACCAGTCATCGAAAAAGCCGGCCGGTACACCGTCTTCATCACCCCTTCGGTGACCCCTACGCCATCCGAGTCCCCCAGATCTAGCCCTAACCCTAGCCACTGCCCTAGTCCTAGGAATGCTCCATCCGAGCTCTCCAGAACCTACAGCTCCAGCCCTAGGAGGCTAGGACCAGGCTGAACCCGGTCCAGTCCCCGCCACTACTAAAATACAGCAAATTGGCGACGGAGGATTAGCGACGGATCGTATCCGTCGGCCATAGCGACGGCCTCGCGACTACCTTGTGACTGGTTACCGTTAGAAAGCAATGTATATTTTTTTTTAGTTTTTTTGCGTCAAAATCAGTCGCACATCCGTCGCTAATTTGACGAAACTTTAGCGACGGATTCATGTCCGTCGCTAATATGCCGCACATTGTGGCGGCAAAATCTGAAATAAATGGCGCACTAAATTAGCGTCTATGTGGCGACGGACGTTCCGTCGATAATCTAGTTGGTATTTAGCGACTACCTACCGACGAAAATATCCGTCGGTAATCCATCGCTAAATACTGTAACTTAACTTAAATTGACCGATGGGAGGGAGGGGATTTTCATTCCCCCCAAAAAACTCTCTCTCCTCCCTCTCTCTCTCTCTCTCTCTTTCTCTCTCTCTCCGGCGAGCTCTCTCCGACGGGTCACATTCTCCGGCGAAGCTCTCTCCGACGGGATATCTCTCTCTCAGGTATGCTCTCTCTCTCCCCCCCTCTCTCTCTCTCTTTCTCTGTCTAGGGTTTCGGGTTGGTGGGGGGGTCGGCTGTCGCTGGGGCCGGCGGGGTGGGGGGGAGGTTATTGAGGGCGGGAGACAGGGTAGGGTTTAGGGTTTCGGGGCAGGGGTAGGGTTTCGGGTGGAGGGGGGTGGGCCGACTGTCGCGGGGGCCGGCGGTGATGGGGGGAGGGAGGGGGGCGGGGGGTGGATGGTGTTGGGTGCGGGGCGGGGTGAGGGAAAGGGGGGGTGAGGGGGAGGGGGGTGGGTGTTTGCTGTCGGGGGCGAGGGGGAGGGGGGTGGGTGTTTGCTGTCGGGGGAGGGGAGGGGGTGGGATGGGGGTTTGCTGTCGGGGGGTGAGGGGGAGGGGGAGGGGGTGGGGTGGGGGTTTGCTGTCGGGGGGTGAGGGGGAGGGGGGTGGGTGTTTGCTGTCGGGGGGGAGGGGAGGGGGTGGGGTGGGGGTTTGATGTCGGGGGGAGGGTGTGGGAGGGGGAGGGGGTTGGGGGTGTGCTGTCCGGCGGGGTAGGGGAGGGGGTAGGGGGGTATCGGTGGTTTCGGATCGAACCATTCCTATGAGTATCGGTAGTTTCGAATCGGTGTATCGGATCGGGGGAGGGGGTATAGGTGGTTTCGGATCGGACCAATCCTATGAGTATCGGATCGGGGGAGGGGAGTATCGAAATCGGTATCGGAATCGAAATCGTTATCGGACCGATACTGACCGATACCAGTACAGTTTGGCAAAATAGGTCGAAATACAAAGAAGAAAGTCCTCAAATGGTAGGAAAAGAGTCAAAACTCCTCACCATTGGCAACCCTATTGCATGGGGTTCTTATTTGATGCCTCTACACTATTTAATGCAATTTTGAGGATTTACAATGCATATACCTATTTGGAGATGGATTTCTAATAAAAATGGCTCCAAGATCTAAAAATCTCCAAGCTCCAAGTGCTCCATCCTCTAATCTCATACAACTGATCACTAACTCTGATACTTGGATTACTGACCTCTCTAACTCATGTATCCTAATTGCTAATAAAATACTAACTCATAATACACCCTCATTTTACTGATCCAAAGACACCAACACAAGACACTCATACAACTGAACACTCAAAACAGTACCAATGTCCTCACTGATTGTAGGACTGACACCAACTAATATCCCTTCTCTTCATGACAGTAGCCCCATTCTCTCTTCATTTTTCGATCTTACCAGATGGCACCCATGACCCGAGGAGCGACACGTCGTTTGAGGGAAACACTAAATGCTGAGGTGGCTCCTCCTACTGTTAAGGAGGAAGTGGCACCAGTAACTAGTGAGACCGGAAGTTCTATTCATCCAGCACCGGTAGCTAGATTCGATAAGAACGTATACTACACCATATGTACAGAACATAGATGATTCACACTAATGTATGCTAGAATGAACTTTGGGTTGTGTTCTGAGCCATCCGTTCTCACACTTAAAATACATATGAATTAGAACTGTGTGTCAATCTTTGTTTTTGTATTTTCGACGAACCCAGAGATTGGATTCTGTATTTTATATTTTGGATTCTGTATTTTGGCTCCAGCTCCACCTCTATTTGCATTAATCTACGGTACGACATGGTGATCAAAACATAGTCCCTGCAGCCATTCGACTGGCGAGGCAGAAACTATGTAGCCATAGATAAAGTTGACTGTCCTCCGTCCCTCATCCCTCGGCTGTCACGCCCCGCTCCCGCAAGAGCGATCGTCCTCGCTAAGGCGTGATGCCGCACGGGCCTAGGTTGCGCCCGTACAAGGCTAATTCCAGAAACGGCCGATTTGAGCTAGGCCACAGAGTCGCACAGAGTGTCCCCATTTGCAGCGGAAAGTAAATGAACACAAATTGAAGCGAATTCAACTCTTTATTGATATTCAAGAAGTTTACAAGCGACGTTAGGCCGAGTTTACAAGTCGCTCAAGCTCTCTCTCTCTGAAACATAAAAGGCGTGCCAAGTGGCTTACAAGATGGAATGATTCATGGCGATGTTCTAATACATTATGTCCTGTATATGGTGCTCCAGCTCCTTGCAATGCTCCAAGGCTCGAGAGATAGCTCCGCGCCTTAGCACGTTCGAGGGAAGCTCTGCACCCGCCGACGTTTCCTGCTTCCTGCAAGCAGACTGTGGGGTTATCAGTACATTGTTATGCACTGGTGGGGAGGCTAGCTCGTCCACAATGCTATCATTACCAAACACGTTCCATTTACTTTTGTGCATCTCTATCATTCATTGTCTTTCTAATCTTGTCTTAGGGTCAATTTTATGGCACATATCATGACCTATCTCGTGTTGCTGAATTCAAGTGTCGCATGGAAATACATGCACGACTTACCCATACTTACCGTCCGGCCTTCCCTGTCCAAAGTAAACCAAGTTAGTCAAAAATTCATAGGAAATAACTTAACGTGATTCATGTGAACTTTCAATATCAAGGGCGTGTCCCTGCCTCGGGTTCTAGCACGTCGTAGGCACATTTTCTAACTCGTTTGCTCGAAGTACTCTTTATCATTTTGTGTGTTATATTCAAGCCTATTCAGAAGGTGCTTTGTTCAGATTAACTTAGACTACTTTGATTTCAATGCAAGGACTTGCACGTGGATTGCCACCAGCAAAGCCCACTTAATCTATATGTATCGGTCGCTGGCATCACAAGCCAATTTGGACATATCTTCTCCTTGGTAATTTTCTCACCTATTATGGCGTGCGGCTTGGTACACCCTGATAGTCTTTTGAAATACCCGGTCTTACGTCCCCTGGTGGCCAAGCCCGCACTCAGGCAGCCCGTAAGCCATCTTTTGATTTCCGTCCGGACCGGCACGTCCTTCACACTTTGACTGTGCCGCTGGAAATCCCTTATATCTCCCACCTCCCGTATACTAATGGATTGTCCACGACCATTTCGTTTTCTTTGTCATTTAACTTAACGGCTGTCACCGAGCCGTAGGCTAACCCTTAGCCATATTGCATTATCGACCAGGTTGGCGTCCGTACAGCGCGGGTAGCGAGCCCCGTTGTACGTGCCCGTCACACCTGTCGCTAACCATCTTTTTCTTTCTTATCTTTCATGTATTCTTTCTTTTCTTTCTTTCTTTCACTTGTTCATTCGTTCATTGATTCATTCACGTATTCATTCATTCATTCGTTGATTCATTCATTCAAGCATTACGCAACTCCCAGTACGGGAGCCGCCTTGGCGACCCATCGGTTCCATAGTCTTTCAATGTTGCTAAGCTCTACTCGGAACGACTATGTTGATAGTCTTCCCGTTTCATTATTGTAAAACATTCATTGTTTCATTGTTGAACGCATAGGGAACTTGAACGTAAGCTTGTGCCTTAGCACGAGCGTGGGGTACGGTGCGAGAGTTCTCACATTTTCCATGTTCCTTTCCATATTCTATACAAGCATACAAGATGGGATTATTCCCTTAGCTAGGTGCGTTGAGTCATTCATTTATTGGCATGCACGGTGTTGACGCCTAACAATTCTAGCAATAGTGTCCGTATTGTTATGTGTCTAGGCTAAGCAAAGACGGGTTCATCGGAGCCACCCACCTTAGCGATGTTCGCATCGGCCGAGCGATACTCCGAGCGCGCCTTTGAAAGTCTAAGTCTGGATTCATCTTGACGGGCCAATGTAAGCCTTGTATCGATTCTTCTTCAGGTCGATGCCAACTCTTCGGGTCGACGGCTCGTTTGAGTCGTTGCACTTGCCGTTTGAATCGGCGTTCCGCTAGGGCGGAGCGGGTCATTACATAATACACCACTCAAAATAAGTCTCGTCCTCAGACTTCCTGAGTGCGGGTCATCCTACCGTTCCTTTATTCATCGCCGTGTGCATACCTTAGACAATTCCTATCGAATGACTTTATCGTTCGATGGTATCGAACTATACTCGATACCTTTTCAAGTTTCGTGTCGCATACGTTTGGTCGATTTTTATTGGATAACTTTTCATTCATTTTAGAGTTGATGGCACTTATTCAATTCAAGTGTTTCTTCGACTTGGTTGCTTTTTCGACGTATCATGGGACTGAAACGGTCGCACGAGGTGCGTTGAAATTCTCAAACACGAGAGTCGTAGGCTGAGGCAAACTCACTCATTCGTTCATGTGCATCTCAACACCCACTTGCAGCTGCATTCGAGTTCATCACATCGCTGAGTTTGGATCGTGCACGCATTCAAGGCATCCTCCGAATACGTACATTTCAACCAAGCTTAGCGACTAGCGAAGTCGGACAAGCTACTCGTGATAGTTTTGATTTGCCGATCGTTTTGCTAACTTCGATTTAAAACCGAACTCATGTGTGTATCACATATCGTTTATCTCGGTCCTCGAGATGATTCGATTCGCTTCTCAAGCGCTCTTGTCAACGAAATCAATACGATTTCTTCTTAGCGGAGTCGGCCAAGTCTAAGTAATTCCCGTCCGATTCGAGACCAAGTATTGTACTATCATCGAGTACGTCATCCGACCAATGATTCAATTCGTTATTCCAGCTTTACTTGCGCATCATCCATTCCTATCATTTCCATCGTTTGGGGCCATTCTCGTTGTCGTTCACGCACACTCCAAATTTCTCGTCCTACTCTAAGTCTTGTTGCCCCAAGTCTATCGTCCGTCCAGACGATACTCTAATATCAATCGCACAGGTTCAATCACTCGCTATAGGGTCGTCCGCCTATCCGCTAGGCTATTTCTTTTCGAGGCTAAGTCAATGTCAGGATTGGAATCACAGTTCCCCAACAATAATGCCAACACTGACCCCAATCCTAGGGTCAAACCAAAGTCGGTAGTACGGGAGTTTTCTACCCAAGCTCGCGTCACTCAGATTTCTAAACATCGAGCACGATCACCTATTCGCATCAATGTATTCGTTGCGCATATTCGAATCCATTCAAATCACCCAATCGACATACTTCACATATCCATTCTAACCAATTCATGTATTCGATCACGAGGTCATCCAGCTCGACAATACATTGCGTCCCAATCTCACGCGAGTTCGATTATCCATGGTGGTTCATGAATCACCATGCAACGCTCCCGTGGAATAATCATTCTCATCGGGGCGTAACTCTTGTTTGAGTTTTGACTAACTCATTCTCGATACACGGATTGGACCTACTCAATCCTCAAGTTTAATCATCAAGCACGCTAAGTCATTCCCGAGTCCACTTTCGTGTTAAACCACAAGTCGAAACATACAAATTGCCACGCCAGGCTAGTTCAATCACCCCCGCTGTATGAATCACCATACCAGCGCTCACACGGAGTGATCGTCCTAATCGGTACGACGCATGTGCGAGGCTGGAGTTGCGCTTGCATAAGACAAGAACGTCAAGTTGTGGTTATCGACGAAGCAAATCCAATATTTTATTTCCATCTAAGTCAAGATCCAGTTCATAGTCCGTTTATCATTCGCTTAACTAGAAAATCCTCGAGCCACGTCTATCTTTTCCTCGACACATTTTTAACATCCCAAGTATAGAATCCAACGGAACAATGATATTTTGCACGATCGTCATTCGCCGAGTCAGAGTACCCCTAAGTTATCGCATATCGATCTTTGATACGCCTCAATACCATCGACGATATGCGTAACCTGACGATCTTCCTTTGCGACCAATTTCGAGTCGTGCGACTGATGCTATTGCCCGAGTTGGATATTCCACGATTTTTTCGATATTCAAGATCAAGTTCGATCGCTATTCCTCAAGCTAGTTTCAAGACCGTTGTTCAAACTCAAGTCACAATTCATTTGAATCAATCCGAAATCGTACGCGCGATCCTCTAAGTTTCCTCGATCAAGACCATTCATTTTCATTCATCGTTCCGAACCATTTTCTAACTCGCGTTGTCCATTGACAAGTTGTCCAGCGACATCTTGTTCGGGACTTTTGAAGTCACGGCCATCTAAGCGTGACACGTTCTAAGGCTTTGCGCAATCGCATCGCCTCGCCGACATACTCGTTCTATTCGTAAATCCTTTTGTCTCGCTCGAACAATTTCTATGACGTCCATACACCACTCAGGGTTCGAGCCACTCGACTAGTCGTCGACACTCATTCTTATTCTTCTCCGAACCTATCACATACACCACTCGGATTCAAGCCATACGATCTAGTCCTCAATCACGTTCGCGTCATGCGCTAAGACATCCTTCAGATTCGTTCGACGAATCTCTAGCGTAATCGCTCACGTCGCCTCTACGTACTAAGTCGTTCGCACTAATCCTCAAAATCTAAGCCAATCTTTTGGGTACGCCTAAGCGTTAACTCGATAGCGTTCCTATCGATAGATACTCAAAGTGTATCTCCGTTCTCGATCGAACGATACTTGATATCGCTCGCAACCCGATTGCACCCAAAAGTCGAGGTGCGCGACACGCGACACAACTTAGCCAGAAGGCCGTGTGCATAGCTATCCCGTGTGGACTATTTTTCGGTCTCGTGTGTTCTCTATTATCAGCGTAAGGTTATTCAAGCATGTCTTGCATTTTGCTAACTCTTAGCATCGGTTCCTTCCAACTCAAGTACGTCGTGGTTCGGCACAAAGGCCTTCGCCTATCGATCCGTTCAACAGAGTACTTGTACGAGCTTTTGAAAATATTAAACTTATTGTATGGAACATCCCAAGGCACAACGAGAGAAAGCGTACACTTCTTTTTCCAACGACGAGCTTTCAAAACTGAGAAATCGATGTGAAGTCCAAGGACGTGAAGCCGTGCTCTGATACCAATCTGTCACGCCCCGTTCCCGCAAGAGCGATCGTCCTCGCTAAGGCGTGATGCCGCACGGGCCTAGGTTGCGCCCGTGCAAGGCTAATTCCAGAAACGGCCGATTTGAGCTAGGCCACAGAGTCGCACAGAGTGTCCCCATTTGCAGCGGAAAGTAAATGAACACAAATTGAAGCGAATTCAACTCTTTATTGATATTCAAGAAGTTTACAAGCGGCGCTAGGCCGAGTTTACAAGTCGCTCAAGCTCTCTCTCTCTGAAACATAAAAGGCGTGCCAAGTGGCTTACAAGATGGAATGATTCATGGCGATGTTCTAATACATTATGTCCTGTATATGGTGCTCCATCTCCTTGCAACGCTCCAAGGCTCGAGAGATAGCTCCGCGCCTTAGCACGTTCGAGGGAAGCTCCGCACCCGCCGACGTTTCCTGCTTCCTGCAAGCAGACTGTGGGGTTATCAGTACATTGTTATGCACTGGTAGGGAGGCTAGCTCGCCCACAATGCTATCATTACCAAACACGTTCCATTTACTTTTGTGCATCTCTATCATTCATTGTCTTTTTAATCTTGCCTTAGGGTCAATTTCATGGCACATATCATGACCTATCTCGTGTTGCTGAATTCAAGTGTCGCATGAAAATACATGCACGACTTACCCATACTTACCGTCCGGCCTTCCCTGTCCAAAGTAAACCAAGTTAGTCAACAATTCATAGGAAATAACTTAACGTGATTCATATGAACTTTCAATATCAAGGGTGTGTCCCTGCCTCGGGTTCTAGCACGTCGTAGGCACATTTTCTAACTCGTTTGCTCGAAGTACTCTTGATCATTTTGTGTGTTATATTCAAGCCTATTCAGAAGGTGCTTTGTTCAGATTAACTTAGACTACTTTGATTTCAATGCAAGGACTTGCACTTGGATTGCCACCAGCAAAGCCCACTTATCTATATGCATCGGTCGCAGGCATCACAAGCCAATTTGGACATGTCTTCCCCTTGGTAATTTTCTCACCTATCATGGCGTGCGGCTTGGTACACCCTGATAGTCTTTTGAAATACCCGGCCTTACATCCCCTGGTGGCCAAGCCCGCACTCAGGCAGCCCGTAAGCCATCTTTTGATTTCCGTCCGGACCGGCACGTCCTTCACACTTTGACTGTGCCGCTGGAAATTCCTTATATCTCCCACCTCCCGTATACTAATGGATTGTCCACGACCATTTCGTTTTCTTTGTCATTTAACTTAACGGCTGTCACCGAGCCGTAGGCTAACCCTTAGCCATATTGCGTTATCGACCAGGTTGGCGTCCGTACAGCGCGGGTAGCGAGTCCCGTTGCACGTGCCCGTCACACCTGTCGCTAACCATCCTTTCCTTTCTTATCTTTCATGTATTCTTTCTTTTCTTTCTTTCTTTCACTTGTTCATTCATTCATTGATTCATTCACGTATTCATTCATTCATTCGTTGATTCATTCATTCAAGCATTACGCAACTCCCAGTGCGGGAGCCGTCTTGGCGACCCATCGGTCCCATAGTCTTTCAATGTTGCTAAGCTCTACTCGGAACGACTATGTTGATAGTCTTCCCGTTTCATTATTGTAAACCATTCATTGTTTCATTGTTGAACGCATAGGGAACTTGAACGTAAGCTTGTGCCTTAGTACGAGCGTGGGGTACGGTGCGAGAGTTCTCACATTTTCCATGTTCCTTTTTATTTTCTATACAAGCATACAAGATGGAATTATTCCCTTAGCTAGGTGCGTTGAGTCATTCATTTATTGGCATGCGCGGTGTTGACGCCTAGCAATTCTAGCAATAGTGTCCGTATTGTTATGTGTCTAGGCTAAGCAAAGACGGGTTCATCGGAGCCACCCACCTTAGCGATGTTCGTATCGGCCGAGCGATACTCCGAGCGCGCCTTTGAAAGTCTAAGTCTGGATTCATCTTGACGGGCCAATATAAGCCTTGCATCGATTCTTCTTTAGGTCGATGCCAACTCTTCGGGTCGACGGCTTGTTTGAGTCGTTGTACTTGCCGTTTGAATCGGCGTTCCGCTAGGGTGGAGCGGGTTATTACATCGGCAATGATGATACGACAACCTATCACTATATCTTATATAGTAGTAGATGATGTTTTAGTATTACATTATGTGAGTTCATCTTGATTCTGTTACATTCTTCAGATACTAGATACTAGATTCGATAAGAACGTATACTACACCATATGTACAGAACATAGATGATTCACACTAATGTATGCTAGAATGAATTATGAAAGATTTTCAGTTACATCCGGTTATTGGTGAGTACATGGTTACATAGTAATTTTGTTAGTCTTGTGATACAGATTTTTACTCTCTCATGCTACCAACGTCACAACTTTTCCAGTGCTGCTCCCTCTAATGATGATGAACGCAAAAATCAAAGACCCCCTTCTCCTTTCTCACTCTTCACAGTTCTCACAACAGGAAGGTTTAGTGTTTTCTAGTTCTCTTCCATCCATGCTCTGGACCCATCTGCTCCTTCCTACTTTCCTTCTTCTTATTTGACTCTCTCAGCCACATATGATATCCAGCTCAAGTGTAGAGTCGGGAAAGAAGAAGTGGGCAGGAAGAGGAGGGGGAACCAGCACAGCCGGTGGCATGACCTGGAGGAAGTACAGAGGTTTTGCTGGAGGTGTTGGCGATTTTTTTAGAGCCATGGTGGATGAGAGGAGAAGGCTCCCAAGACTCCCCGAGGTGGATATCATATGTGGCTGAAAATTTTGATAAACTTCTTATTTATTTTATAATTTGAGTAAATTTCTTTACCCTATATGAAAATTTCTATTGTCAGAGAGATGGCTCCCAAGACTCCCTGAGGTGGTGCTGCTAGCCGAAGAAGGGGCCGAGGCAAGGAATCCTTGGAGGTCGACACGGAGGAAGTCCCCGTCGTTAAACAAGAGGCGGTGACTGTTAAGGAGGAGGTGTTACCAAAGGTCGAGGTCAAGGAAGAACCGATGACCATCAGGGAAGAGATTGCTCCCAAGGTTGAAGTTAAGGAGGAGCCACCGTCAGAGAGTAGTAGTATCGGGACCGACCCTCCTGTCCCTACAGAAGACCTCAACCAGATTGATCCTTCGTATGCAAAGTGGCTGATAGAATGGTACATGCCTCAACGCAACTATGATCCCTGGCTGTGAGGATTCATCGTCTGACTTGCGGTCTTTTCTGAAGCATTGTGTTGGATTGTTTATGTTTGAATATTTTGCAAAGTGGTTGATAGAATGGTACATGTCTCAACGCAACCAGATTGAGCCTTCATATTTGTATTGGGTTGTTTATGTTTGGATATTTTGCTATGTATGTTGGGATAGTGTGTTGGATATTGTGTTGGATATTTTTTTTATCACTGTGTTGGATATTTTTTGTGTATGTTGTGATATATTGGAAGTAATTTGGAGATATTGTGTTGGCAATATGGATATTTGTTGGATATATTGGATGTCGGATATGTTATATTTGTGTATGGTGGATGCTGAATATGTTATATTACAGGGAATAGTCTCTTTCCTGTAATTTTTTTTTTAAAAAATATTTCAGTTAGCGACGGATTATCGACGGCTTGCCGACGGACTTTTGTAGGTAGCGACGGATTACCGACTGACATTTGCAGTTAGCGACGGTTTCCTGACGGATTGTCCGTCGGCCTATTTCTGGAAAAATTTCGCGACGGAAGAGCGACGGACCTTCCGTCGCTCACGGACCTTCCGTCGCTCATATTCTGGAATATATGGAAGATTTCCAGAAGGGTGGCGACGTATTATCCGTCGCTATTCCGCCGCTAATCCGTCGAGGATGGCGACGCTTTGAGCGACGAATATTGCGTATCAGAAACCCTCGGATACACGGTTAGCGACGATTTAGCGACAACTTTTTCGTCGCTAATTTTATGAATATATTTAAAATTTAAACTGTCGTATTTGACGGGAAGCCGTCGGTACGCCGTCGCTAAAAGTTTTTATTTTGCCAACGGAAATCCGTCGCTAATTAGTCGCAGAGCGGCGGACTAGCGACGAGCTAGTTTTAGCGAAGAGGTTATTCCCGACGGATTTTTTCAGCCCGTATCCGTCGAAAATCCGTCGGTAAAGTGAATTACCGACGGATTTCCGATGGATAGTGCCGTCGCTAAAACCTTGTATTTTGGTAGTGCGCCGCTGCCGGTTCAGTCTCCTCCTCCTCCTCCTCCTCCTCCGGTCCAAGCTCCTCCGCCGCCGGTGCAGGTGCCTCTGCAGCAGTTCGCGAAGAGCGGCGAAAAATCAAGGGGGTGTTCGGATTCTTATGGGACGCCGTTGCTAAAGTTCAAGATGGTAGCTTCTTGTTTTCCCTCTCGTTTTCTATTTCTCGTTAGCTCGTGTCTTACTTTGTTCCTTTTGTTTTAGAAAGATCCGTGATCCATATACATTGCTTTCTTTCGTAAATGTTACTATGGATATTACGGATTTCACGGTTTTTATGATTCTCTGTAATTCCAAAATTGGGCACTGCTCGCCGAAGTTCAAGATGGTGTTTTCCTAGTGACTAGATGCTTCTAACGAGCTGAAATTCAGGTTATGTTCGTCTGTGTTTTCATTCATAAGCTATTTGAAGTATTTCTAGACTTTTTGAAGCTTTTATGAAATGTTTTCTATTTAACCATGTAGTTTTTTGTGAAATGTTTTCTATATATAGACTTTTCGAAGATTTTGTTTATTCCATCACCAATCTTGTAAGAGCATCATTAGTAGTTGGAACTCTCCAATGCAATTTGGAGCCCAAAATTTCAAAAAAAAAGGTAAATGTAGAATGGGTTGGGTTTGTATGAGAATAGTAAGAAATGATAAAGTGAGCTCTGGTCCCAAAAATTGTGTGGTCAAAATTTAATGTAGGAAAAAAATAATATAAAGTTTAGAATCTAGAAAGTTGGGCTCCAAATTGGAACTTACTATTCTACAAAACGAGTTTCTACAATCTAGAATCTAGAAATTGGGAGGCCCAACCCTTAGCACCCATGGATGGGTTGGGACCAAAATTGTAGAAATTGGGACTAGAGATGAGACTTATTATTCTACAAAATGAGCTCCTACATTCTAAATCTAGAATCTAGAAAATGGGATGGGCCTTACTAATGATGCTCTAACTATGTTTCTTTGCAGCGCATGCAAGCTTGGATGGGTAATTGGCTGATTGGTGTTGGAGTGGGTGGGGTTCCCAACCTATGTGGAGAAGACCCCGGAGTGCGACGAGCGCCGTTCGTGTGTCGAAGAAGCTCGGGAAGTGGGCGACGTAGAGTCGCTGCTGCTGTTGCTGCCCAGGGGGAGATTCTGGAACAGGGGATCCGAGTTCGGGCCGAACTCGGTCCCATGGCGAGTTCGGGCCGAACTCGGTCTGGCCACTCCAGTACTGTGGGGTGAGGTTCTGGATGCTTGACACAGAGTTCTGGCCGAACTCTGTGTCGTCGGGGGCTGAAGCGGATTTTAGGATGAGTTTTCATCATTGGATCTAATCCAACGGTCCAGGTTGGTTGCGGGATTGGGGAGTTATATTGAGTTTTCTCAACCCTAATTTATAATCGCAAGCATTGGACAACACAAAAAGTTCGAGAGAGAAGGAGGCAAGAGTGCCATTGCAACTTCGGAGAAGAAGACGGAGGATCGAAGGTCGTTTTTCGAAGGAGATCGTGTTTCGGGTAATCTCTACTCGTCGTTCTCGTTCTTCGTAGCCTTGTGATCATTGTTCTTATCTCTGAGTGTTGTGGGGATCCGATTTGGATCGGAGGAGTTTGTAGAGGGTGTAATTCTTCTATTCCATTAGTGGAGGCTTCTCAGGGTTGGACTCCGATCGTCCCGTGGTTTTTCCCGCAAGGGTTTCCACGTCAAAAATTCTCTGTGTCTGCGTGGACTGTTTTTGTGTGGTTGTTTTTGGTTCGTGCGTTGTATTGCTCGGTCCTCTCGCAGGTACTCTCCGGTTTGGGGAAAGGTTTCCGCGTTTCTTTCCCAACAGAGTGGTATCAGAGCTTTGGGTTCAAAGGGTGTCAGGAGTTGACAGAGGAACCAGAGAGGAGAGATGGACGCGAAGCCGGTGCGCATGGTGAACCTTAATGGCACAAACTATCATTATTGGCGGAGCAAGATGAAGGATTTGCTATTTGTCAAGAAGCTGCATCTACCTGTGTTTGCATCCGAGAGGCCCAGTGATAAATCCGAGGAGGACTGGAAGTTCGAGCACATACAGGTGTGTGGGTACATACGGCAGTTTGTTGATGAGAACGTGTACAATCACGTTGCCAATATTGAGCACGCGAAGACGTTATGGGATAAGCTGGAATCCTTGTATGCGAAGAAGACCGGGGTAAACAAGTTGTTCCTGATCCGAACGATGATGGGTCTGCGGTACAAGGATGGGGCGTCTATTACGGATCACTTGAGTGATTTCCAGGACGTGGTTGACCAGTTATCTTCTATGGGAGTCAAGTTCGACGACGAAGTTCAGGGACTGTGGCTGCTGTGTACCTTGCCAGACTCGTGGGAGACCGTACGAGTATCTATGATCGCTTCTGCTCCAGAGGGCGTGGTCAGTCTGGAGTTTGCCAAGAGCGGGGTGTTGAATGAAGAGATGCGGAGACGTTCTCAGGGCACTTCATCCACATCCCACCACTCAGAGGCATTGGTTTCAGAGAGCCGCGGAAGGGGCAAAAGCAGGGGTCCAGGTGGTGGCAGAGACAAGAGCAGGGGGAAGTCCAAAGGTCGGTACGAGGACTCAGAGTGTTACCATTGCGGTAAGAAGGGCCATATCAAGCGGAATTGTTTCGTTTGGAAGAAGGAGAAGAAGGGCGACAAGGGGAAGCAAGAAGAGAACACTACAGCGGCGGCCTCGACGCATGGAGGCGATGTGATCGTCGTAGGTGATGAGGTCATTACTAACCTCGCCTGCGATGACAATTCTTGGCTGGTGGACTCAGGGGCTTCAGCACATGTATCTCACAATAGGACACTGTTTGCCACTTACACGACAGGCGACTGTGGCGTGTTGAAGATGGGCAACGGAGATGTGTCGAAGGCGGTTGCCATTGGAGATGTGCATTTGAGAACGAAGACGGGTGCGGTTCTTGTTCTCAAGGATGTTCGTCACGTCCCTGATATCCGTTTCAACCTGGTGTCGGTTGGAAGGTTGGATGACGAGGGATTCTTCAGTCTCTTCGGGAATAGTCAGTGGAAGCTTTCCAGAGGTTCGTTGGTGATTGCCAGAGGAAGCAAGAAGTCCGGTCTCTACTATATGGAGGGGAGCGCACAGGGGGCACAGGAGGTGAACGCAGTCAGTGATGCGTCTACCGAGTTGTGGCACAGGCGGCTCGGCCATATCAGCGAGAAGGGGATGAGCTACTTGGTGAACAGGAAGGTGATTCCGGGGCTCAAGTCTACAAAGTTGGAGAAATGCACGCACTGTTTGGCTGGGAAGCAAAATAGGGTGTCTTTCCAGAGTCACCCAAGTTCGAGGAAGCCGGCGTTGCTCGAGTTGATTCACTCGGATGTCTGCGGTCCTATGAAGGTAAAAACTCTTGGTGGTGCTTCTTACTTTGTGACTTTTATTGATGACTGTTCCAGGAAGGTTTGGGTCTATGCCTTAAAGACCAAGGATCAGGTGCTGCCTACTTTCAAGGAGTTTCAGGCCTCCGTTGAAAGGGAGACGGGCAAGAAGTTGTTGTGTGTTCGGTCCGACAATGGCGGCGAATACATCGGTCCCTTTGATGCGTATTGCAGAGAGCAAGGGATACGACACCAGAAGACTCCGCCAAAGACACCTCAGCTCAATGGTGTAGCGGAGCGCATGAACAGGACACTGATGGAGAGGGTGCGGTGTTTGCTGTCAGAAGCAAACTTGCCGGGCAGTTATTGGGGTGAGGCTCTTCTCACAGCTGCTTATATTATTAATTTGTCTCCTAGTGCTCCTTTGCAGGGTGATGTGCCTGATAAAGTATGGTACGGCAAAGAGCCGTCATACAGTCACCTGCGGGCGTTTGGTTGTAAGGCCTTCGTGCATGTACCGAAGGACGAGAGGACCAAACTTGAGCCGAAGACGAGGCGATGCGTCTTTGTCGGCTACGGTCGGGATGAGTTTGGCTATAGACTCTACGACCCAGTGGAAGGAAAGCTCTACAGAAGCAGGGACGTGGTGTTCGTCGAGGATCAGACCATGACCAACACTCAGGACTCCGAGACGCCTTCTGAGGCTGAGGAATTGCCTGAGTTAGAGTCATTTCGCTTCGAGCAGTTTCCAGAGGACATCGCGGAGGATCCAGTTATGGGGGAGCCGGTACATGGAGTTGCTCCCAACCTTGATCATCAGCCTGCTGATGGTGGTCAGGGTGTCCCTCAGGAGGATGAGCATGCCGGAGAGGTAGTTCCTGAAGGGGAGGAGGCTGTCGGTATACAGCCAGCACCAGTGGCTCCACTGAGAAGGAGCAACAGGGATCGTCGACCATCTACGAGATACTCGCCGGATGAGTATGTGCTACTGACTGACGGGGGAGAGCCCGAAAGTTTCGCAGAGGCTATGGAAGACGAACACAGGCAGGAGTGGATGGTGGCTATGCAGGAGGAGATGAGTTCCTTGCACACCAATTCTACTTATGATCTGGTGCGGTTGCCAAAGGGCAAGAAGGCTTTGAAGAATCGATGGGTGTTCAGAGTGAAGCAGACGGATGATGCTACTCGCCCTCGATACAAAGCGAGGCTGGTAGTCAAGGGCTACGGTCAGCGGAAAGGCGTGGATTATGATGAGATCTTTTCGCCTGTCGTCAAGCATTCGTCTATTCGGGTGGTGCTAGCATTAGCAGCCAGTTTCGACTTGGAGGTCGAGCAGATGGATGTGAAGACGGCGTTCCTCCACGGTGATCTTGAGGAGGAGTTGTACATGGAGCAGCCGGAGGGATTCTGTGAGAAGGGCAAGTCACATTTGGTCTGCCGGTTGAGGAAGAGCTTGTATGGTCTGAAGCAGGCTCCGAGGCAGTGGTACAGAAAGTTCGAGTCGTTTATGGGGGAGCATGGTTATGCACGGACGACGTCGGACCATTGTGCATTTGTGAGGTATTTTGCCGAGGATGATTTCATCATTTTATTGCTCTATGTAGATGATATGCTATTAGTGGGTCGAAATGCCACTAGGATAGCGGAGTTGAAGCGCCAACTGGGCGCGGCCTTCTCTATGAAGGATTTGGGCGCAGCGAAGACTATTCTTGGGATGGAGATCAGCCGAGAGAGAGAGTCCAAGCTGCTACACTTGTCCCAAACGAAGTACATTCACCGGGTACTTCAGCGTTTCGGGATGGACGGGTCGAAGAAAGTGAGTTCCCCCCTCGCGGCTCACTTTAAGTTCACTGAGGAGCAGTGTCCATCTACCGAGGACGAAAAGGAAGATATGGAGCGGGTTCCATATGCTTCAGCTGTGGGAAGCCTGATGTATGCTATGGTGTGTACGAGGCCAGATATTGCTCATGCAGTTGGTACGGTTAGCAGGTATCTTTCGAATCCTGGAAGGGTACACTGGAGTGCGGTCAAGTGGATTCTACGATACCTTCAGGGCACTGCCGGTTGGAGACTTTCCTTTGGTGGTGACGAGCCGAAGCTGGTCGGGTATACCGATGCTGATATGGCTGGAGATGTAGACACGAGGCGGTCGACTTCGGGCTACGTGATGATGTTTGCGGGAGGAGCAGTATCGTGGCAGTCGCGGTTGCAGAAGTGTGTTGCCTTGTCGACGACGGAGGCGGAATACATTGCGGCGACGGAGGCTTGCAAGGAGCTGTTATGGATGAAGAAGCTGTTGCAGGAAATGGGACTGAAGCAAGAGCAGTATACTTTGCTTTGCGACAGTCAGAGTGCTATCCACCTTGTGAAGAATCAGACGTTTCATAGCCGGTCCAAGCACATCGAGACCCGGTATCATTGGATACGGGATGTGGTTGAGAAGAAGGACGCGGAGCTTGAGAAGGTGCATACAGACGACAATGGAGCTGATATGTTTACGAAGATTCTACCAAGGGGGAAGTTTGAGTACTGCAGGCAGATCGTCGGGATGACGACGTCCTCCCCATAGTTGTGAAGGGGGAGATTTGTTGGAGTGGGTGGGGTTCCCAACCTATGTGGAGAAGACCCCGGAGTGCGACGAGCGCCGTTCGTGTGTCGAAGAAGCTCGGGAAGTGGGCGACGTAGAGTCGCTGCTGCTGTTGCTGCCCAGGGGGAGATTCTGGAACAGGGGATCCGAGTTCGGGCCGAACTCGGTCCCATGGCGAGTTCGGGCCGAACTCGGTCTGGCCACTCCAGTACTGTGGGGTGAGGTTCTGGATGCTTGACACAGAGTTCTGGCCGAACTCTGTGTCGTCGGGGGCTGAAGCGGATTTTAGGATGAGTTTTCATCATTGGATCTAATCCAACGGTCCAGGTTGGTTGCGGGATTGGGGAGTTATATTGAGTTTTCTCAACCCTAATTTATAATCGCAAGCATTGGACAACACAAAAAGTTCGAGTGAGAAGGAGGCAAGAGTGCCATTGCAACTTCGGAGAAGAAGACGGAGGATCGAAGGTCGTTTTTCGAAGGAGATCGTGTTTCGGGTAATCTCTACTCGTCGTTCTCGTTCTTCGTAGCCTTGTGATCATTGTTCTTATCTCTGAGTGTTGTGGGGATCCGATTTGGATCGGAGGAGTTTGTAGAGGGTGTAATTCTTCTATTCCATTAGTGGAGGCTTCTCAGGGTTGGACTCCGATCGTCCCGTGGTTTTTCCCGCAAGGGTTTCCACGTCAAAAATTCTCTGTGTCTGCGTGGACTGTTTTTGTGTGGTTGTTTTTGGTTCGTGCGTTGTATTGCTCGGTCCTCTCGCAGGTACTCTCCGGTTTGGGAAAAGGTTTCCGCGTTTCTTTCCCAACAATTGGCTTGGATTAGATCAGTCAAGGTATCAGTGGGCGTTGAATGATTATTACGAAAACAACGAAGCAGTAAGTAATGCCCTTTTCTAACAATTCTCGCCTGTGACATGTGTATACATCATTAAAGTTCCTAGTTTATTTCTTCGTCTTTAGTTACGTTTTTTGATGGCACTAGCTATTACAATACAGAGGTTTATCCTTCTTTTAATTCAACACCATATCTGTTTTTCCCCCCCTCAACTTCAAGGATCTCGTTTAATCTCTTGATTGCATTTGATACCTCGATCCCTTGTTTCTACTGGGTGTGAACACATGGGTAGTGTAGTGTGGGAACGCGTAACCTATATGGTTGGAACTATTCAAATATTATGTAAAGGGAGTATTCATTGTACAAATTTTGATGAGTAGTCAACTTATGAAATTATCGGCATTGTCGAACAATATAAGCTCGATAATTTTTTGAAAAGAGAATTATTTTATTGTAATGTATAATGTAATTTCCTTAGTTTAGGGCTATAAAAAGAAATGCAGTGATATGTTTAATGAAAGAATAATTTCTTCATACAGTTTGTAATTTGAGAACATTAGGTTAACCAGAGTAAGTATGTCCATGGATTAGTCCTCATAACTTGTCTGCCAATTTAGCTTTGTTTGTAGTGTTGCATATTCTTTAGTCTAGAAGACTCTAAACCCTCCTTAATTACTCTACCATGATGTCTATTTTCTGTGGTCCATATGAATTTGAATTTTGAACTGTGTTGTATTCTACCACTTGTGAAGACAATGATTATTGAACTACTGAATCTATGCCTAGCTGTTGAATATGTTATATGATTTTTTCTTAGAAGGAAAATGTCGAAAAGTTGTAGTATTTCTTGAAACTAGGTTTTTGTTATCTCAATTGTGGTGTGTCTTGGTTTAGAACATTAACTTCTGCCTCTGAGAAGGGCACTATTTTTCTGAAGTTTGTCTATTATCTTCAGTAGGGATGTGCTTCTCTAGTCTGTCCTGCTAACTGATAAGTTAGTTGCTGTCACGCCCCGATTCCGTAGAATCGATAGTCGTCCCCCGGACGTGATGCCGTACGAACCTAAGTTGCGATCGCACAAGGCATAGTCATAAGGTTATCCGAAACACAACATCAAGTTAGAGTACGCAGAGATAATTGATTGACACATTTGAAATAGAAGTAAACTTTTCATTGATAATAAAACTCCATTTACATTGACTCCATTACAATCATTGCCGCGCGGGCTACAACATGACTCGATTACAAAACGAACGCTGATGAGATAGTCGTTCCATACATTACATCCCTTTTTACAAGCAAAACATAACACTTTCCACCTGCTATTGAGGGAAGCCGAGTCGTCATTTCTTTCTTTTGTACTGATTGCGGAGTCTTCAAAAGGATTTAGAAACAAGCCTTCAACACACGGACGAGGCTTCAAAAGTGTTCGCGTCGCCTTGAGCTTTAAACGGCACGCCCTTCGTGGTTCGGGGTACCTGCATGGAGAGTGAGGATCAGTACATTACACTTTGTACTGGTGCGTGGCTATTTAAGTTCCAAGCTCTCATTTGGTTGAAGAGCTTAAATGACTTAATGTATGAATGTTTCTAACCATTCTAATGAATTTCAAACAAGCATATGATAAGCATAATGTAAAATACGTTTGAATTTACCCACGGCGGACCGTGCCGCACCTTATAAGACTTACCATGTTCTTCCCTGTCAATTGTTATCATTTTTATATGCAATTTGTATACGTGAAGGTCACTGGCACCACAAGCCATTTTGGACTATAGCTGGGTTAGACGACGACCCTTTCAGCGCGGGTAGCGAGCCCCGCTGCAAGTTCTCCCGACTAACCATATTTTTGCTTTCGTCGAGCGCAGCTATCTTTTGCTTCCTCCTAGGCCGAAACGATCCCGTGTCTCGGGGTATCGCTCGAGGAAGCCGTTCCTCGTGCACGAGTTGTCCAATGACCGTGCAAAGACAATTTTTGTTATTAAGGTATAGCCTACATTCTCTTTGTAAGCTTGCTCATTTCATCGTGTCCGTGCCCTTGTATTTATTCTTTCATTCGCAACAACACTATCGCTTTACCTAAAAAGGGGTCGAGAAGAGGAGGGTCAGCCACTCACCTTGAGTTTACTTCAGGCGAGAGAACTTGTTGGTCGCGCTAGACGTCGCCTACGCGATTACCTGAAATCGCACAAGCAACCGATTAGAACACTGTATTATTCAAGAAGTTCGATAGGAAATGCAAGTTCGAAATGCAAGTCATGAAAACCATCGAAAATATTTACGAAAACGCATTCAGAAAACCAAGCCAAAACCAACGCAAGCGGCGTGAAAAAACAGAGTAACGGGAGGTCTTTCCCGACTAAGCCGCAGAGTCAATCCTTGAGGCGCTACCCGCTGAATATGGGACTTGGTTCCGAAGAAGCCACTCCATAACGGAGATTGGATCTTAATTCAACCGTTTCCGTTCGATCGATTCGATCGATCCCGACTTATCGGTCCCGACCGAATCGATAGCAACATTGTTCCTTTCTCGCACACCCCGTGGACGGAGAACGGGACACGATGTAGGGACGGGGCACTACAGTTGCTGATTTCATAGGGCTTAGAAATAATTGAGCAGCCCACACGGATTTATATAGACTTGAACTTTTCCCTTAAGATGTAGAGGTCTACCCCCTCTGATTGCAAGTACCTGTTGTAGATAACTTCCATGGTGTTAATAATTGAACAATTGGAAGTGTATGGTTAAACCTCCCAATGGGCCTTTAGACGTTGGTTATTTTTCTCTCTCTAATCTTATCATTTGAGAAATGACATCTTTACTTGTACCTAATTGATAATTTGTGTTTGAAGTATTCAGAAGCTATGTAGTTTCCTTTCCAGACAATATTCAATTCACTGAAACATTGTGTGCTTGCACTACATTTATACTGTGTCTTATTTTTAGACTCCCGAAATTGATACAGATGGTTATGCTCGATCAATGATGCAAGAATTTTGCTCTTTGATGACAAGTTGCAAAAATGTAGGTGACTGAGAGGAGTATGTGAGATTGTCCTTGGCAGGCCCCAATATGATTATGGTATTTCTCCGGGTCATCTAGTAGACCTATGCCAGAATATTATGAAATGTTAAATGAATACTAGCTATTCTAATATCTTACCTAGTATGGTGGGATTTGGTAAAGTTTTGCATTAGAAAGAAACAGAGAGTTAGTTGCATAAAACCAAAATAAATTGCTATAGCCAATAGGAAATATTTTCCTGCTATGCCATTGGCCGAGAGCAGATTCCATTTCCTTATAGCTTTAGTCTTTTGGTAGATGCGCAGATGCTTGTCTATAACACCTCATTGGATTTATCCACTTTATACTTCAATTGTATCTTCTTTTAGCAAGAAATCTGTTGTGGTTGTTGATTCTGTGTTTAGTTGATCCTCCTCAAATTACAAGATTTATGACTCTTCCTGACAATGCCTATAACTTATATACAATAGTTATATTTGAACTGGTGAAGTTGTGAACACGTTTGTGAATACTATCTCCATTACAAAGAAGTTTATATCATATTTTAAAGAAGATATAAACTTCATATCCCATTGTTCTTTAGAATATGATATAAATGTCAAAACTAACAAATGCTTCTAATGTGGAGTCCAAGTATTCAAAATGACTCTCCATTCTTCTTTAGAAGTTGTGAATTTTCCATTCTTCTTTAATATTCAAACTAACAAAGGATTCTTACATTCCAAACAATCCTAGTAATAAGTCTTTTGGAATGCTAGTACGCTTAGACTCTTAAATTTTTTAATGAAACTGAAAGAATTATATCTTCTTCCATTTAAAAGCTTGGTTGGAAACCCTAGTAAGTATATGTTGTGTTCCTCTGTTGGTACATCGATTTCCATGTTTCAGTTCACAGACGGTCCGCATTATGGAGCATGCGCTCCCGGTCGTGGAACACTGCATGTATTGTGAATCAAAGTAACCATCGACCAATTGCTTTGCTTGTCACTCATCTCAGCTTCCCTTGATCTGCCTAGAGTTATGTGGGTGGGTGCTTCTATTGGGTTGGGTCTGTGTGTCAGTGGACTTGGACCTGAATTCGCATTGCCCCCAGGTTCCTTCTATGGACTTCGAATCTGTAGCTTTTGTGTTGGTCTTGGCATGGTTGGGTCTCCCACATAGACCCTTACCCTGCCAGTTCATTATTGGGTGATGTATTTCTTCAAAACTTCATAAGATTCTCTTTATTACAAAAGTAATATTTATTGTACACAACGCCTAATCCTCACATTGCTAAACAGCTTTTATAGTAGATTTCTGATACGGTATGTATGTAGAACCAAACTGTCTTGCCATATTTGTATAATGTCGACTTTTGAACTCTATAATCACCTATAATACTTTATCCTTTAGTACTTGTAGACTATTAACCACCCGCAATGCTGATTTCCATGAATATGAGAATTATACGAATCCCTTCTTCATTACTTTAGTGATAGGCTGTGATTGTTACTGCACAATTCAAAACCATACTTCTTCTTACAAATGATTTCATGGTTTGCTATCATTCATGAAATTAATTTATACCAACTCACTAAGAAAAATAAGTTACAAGTCTGCTGCTGCTTTTGTTCATTGCAGGGTAAGGATTGCGGTAAGCCTAAAGTGCATGTTAGCAAAAGGACAGGCAGTGTAATATTTAATGGGGGCAGGTATTCTATTTTAAAGCCAGAATAACTTTGTTACTTTTCACTTTGCATGTTTATCGTAAACTTTGGGTGTCATAATTTTGCAGAATCCTGCTGTCTGGTCTGGTTATATACGAAGAAGAGTAGAAGTCTCATGCACAACATTTGGGCTGTTCGACTACAATGCTGTTGTGATAATTACAGATCTCTAGTGTATTGAAATAGTGTTGGTATTCCAAATGTGCTGCTATTAGCTTATTCTATTCATGCCTCCTTAAAAATTAAGAATTTGTGGGTCAGTGTTTTATTTCAACAAATGACAAGCATCTTCTTTTGGCATTGCATGTGTTTTGGTTTTCTCGCTTTTATGTACCTGTTCTGATGCTAATTCTGGAATTTCATGACATACTGAATTTGACCCCGGCCATGTTTGGTTTGCGGAATCTGGGTCTTGGGAAAGTAAAGTCATTTTTTTCCCATGTTTAGACACCAACAGAAATGAGCACGAAAGAAAAATGACTCCCGACGAAAAGAAAAACATGGGGGAAATGGTTCCTCCCACCCATCTTAAGGATTCAGGTTTTCATCTCAAGGATTTACTTTCGTGTCCAATTTATTATCTTTCCAAATACCGGGAAGTAAAAGAGATGGAAATTGTAATTTTCAAAGGTAAGGCCATCTCCAATGGTGATTTCTAAAATTGAGTTTCTTTCCTACTTGGTATTGTACTTTTAAGGAAAAATTTATCCTAATTGGTACAATCTCTATGCAGAAATTGCACACACACACACACAAAATATTTTCCCAATTGGTACTTTTAAGGAAAAAATTATCCTAATTGGTACAGTTTCTACGTAGAAATTGCACACACAAAAAATATATTTTCTAATGTTTCTTCATTTCTATTTTACATGGCAACAAATGAAATAATCATTTAATGATGTAGGGCCTAATATTAATTGTTATATGGGAGTTTTTACATGTATAAATTTTTATAGAAACTATCAATCCTACCTCACCACCACTTACGATAGAAATTGTTATAGAAATCTCCATTGGAAGACATTTTTTTTCTAAAAAAAATTTCTACCATAGAAAGAGCAAAGAATTGATTTCTTTTGCTTCCCTTTGGACGAACCAAATGGGGCATGCAAGTAAAGTGAAATTTGTTAATTGGAGAAGGCATGGGCAGAGCTAAACTTGTGCGTCAACAAAATAGCAGAGCCTTTGTTGCCTGACTGATATCTATGTACGTCGGGTATGGTCGACAAGTATTTATTTTCTCC
Organism: Iris pallida; assembly: GCA_029216955.1. Taxonomy (NCBI): domain Eukaryota; kingdom Viridiplantae; phylum Streptophyta; class Magnoliopsida; order Asparagales; family Iridaceae; genus Iris; species Iris pallida. The sequence goes on from JANAVB010032419.1 coordinate 12,941,809, forward strand.
GGTTTGGTTTGCTTATTGGAGGATACACTTGGCAAAACTAGTTGTAAAATCAATCTGTAATTATGAACACAAAAGATCAGAAATACTGCATTTCTCCGGTTTGCTTATTGGTCGTCATCATTTAATGAAATTATCTTTGCTGCAGCAAACAAGAACCCAAAATAGATTGGAAATACTGCATTTGTTCAAACCGACACTTTATTTGAGAAAGAGTCATATCTACTCTACAACAACAACAACAAAAAATAATCGATTCTGAATGATTCTTCTCATAAGAATTTGCAATCTCATCAAAAAATCTCTTTCTAGAAATACGATAATGCTCAATTTCCATTTTAAAAACAAATTTCTTTCTCCACAAGGTCCCCTTTTATTGTGGGGCCTGACGTTGTCACTCCCCAGGAGCGTCGGCTATGTTAATCGGGGAGCAGATCTGCTGTCCACTTTATTCTGTCTAAATTCCGTCCCTCTTCCTATTACATATGGGCTATGGGAGTAGATAAGTGAATGGTGGCCCACATGTAATAGGGAGTGGAACAGAATTAGGACATAATAAAATGGACGTTAGATCTGCTCCATGTTAATCGAGGCGTAAGGTTAATGATATCTTGACGCAGTAGGTCCAAATCCCTAGGTGCACCAAAATGATTCAAATTCGTCCAACCAGAACTTACCATGTATCGTATTAGGACGACTAGCTGCCACGTTGCCACACACTTGCCAAGCGAACGCGGCAGCTTGTTCCCTCCTCGTTTGGTTCGCGGAATCATTGGGTTGGGAAAGGAAAGTGATTACTTTCTTATGTTTGGGTGCCAAAGGAATTGAGGAGGATAGGAAAGTGATTTCCAATGGAAGGAAAATTATGGAGGAAAGTGATTACGTTCATCCAAGTAAGGAATCATTTTTCCACATTGAAGTATTCACTTTCCTTTCTTAATTCCTTGGCATTTCCAAACATTGGAAAAAAAATCAATGAAAATTGTAATTTTCCAAAGGAAAGAAAATGTCAATAAAATTTATTTCCTTTCCCTTCCATTCCGCGAACAAAACGAGGCCTTAGTCCAATAAATTCTTCGAGCCAGTGGTTCGACAATGTGTGTCAAGCTGAACTCATGGCCCAAGGAATGGAGCCCATAAATTGACCAGTGCAAAGCATTATCAATATTTCTTTAGGATTTATTATTTGTTTTTAGTCATGTTGATGTGAAGAATCTCCCTCCTTTGTATTTTTTTTTCTAAGATTGTAAGGTATTTAGTTGGAAATGTAGGTGGAGACAGACGTGTAGAGGTGGTGTCAGAGGCGGATATGTGGACCTATTTGGATTTGGAGCAAGGCACAAATTTTCTTCCGAACTGATCGGATTACATCCTTAGTTCTTATAACTGTAATACCACTAGGCTAGAGAGCTCGGACACTATACACTATTGTTGATCACAGAACAACGTTGATGGACCTGTAAAGAAGAACAGACCGGAATGTTCTGGGCGGTATACTCTACGACGACGGCAGCAACAATCAAGTCAGTACAATTCTGAGAATCTGTGGGGGGGGCATGGTATCGATAACGGAACTTGCGGATACAAGCTTATTAACAGGCCACTGCCAGCGTACAATGACATGTCCATTGCCTGAGATCTGGAGAACCTGGCTTGATATATGCATCATTTATTTGATTAGGACTCCAAAAACTCAACTTCATGCCAGAGTTTCTCATATCTGGAGGGAACAGAACCGGCCAGCTGATGGCAAATGATGTCACACTAGCTAGCTAGTTTCTTTTGCTGCTTGTATTCTTGCTTATGGAATAATCTTCCCTCTTTTACTTTTTCTTACTAACCGCAGATCCTTTCTTTTGCTGCTTGTATTCTTCGTACAAGCTTATGGATTTCGTCGTTCGATTCAGCTCAGCTCTTAATCTCTCATTCTCTTCAATATCTCTAAGCACTTGGAAATGATTTTCCAATTTATTCTTCATCTCATCCTCATCAACCCAACACTCAATTTCCCATACTCTTTCATGTCCCGAGGCAACATCAGAATGCTGGTCTCTTTTCCTCTTCCGATTTGGTGTCAAAGGTTTACCAATTGGTTTTGAGAGTTCTTGCTCGACTGATAAATCTCTCAAGGCTTGTACAGGGGAGATTGTGGAGAGGTAAGCTTGATTCTGGGACGGGGTCATGGTTTCCATGCTTGAAATGCTTGAAGCCACTGAGGAGATGGTGGGATTGTAATGCTTTGAGAGCAGACTAAGTTCCCAAAGGACCGATGCAAGAGCGCCACTTAAGTTTGGGTCTGAAGCCTCCGGCTGGTATTTCTGGAGAGGTCAATGAGAAGCATAAGAGTGAATTTGAAGAAATTACATAGAAACCTGAATAGGCCAACTTACCACAACTAAACCGGGGAGAGAACCACCACCAGCATTCTCCAACAAGCATCGGCACTTCGAGTTCTTTTGAAGAAGATGCTTTAGAGTCACCAATGCTGCAATTAGGGTAAGCAAAAAGGTAAAAGTATTAACTGCTTCCATGTTGAAATACATAGGTTGTGAATTGGAAAAGAAAATTAATATACAAAATGCATGTGGGTTCTTGTTCTCATTCTCTTGTGGCATTTGGTCAGTACACCTATATACAAATCACTGGGCAGATTGTACTTCTAATCTTGCCTTTGTCTTGGGGCATCATATTAATAGGTGGTTACGAAATTAGCAGTCCAATACACCTACAGAACCTTCCTCAAACGGGTGGTGCAATCATTCTGATGAAAAAGGATACAACATTATTGGAATGATGGAACATAGTTCGAGTGCCATTGGTAGCATCAAGAACATTGTTGCATGTAAAAACACTAATTTAGTCATTGTAATGAGAAAAAAGAAATCAATTTACTGTGATATGATGGATTAAAACAGATGAGCTTAAGGAAAACACAGAACTTGCTTCCTAGTATGCCATCCTAACCACCATCCCTGCCTTGCACAAAAAAAGGCATATGAAGAACAATTTCAAATCAGAAAGACCTGCCCCATGGACCAAAGTATGCATGCCAACGGACAGAATCCCAACATTGTTACAACCAAAATGGCATATGAAGAACTCTCTCAAGTCGAGTAAGTCTTGAGGAATGAATCAACCTTAGATTCAACCTCTACAAGTACCTCCAAGAAATTCCCCTTTTCTGAACACAACGTGAACTAAGATCGGAAGTGCTTAATGCAGCCTAGGCCCACTGAAGCTGTCTAGGCAACCTCCAGCTGCCTAACAGCAGGTTCCACCTATCACAACATTTCGACCCAAGACTAATGATATTAACACCTGAAAAAACTAGGCACCAACATATCCCTATTTAACCTCCTATCTACTATTGCAATCTTTCCAGTGCTAATCCACTTACAACCAAAAACAATCAATTCTTGCTGCCGGAGGTACCAATCAGTTTCATCTTAATTTAAAGAAACCAAAAAAAAAAAAAAAAATCAAAACGGTGACTAGGTCGAGACTGCTAAAAGAAAATGTGAACAGCGTTAGTGAGTACCTGAGATAGCCTCCGCAGAACCAAAATTCAAAGCAAATGTAGCCAGACGTTTTATGAAAGCAGCTGCCCTCTGCATATCATGCTGCTTTCCTTCCCATAGCATTGTCTTTAAAGCCTCAGCTAACACATCTCCGTGGTCTCTGCTTGTCAAATTAACCGTAAGACTAATAATCCAGTAAGCATGCATAGCTCAACCACATCGCACAAAACCAAGAGCAAGAAAAAAAAGATTGCTTGAATCACCTAAAAAGAAAAATAGTAGCATAAAGCACTTTGCACTTCACAATAGTTGTTCAGCAATTAAAGAGTTTCAGAGCTAATTAATGAATTACAACAAATTTGTTCAACTTAATACAACATTTAAACAGTTGAAACTTGAAACCAACTGGTAAAACCATATATTATGTTACAAAAATAGAGAAAATGAAAGCAACAACTATATTTCTAATGCATTTATTACAGTACCTACATACGAGGATTGAAGTCATACCTGCCAGGTCGGTACTCGAGCAGTAGGTTATAAAGCTGAACAAAGAACTCCTGCAGGTCTACATTCAATGCGTCCAGATTGCTCCTCATCACTCTAAATGCTACTATACAGCATTGGAGACGTTCTGATACAGACAAGCAATTTTGAGGAGAACCATCGTGATTCTCACTGTATCCTGCAAGCCTCTTGAGACACATCATTAGGTCACCCATGAAGTCCAAATCAATCAGATGCGAGAATTTTCCCAATCCATTCAAACATGGGGCGAGTAAAGGATGTGTCCCAAATCCTCCAGACAAGGAAATAGAAGCAGGTTTCAACCTGAATGTGGTAAAACAAGATTAAACCACTGCACCAGATGACACAATATTTCACTGGACAAAAAAAAAAAAATCTTATATAGTTCAATACAATATGAAGGCAACAAAGTAACCGTAAAATAAACAGAAATGTACATATTTACTGGAAATTATAAGAGTTAGCAAACTGCATAAGATTGCATCTAGGGTGGATAACAAAAAGAAAAGATAAAAAAGCAAGTACCAAAGTTTGTGAAACCCAATGGTAGCAGTCCTAATCACGATAAGTGTTCCCCCAGTAAAGAAATATCATAATTTTCCACACAACAGCCAACAATGTAACCCAAGGGAAAAGTGACCACGCATCATTAACACCCCCCCCCCCCCCCCCCCCCCCCCCCTTTTTCTTTTACCCCAACCCTTGCTTTGCCTCCCTCTTATCCCTTTCCTTTTTATGCCAACAGATATAACTGGTTTAATCCAAAATAAAGCATAAAGGTCCTAATATGGGGGCTAATCTGATATGGATACTCAGTGTTGTTTAAGGTGCCGCCCATGCGTGCCAAGGCACCCAAAAAGCAAGAGACAATGCTTCACCACATACTCCAAAGGCTGGTGACGTATCTTCTTTAGGCGACGCCTAGGCAATAAAGACGCCAAAGGCGAGATTATGGGAGCTTAGGCACACGCCTAGGGAGTGTTGGGTGTTTAATATAGTTTTTTTTTTTTGTTGTTGCTTTGTTTGGATTTTTTACAAGTTTTTATGGGCTTCTTTGGTTTTATTGGTTTTTAAGTTGCGGGCTTAAGTTTTAAAGGTCCAAATAGTCTTTTGTAAGTTGTAACACTATAAGTTACGAAATAAACAGACATAAAAAAAGAATTTGGAATGTAGAACATTGATTCGTTGATTATCTTATGTTTGTTTTTCCATTGAACAATTTGTATTCTATTGTAATGACTTATGTGTGATGGTATTGTTTTTAAACTTAATATTGTGTTTCATGGACTATTTTGTTATCCTGTTAAGTTACTTTGTTGTCTATTGGTATATCGTCTAAAAACTCTAGTTTGATGAGTTTTTAGGGATATGGGACATATTTGGATAACCTAACACGAGCTACAAGAGAAAAAGTGTTATGAAAAGAGAATTTGAGAAGTTGTCCAGGTGACACTTTTATTCTCCGGCCGAGGCTATGCACGCCTAGGCGGCAGTCCCGGGCAATGAGGGAGCTCATCCATGCTCATATAGAGTAAACAATATTAATCATCTTTTAGTAGAGTATAAAGCAAACCTTGAAATAGAAAGATCCATGCTACGCTTCAAAATACGGAAGTATGTCTCGAAAACTGCAGAGAGTGTATCAGATTGGATTCCTCTTCGTTCACTTTTGTCTGGAGCAAAAGAAACCGCCTTAAAATCTGCACTGACCTACAAAAAATAATTGAAATATTGAATCCAGCACAACTTAAGAAAAGACTAATGTGAAGTGGACTGCTGTGGAAAAGCACCTCTTCTCTCGTCTTTGCCAACAATTCCTGCCTGCTTTTCTTTGCATCACTACCTTTCAATTGATTTGACTCCTCATGCTTCTTCCAATTCCTTTTCTTCTTGAATTTATCTTTCTCATTTTCTTTAGATTCAGACTTTCCAAGATCCTCGTCAAATGTCAAGGACAAGAAGACCTAGTAAAACACCAAACCAAAAATTACGCTACAAGCTACAAATGAAGCACAAAGAGCCAACACAACAGGAGAAAAGACATCTAAAATTGAGAGAAAGGTAGTAATATTGATTCATACGTTTAAACTATCAGGATGAAGTTGGCAATCATGATTTTTCACTTGATCTGCAATCAACCGAACAGCTTCTAGAGTCGCTTCACCTCCATGTTTTCCTTCATTGGTGAAAAGTGACTTAATAGCTTCACAACAGAGTTTCCTATAAGAAAAAAAAAATGAAAATTTAAGTTATGCCCAACAATAGTTTCGCAAAACACAAGAACAATCTTTTGTGTCTGCCACATGCAGGTCTGGAAACAAGCACTGGACCATAACTGACACACGGATTACTATTCGAACATTAGTATGCTCAAATTCGTCAGCTGTTGAGATTTAATGAGTAGGAGAAAGACTCATCTTGAACCAATCCTATACTAAAATTACTTGTCTTCAACTGTGCCTGCAAGAGTGCAAAACTAAATACATAGATACATCGTCTACACCCTCATCCTCGTATAATTGAATTGGCATCAGCAGCAGGTGTCATTTCTTAAGTTTCTCATTGTTAGTTATGTAGGTGCAGTAATCTACCCTTAGAATGAAAGTACAGAAATATGGGAACCTGAAGAACTCTAAAAGGAACAACACAAATTGGAGACACATAAGAACCTTACGACATCGTCCGTTGAGCTAATATTCTTGATAACACCAGCTAATAAGCTCTGTCGGAAATTGAAGTGTGGTACTGCATCTAACAAGTTACACAAGCAACGAACAGCAACACGATGGTAAAGGGTCTGTTTTTCGAGAGCCATCAACCTTAAGAGGTAATCCTGATACATATTTGACAAAAAAACCAGTCAATAAAAATTCAAGAATGTAAACCTTAATTACATAATTTGTGTATAATGATAACATGATGAGAGGTAGAAGCCTGTTAGGTAAGAGATACATCTCAGTCACACAACTTTTTGTGGCTAGCTGCACAAATCTTCCCCTAGAGGAATTAGCCATTTGCTAATGTTTTATATAATGACACAAGACGGGGAGTGTGCCGAATATAATGGCAGCCAAAATAAATTATCCTTCACCTAACTGCAGTCTGTAGAATATGTCAGTATACAACAACAAATCGCCACCAGATGGTGGTCCAGTTAACTGTTGCGGGTGGAGAGTTTGTACCACAGACACTCCAAAAATCTAGGTCGTGTCGTATCAGACACATATCGGGCACAACCATATACTCCAAAATACACTAGGGGACACTAAAATAGGTGCCGTGTATGTGTCGTCATGCACTTACTGTGCCGTGTCCGTGTCGCCGTGCCCGTGTATCATATCTGTGTCCATGCAACATAGCTGGCCACACTCAGAGCAGAGCTCAAAAAACAACAAATCCTTTATCCCAAATTTTTGTACAGTAAGTCTTGAAGGAAGCCAAGCCGGGCCAATAAGAGACTACTCATAGCCTAACAACACATAATCATCACCAGTATCATCCAAGCCCTATCTCAGAATGGGGCCAACTATGGAGCATAATTCAGCTGTTGACCCAACGTCAACTCTCTATGTAGACGCCAAATTACTAGCCAAGGTAGCTATGAGCATGAGATTGCCATGCCATAAAACCTAGAAGGCTAGTTGGCGGGTAGGTAGACCTATCTTTTGGTTATGCAGTTTAAGCCCAAGCAACCAAGGAGCATCCTTCAAGTTCCTCTAGACTATAAAGAGTCTAGACCAATAGGTTAGATGACACAATTGTTATAGCAAATTGCATTGTTTCTATGACAACAACAACAACAACAACCACCACCACCACCACCTAAAGAGTGAAAGGAATAACATTCCCAAGCCTAGAAACACACAACATACAATAAATAGTTCCTTTTAACAAAGGAAATAATGTTTCAAGACCATGCTACAAGAACACAGCTATGACATGCCATGGTATGGACACAGTGAATACATTCCAGTGAAAGTTTTGGTGTTTCCTGTATATCATGTAGTTCATTTCATACCTGACACTGGCGCGACACCAATCCTGGTGTGTCTGTGTGCTTCCTAGATTCTGGTCAACAAGGTTTGAGGCCTTATTTCTAAATTTTATATTACAACGTGAGACAAAAAGGTTGGGGAAACACAAATGGTCCCTTGATTTCGCTTACATTGGAAACAGCTTAATAAGATGAACCACAACACTAACTGAAAAGGTATTCACAGCAGAACAGACAGACGGATAACCACATAAGTATGGTTGTATAAAAATATGAATGCAGGTAATACACACTAATATAGAAGTACATAGAGAAAATGAGATACCTTGTATGACTGTAGGAGTGTAGACTCATAGAACCGTGTTTGTCGCACTGCTTTTGAGACTGTCATCTCAAGCTCCTTTTCAGTCGGTAACCGTATACGATAGCTGTAGTCGAAACAATGTAAAAATAAGTACTCAACAAGTGACCAAGGAAAGCTTATGTAAAGAAAAAGAGTGTAAGAAAGGGCAGAGAATACCCAGGTATGATGTCTTTGAAAACAGCTAACAATGACATCAGGCCAAGTTTAACGATGTTATGGTCCTCGTCGTTACAAATTTGCAACAACTCCTTTAAGGATTTAATACTTGACTCAGGATTTTCTATCAAAGTCATCCCAATTTCTGCTAGCCTAATCTTCTTTCTAGCAAATAATTCTTCAGCTGAAAGGTCTTCCTCCACCTTAGCCTAGAAAAGACATAAGAGGCAAAAAAATGACAAAACTTGCCTACAATAAATAAATAGTCAACATTAGAACATACTATAATTAGTCTGCAGAGAAGCACATTACTAAGTCGTGGGCCTATAATTCATAAAATGAGAAGGCAACAATAAAGCCATTACACCACTCTTGCTAAATTAATGAATGAGTTTCTAATTTCTTCTTTTAGGTCCGCAGTAGAGCTATAGGTATCAAGAAACTAAAAGAATGCATTCTGATGCACACTTGTGGATAGTTAGTATAGACTGTATAGTAAGCCACTTTAAAGAAAAACATGAAATTCTGCATCAAATTTGTATCGACTCTTATGTCTACAGGACAAAAAATCCATGACACAAGCAATAGATAGGAAATAAATAGCACTAAAGTTGTCTTCTGTCCAAGCTGATAGATGGTTCTTAACTTCTTACTCCAGTCAGTTGGCTTTATACTAAACCATCTGATTGCCTTATATATGGAAAGAGTATTTCCATGTTGATTGAGAACGAGGTTTGAGGGAAGAAGAGGCAATTGTGCGCGAAAAACAGAACACAACATAAACAAAAAGCGAGAAAGAGCGCCCCAAATAATTGACCTCAAGGAAGAGATATTTCCATAATATGTACCAAGCAATCAAGATTAAGTACCCAAATATGGCTAGTTTCACTGGGGAATACCTTTCCCGGTCAAAGAAACTCCAGCAAACAAATTTGTATCATATTTGAGCAGAACAGAGCCAAGAACAAGAAGAATATAACACTGTTTCATCCACCCATGAAACCCAAATTCAATATTGTTTCGAAGAAAATAATGCATCAAATTGTATATAAAGGACGACGACAAAAAGATCCCTATGATGCAATGATAAGTTATGAACTATGTTACATGGATACTCCTAGGGAGACTGTGTATGTGTCAAATTTCGTACCTGATACGATACTTCCTTGATGCCCAGACACTCGTATATACACACACAAGAGGTGCCTAGAAGGGATAGTTTTCGGTATTTAGGATCAATCATTCATAATTACGAGGAGATTGAGAAGGATGTCATGCATATAATAAAAACAAGATGGTTGAAATAGAGTTCTTCCGAAGTACATTTTGTGATCGGAAGATGCCTTTGAAGTTGAAAGAAAAACTCTACAAGATAGCTACAAGACCAGCCATACTTTATGGATCAGAGTGTTGAAAAATTAAGAAACATGTCCAGAAAATTAGTGTAGCAGAATGAGAATGTTATGATTGGTGACCAGCAATACATTGAAAGATAGGATTAAAAATGAGCGTATTTGAGATAAGTTGGAGGTGGCACCAATTGAGGACAAGATTGAAGAAAATCGTCTTAGGTGGTTTGGACATGTGCAACGTAGACCAATAATACACAAGGAGAGGGTAGTAATCAAGAAATGAGCTGCTAGGACTTGAGGTCGGTCTAAACGATACTACGGATTGAGGTTTTAAAGAAGGATATACTTTTTGTTAGTGTTACAAAGGCCATAGCCATATACTTTTTGTTGGGGTGTGTGTGTGTGTGTCACAAAACATAAAAAAATGACATATTTTGAGTCCTATCATGTCCAACGTGGCTATTCATGAATGAACTATCTCCAGGATTTCTAGATCAACCACAACAACCTAAATTGCTGATTAAAAGCACAATCTGTAATAAATCAGAGATGCTAAAGAACCAAAATGAACAGTTTTTGAAGAACCACTGCAGCATAAATTTCTAATACCAAAATGTCGTCAATAAAAATCCTAAACAAAGGGGGAAACCATTCACGTTAATTACAATGTCAAACATTGGACCATCAGATAAACATGAGTCAAGTCTTACATAACTAGATAAATGGAGTAAATGAACATGTACCAGAACTTCTGAGTGTAAACTTCCCTCCACAGGATCCTCTTTAACTTCCTCTTTGTTCTGCTTTTTGGCTTCTTTTCTACTCTTCTTCAGTTTTAGCCTTCGTTCAGCTTTTGTCAGCCTCACTAAACTTTTATCTTCATCATCACCATTTACCTCGGAAGCAGCATCTTTGTTGGGTATTTCTATGGAACTCGACTTTTTGGCTGCAGTTCATGTTACTAGTAACTTAGCGAAACATAAAGGAACAGTAAATTACAAGGAAAACAAACACAATACTGAGTAAACAGAATGGATGAATAGAACTAATCTTACTAAAAAATGTGATACTACTTCCAAGGCGAGAAGGTAACATACATAGTTAATGGCACAGAGTTTCCAACCAAAGTTAGCCTTGGTAATCTATGATGTGGATTACAAACTATGTTGCACAGACACGAATATGGGGATACAGACACAATGCCATGAACATGATACTGATTTTGGCATGTCCTGGTGTATTTTGAAATGTATTGGTTTGTTCGATAGGTGTCCGACACATCACAAACATGGAACTGATTTTAGGATTGCCCATGCTTCTTGGATACAAAGGAAAAAAACGGCATACCTAGTCATTAAGTTTTTAACATAACTCCTTCTAACAGAGCTGAAGTTCGAGAATTAAAAAGTAGCATCCAAATGAATTAGTCTCCTAAATTCAAGGTTCAACATATCGGTATCGGAATCGGTATCGGACCATTCCTATAAGTATCGGGATCGGCGGTATCGGAGGTATCGGAGGTTTCGGATCGGAGTATCGGATTTTTTTGTATCGGAAAACGAAAACATTTTAGAAAATATATTTTATACATTTAGGCATAATTTTAATATTTTCAGTGTTGTTTCTTAGTAGTTTTGAAATTGAATGAAATATTAGTCACCCTTACAGATTGATTTACATATGACGAATAAGTTTTCTTCTTTTACATGCTTTTATAACCTTTCTATATTTTTACACTCTTGTTGATTGGTCTTTTTCGTTCAATTTTCTTTCTCGAATTGACCGGAAGAGAGACCCTCAATGTTGGTATCGGTCGGTATCGGGTATCGGTCGGTTTCGGATCGGGACATGTCAAACCGTATCGGTATCGGACGATATTGCGAACTATGCTCCTAATAACCAAGGTAAATAGGCTTTTATAACCTTTCTATGTTTTTACACTCTTGTTGATTGGTCTTTTTCGTTCAATTTTCTTTGTCGAATTGACCGGAAAAGAGACCCTCAATGTCGGTATCGGTCAGTATCGGGTATCGGTCGGTATCGGATCGGGACATGCCAAACCGTATCGGTATCGGCCGTATCGGATCGGTATCGGCCGATACTGCGAACTATGCTCCTAATAACCAAAGGTAAATAGGTGTCTGACACATCACGAACATGGAACTGATTTTAGGATTGCCCATGCTTCTTGGATACAAAGGAAAAAACGACATACCTAGTCATTTAAGTTTTTAACAGAACTCCTTTTAACAATTCCTTGTTTGATAGGTCTCCGACACATCACGAACATGGACTGATTTTAGGATTGCCCATGCTTCTTCTTGGATAAAAAGGAAAGAACGACATACCTAGTCATTTAAGTTTTTAACAGAACTCCTTTTAACAAAGCTAAAGTTCGAAAATTAAAAAGTAGCATCCAAATGAATTATTCTCCTAATAACCAAGGTAGCAAACAAGGAATTTTGATACTCTCAAATCATGAAAATATGAATTAAATTTGTGAAATATTGTAAGAATGAAACCAGTACTAGGTTGTTACCAGTTCTGTATTGCAACTCCCCATCTAATGTTTTGATGGGAAGCGCATCAACACGGTCTACCTGGAGACCATCCTCCTCCTTTGGTTTCTTCAGAGCCGCTTTTCTGTTCCGCTTCTCATAGAGAGCCTCCAGCTCGTCTTCCTTGTGATCAGCAACTCGGTTAACATGCCTTTAACATGAAATTCAATAGAAGGAAACTCAAAGTCAACACCCGAAGCAAACATAACAAAAAATACAAGAAGGTCCTCAATGGAGAAAGTATATTGTGTGCTACTCTAAATGGGCAGAAGGGCTTTATCAAATAAATTCGGGGTCGGCTTAACAAAATCACATGATGACCTGCCCTTCAAATTAAAGTAAAAAGTCCAAATAATATAAAATGATACTTTTGAATGCACTACAACAACTCACTGATTAATATTAATTCATCTCTCTCAAAACAAGTAACAACTATATGAACACAAAAATTACTCCAGATTCTTGTGTATGATGAACAAATATATGGAATTTCTGCATGAAGTATGTGTATTTAATACTAAAATCACATATAAAATTAACCTTTGCTGATATTTAACTTAGGAGTGTTTGTTTTTTTTCACTAATTAGAGGTGTGACACTAATTAGAGGTTGTGGTCCCACTTCTCACTAATTAGAGCCTCTAATTAGTGGTTTATAAAAGCTGTTTGCTTTTTCACTAATTAGTGGTTATATGTTTATTTTTCAATATCTAATTAAATATCAATTTACCGTTGTGCATTTCGCTAATGCTACGTCGAAAAATTATCCATCAAACTTTAAGCTGAATTATATCAAAAATAATTTCATTATAAATTAAGTGAAATGTCACATTCCTAAACCATATCATGCAAGTGAAAGAATTATAAAACATACCATAAACAAGTCTCTTATCACCCACAACAGCTACAACATCAAAAGTAGTAAAACTATATTAATCTCAAAATTTTGTGTGTAAGTTTGCCACAATTTGATAATGCAATTTGAGCATAAATTGTTGGTCTTTCTTCGTCTCTTTTTTTTTTTCCAGATTTTAAATCACCCGTGTTAAGGATATAAGAAAATACTGAACTTCGTCTCTTTTTCTGAAATATTCTTAGGGATAACAGAATTTTATACTTGTCGATAGATTTGGTGTCGATTTTGGAGAGGAACCCAGCGAACTTCTTGTTCTCCTTCACGAAATGGAAGTCCTCGTCGGAGACCTCGATCTCCTCGTCGGCGACTTCCGGAGGGAGCTCCGGAGGAAGGATCACCTTCTTCTTCTTCCCCATGCGGTCAAAGAAGACTCGACTCAAATTTTTGGTAGAGAAGTTTAGGGTTTACAGGATAGGAGGAAAGTATGGTTAGGGTTTTGTGGATTTTGACGGAAGACTTGGAACCTACAGATATGCCAATGTTTTAAAAACCGGACAGGTGCTCGACCCGGCCAAGGCACTGGGTCAGGTCAAATTGGTTCAACCAGTTGGTTCAACCACTGAATTAATCTAAGTATTTCAAAGGGATTTTTTGACTTTCATCCCACTTGTTAATATGAATTTGTACTTACATCCCACTTTTTAATTTTTTTAGACTTACATCCCACTTTTTGTCACAAAAAGTATTTATTTTGTCACGAAAAGTATTCGTTTTGTCACGAAAAATATTTTTCGTGACAAAAATGGGATGTAAGTCAAATAAAATTAAAAAGTGGGATGTAAGTACAAATTCATATTAATAAGTGGGATGAAAGTCAAAAAATACCGGGTCAAAACTGAACCGGACCGGAAAAACAACCGGTTCACAGGTGAACCGGTTAAACCGGTCGGCTCGGTCCGGTTTTTAAAACATTATTAGTAGGTGTGGCAATTCACCCGATTACCCGACCCGAATCCGCCCGAAAATTTTGGATACTTTTATCTAGTTGGATCCTTTGAAACTTGAATCGGATTCTGGGTCTAAGAAAACGATAATTGGATCTAGTTTGGAAGTAAGAAATCATTTGTGAGCTAGAAAAATCATGAGTGTTGTAAGCCTAATGGACATGTTCATTTAGGCTATTTCAGAGCATTTGTATTCCGCTGCTTCATTAATAAAAGAGATTGTTTTTCATACTCTAGTGCGTCTCTGTCTTTTTTCGCAACTTATGTTTGAAATTTAGACAACCATTACAAGATTTTATCATCTTATCTTGCACGAGTGCAGATCCAGACTCATGCCACGTCCCAGCGAGGACGACCGATTCGACAGAAATCGATACGAGGACAAACGATTTTTCGGGTCGGAAAGTCGCCATTAATACTCTGGCAGTGCTCTCCTACGTGGAAACAACCCTTTACAGACACTGTTAATGCAAGTTCTCCTAAGAATTCACAAACCTATAAAAGAATTCCCAATTATTTTACAAAACCTTCTCGAGAGAGCAAGAGTCTGTCATATCAGACACTCTCCGCATTTGTTTCCCGTTCACCCATCAACACAAATCAGGACGATACAGAAGGCGAAGAGTTGTAGTATTTCTTGAAACTAGGTTTTTGTTATCTCAATTGTGGTGTGTATTGGTTTAGAACATTAACTTCTGTCTCTGAGAAGAGCACTATTTTATGAAGTTTGTCTATTATCTTCAGTAGGGATGTGCTTCTCTAGTCTGTCCTGCTAACTGATAAGTTAGTTGCTGATTTCATAGGGCTTAGAAATAATTGAGTAGCCCACACGGATTTATATAGACTTGAATTTTTCCCTTAAGATGTAGAGGTCTACCCCCTCTGATTGCAAGTACCTGTTGTAGAAACAGTTGATAACTTCCATGGTGTTAATAATTGAACAATTGGAAGTGTATGGTTAAACCTCCAAATGGGCCTTTAGACGTTGGTTATTTTTCTCTCTCTAATCTTATCATTTGAGAAATGACATCTTTACTTGTACCTAATTGATAATTTGTGTTTGAAGTATTCATGAGCTATGTAGTTTTCTTTTCAGACAATATTCAATTCACTGAAACATTGTGTGCTTGCACAACATCTATACTGTGTCTTATTTTTAGACTCCTGAAAATGATACAGATGGTTATGCTGGATCAATGATGCAAGAATTTTGCTCTTTGATGACAAGTTGCAGAAATTTAGGTGACTGAGAGGAGTATGTGAGATTGTCCTTGGCAGGCCCCAATATGGTTATGGAATTTCTCCGGGTCATCTAGTAGACCTATGCCAGAATATTATGAAATGTTAAATGAATACTAGCTATTCTAATATCTTACCTAGTATGGAGGGATTTTGGTAAAGTTTTGCATTAGAAAGAAACAGAGGGAGTTAGTTGCATAAAACCAGAATAAAATTGCTATAGCCAATAGGAAATATTTTCCTGCTATGCCATTGGCCGAGAGCAGATTCCATTTCCTTATAGCTTTAGTCTTTTGGTAGATGCGCAAATGCTTGTCTATAACACCTCATTGGATTTATCCACTTTATACTTCAATTGTATCTTCTTTTAGCAAGAAATCTGTTGTGGTTGTTGATTCTATGTTTAGTTGATCCTCCTCAAATTACAAGATTTATGACTCTTCCTGACAACGCCTATAACATATATACAATAGTTATATTTGAACTGGTGAAGTTGTGAACACGTTCGTGAATACTATCTCCATTACAAAGAAGTTTATATCATATTCTAAAAAAGAAATAAACTTCATATCCCATTGTTCTTTAGAATATGATATAAATGTCAAAACTAACAAATGCTTCTAATGTGGAGTCCAAGTATTCAAAATGACTCTCCATTCTTCTTTAGAAGTTGTGAATTTTTCATTCTTCTTTAGTATTCAAACCAACAAAGGATTCTTACATTCCAAACAGTCCTAGCAATAAGCCTTTTGGAATGCTAGTACGCTTAGACTCTTAAATTTTTTAATGAAACTGAAAGAATTATATCTTCTTCCATTTAAAAGCTTGGTTGGAAACCCTAGTAAGTATATGTTGTGTTCCTCTGTTGGTACATCGATTTCCATGTTTCAGTTCACAGACGGTCCGTATTATGGAGCATGCGCTCCCGGTCGTGGAACACTGCATGTATTGTGAATCAAAGTAACCATCGACCAATTGCTTTGCTTGTCACTCATCTCAGCTTCCCTTGATCTGCCTAGAGTTATGTGGGTGGGTGCTTCTATTGGGTTGGGTCTGTGTGTCAGTGGACTTGGACCTGAATTTGCATTGCCCCCAGGTTCCTTCTATGGACTTCGAATCTGTAGCTTTTGTGTTGGTCTTGGCATGGTTGGGTCTCCCACATAGACCCTTACCCTGCCAGTTCATTATTGGGTGATGTATTTCTTCAAAACTTCATAAGATTATCTTTATTACAAAAGTAATATTTATTGTACACAACGCCTAATCCTCACATTGCTAAACAACGTTTATAGTAGATTTCTGATACGGTATGTATGTAGAACCAAACTGTCTTGCCATACTTGTATAATGCCGACTTTTGAACTCTATAATCACCTATAATACTTTATCCTTTAGTACTTGTTGTAACCCCAGTTTTCAAAAAATTTCAAAAAATAAAAAAATAAAAAAGTCTAAATAAACTTTTACTTGTTCATGATAGAAATATTGGATTATATAATTATATTGATTTTGGGCTTTCTCATTAAAAGCCTACTCTTAATTCTATCAACTAATCAAGTTATGGTGTTTAGGGCCTTTGGGCCAACATCAGATGTTGGGCCATTCCTTTTTGAGCCTTTTAAACCATGGGCTTCCTTGAATTGGCAAGACATTTAATGTCTCAGGCATACTGAAATTTCCTTCTCCATTCTGTTAAAAATTTAAACTCCATCGAACGTTCTCTCCTTCTCTAACCAACTTGGCAAGGGGGGAAATTGGAATTTCCCGCTCTAAGAGCGCTTGATCCCCATGCCATCCCCAACTCACTGCCTATATGTAGGATCAGATCTCTTTCTTTTTTACTTTAACCAATTTCAGAGAAATTCTTCCACATCCTTTCCTTCTCATTCCTTTTCGAAGTTCAAATCAGAGTAGCCATGGCGATGGCGCGGAGGAAGCCACTGCAATCTTCAAGCTGGTAATAGAGCCTTCATCGTTCTTCTTTGATTCGAAGCCACATGGTTGTGCTAATGTCGACCGATCAAATCAGGTTTTACGGTAGATAATTAATCGGCCTAAATTGATCCGAAAATTGTGCGAAGAAAATGAAGCACAAAATGGAGTGTCTGAGTGGGACACGAAGGTCATGGGTGAAGAGCGTCTCGAGTAGATCATTCATGAGAAGTTGGTTCTGAGAAAACGACTGGTCTGGTGCTCCTAAATTAAAAGTCACGGTAACGTGCAAACGATGATCAAAGATAAAAGTGGGAATAATTATTCAACGATTAACTGGTCTAAGTTGACCCGAAGTTGCGCGATACAAAAAGAGCACAAGGGAACGAGTTCAAGTGGGACATGATATATCAAAACGAAGATAATCTTGTCTACTTCAAAACTCGTGAAGAGAATTTACAGAGATTGGCATCCCTGACGCTCCAGAAGTCAAAGTTACGAAAGTAACATTAATGATCACAAACAATTAAATAATAATATATTTATTGAAAATAATTCATTCAGAAAATTTAAAATAAACCCTGAAATTCAGGGGGCTTACATCCTACCCACCTTACAAGAATTTTGTCCTCGAAATTAAAAATCATCCAACAGGTCAAACTATAACATGTAGCTGCTCTGGCTACGATACTCAATCTGCTACCCTTGTGATCATCCATGTTGTTCTCGCTACATGTATTTTGGTTCAGGTTCAACAAAGGTACTTCTATCATAAACTATGTCATATATCTTCTAGAATCTTCCATACTAACATGAAACTTTTATGTATACCCTAAACTATAGGTCATTCTCTGGGTATGTTTATAAGCAAACAATGCTTGATCATCAACCATATTTTCAACCTCAATTGTAAATACTTGATTTCCTTATCACATCATGAATTTCCTTGTTATACAATCCACAGGCCTTTTGCATTATTTGTCGCCAATTCTTTCCTACAGTTTCTTCTTGAAATCATACGTTCGATTCTTATCCTTGGCGTAGAGCCTTCTTCTTTTACTCAACAAGTCCTCCGAATATAAATTCTCGATTTCAAAACTCCCGATTAATTAATTACCAATGTACATATGTCTCTGTCTTGTTCCTTGTCTTTTTAACTGATATCTTCCCGATCTCGTACGCAATACGATAACTCATTCTAATTTATTCTATATCAATCCACATATCGATCTACCCTCTAATCACATGTAATTAGCTTATAGACAACCAATAATCACTTGGTCATCAAAGTCCTACGAATGTTCAATCCTCAAATTCTAAGAACAAGATTCTAATCCTCAATCCATAGTCACAACAATATAATATCTCATTATTCCATCTTAGATACCCTATCATCAAGTCATACTATCAATACAATCGTCCTTAATGGTTTCCAAGTCTGCTACAGTCAGTCACCCATACTTGTCCTATAAGCTTAATCTAACCAATCCCTAGGAAAAGTATTTATCACAATCACACAATACATTTATAGTTATACCACAGAATCAGTTAACAAGGTTTGGCTATTTCGGTTGTCTATCAAGTAAAAGGTAACAAGGCCTAAGACTGGGTCAAGCAATCCATAATAGTGTTCAAACAAGTTAAAGGTCAAGCAAGACAGAAAAGTTCGTCAAAATATCTCCAAGAATGGTACGAAGACAACGAGATGTATAACGAGAAGAATTACCCAAGAGGTTAACGAAGAAGAGTTTAGTCAAGTCATAGGAAAGATGGAACACAAAAATAATTATGTCCAAAAGATAACGCGAAAGCAATCCTGTAACACCCAGTTTTCTGAAATTGGGATATTTTAAAAATTTATTATTATTTAATTAGTTGTTAAGTGTCATGTTAGCTCCTAGCCTAGTTTAGCACTAATCTAGAGGTTAGCAACTAACCTAGAAGACTAAGTAGAGGATGTTAGCTTTATGTATAAATACCTAGTTAGATAATATCTAGATATTAACTTTAAGGATATTTCCTTTAGAAACCTAGAAATATCTAGGGGTCAAAGACTTAGAGACTAAGTTTGCAAGGTGGAAAGGAACCCTAATATCTACCCATACCCTTCCCATGGCAGCCAACCCATACCCCTTCCATATAAACACCCCCCTTACTTTGGTATTTTTTTGAGTTTTCACTCAATAGGTAAATACCCCCAAACCTTGTTAATATTGTGTTTTATCTTCATGGTTGCATGCATATAGGTATACCCTAGCTGTGGGTCAAGTTTTGTAGGAAATAGGTTTGGTTTGGTGTCCGTATCGGACACGTATCTATGTTTAAATTAGAGTGTTTGGTGAAATGCCTCATAGGACTTTTTGTTCTTGATTTTCAAAACAAATTACATATTTGTGAAGCTTATTATATGTATATTGTATGTTGGTAGGACTGAGTTGATATTAGGGTCCTTTTTGTGTCCAAATTGGACACGAACACACGAGTTGGACACAGCACTGTGCACACTTTGTTTCCCTACTACCCGATACTGTTTTCTCCACGAATTGGACACGTGGACACGTGCCACTTGGCACAGAGGTGGGGGCACCCTCTGACAAGCCCCCCCTCGAGTTTCGTGACACCTCGTGTCGTGTCGGACACGAAAACACGAGTGCACTGGTCTTGCACTGACTGTGCACGGGTGCACAAAGCACTTTGACACGCGCGTCGTGTCGCATGGACACGAGTCGAGGACACCTCGTGTTGACACAAGTGTGTAAAACCCCTCAAATTAAATTTGTTTTTTTTATTATTTTTTTATTTTTATTAATTGTTATTTTAACTAATAATTAATTAATGTTGATGATATATAGTAATATATGTATGTAAATATATATGTATCTATATGTGGCTATATTCACCTGTGGATGTGTGGTAAAGTGTAAGCCTAATTAAAACTCTAGATAACTTAACTTTAAAACCCAAGTTTAGTCCTAACCCTAATTAATTTTTTTGTCACTATTTAATTAAGAATGAATTTACATGTTTATGTATACTTAGAATGCTAATTAATTGCTTAACCAACCTTAACCCATTCTCTACCACATGAATTTTGGTTTCCACAAAGTGTGGATCTCTTGTAACCAAATGATAACCTCTCCTTCCTTTCATTTTTTCGGCCACACAACCCCTCTTTCCCCTCCACTTTTCGGCCACACCACCACTTCTTCCCCCTCCATTTTTCGGCTACCCGAGAACTCCCCTTCCCTCCTATCTCGGCCGGCGTGCGTTCAGCGAAGAGATCACCTCGTCCTCGGCGTTCAGGCCATCTCCGGCGGCGCCATCACCATCGTAGCGTAGCCCCGACTCCCTGCAGTCGGCAGGTACGATCTCGAGCCTCTACGTGGCTTTGTCACGAGGTTATCCCCCTACAAAACCTAGAGCATTAATTTCTATATTTTCTTTTCCTACAAATAGTCATTTATTAATAATCTGTGTAAGGAAGAAATAATGATTTTAATTAGTATTATTAATGTTTTATGATTGTTAATTTAGTGTAGAATCAGAAATAAATTGTAAAGAATTTATTGTGAATTATTATGATTTTATCCGTATTGATTCGTGAATGTAAAATAATTATTTGGTGTAATTATGGCTGTGTGATTAATTAATTAAGGATAAATTGATAGTAATTTGTACCTAAATTATTAGTCTATTGATTAGAGACATTAGTATAGATTCTATATTAATTGTATCAGATTTTTATACAAATTATTCGTATTTATTAAGTATTTTAACTGATGTCAATGAAGCAGTTTTTGTGTAAATTTCCACAGAATTATATATTTGTTTTGATTTTTTTGAATTTAATCCATTAGGAATCACTCGTTATGATCTATACATAAATTGTAGGTAATTATGTAAACTAATTACTGTTAAATTTTTAAGATTTAATAAATAGTTTAGATATTTTATTTATATTTTAAACTGTGAATTACTGATTCTAAATGACTATTTATTTACACTGTTTTGGATTTTTATTAATTAATTCATTAAGAATTAATTAATGAGTTTTATACAAAACTTGTAGATAATAATTATACCTATTTACTGTAAAATTTTCAAAAGAGAATAATTATGTTTAGTATTTATTTGGCATTAAACCAGAGTTAAATATATTTGATTATGTAATTAGTTCAATACTAGTTTTAATTTATAATAATTATAATTTATTATTGGTAATGCTCATAAATGTATAGTCACTGTTAGAAATGTTATTTTCTGTGATTTATGATTTTTCCCAATTTATTAGTGAATTTTTAACATTTAATTCTAATTATAATAGCTAAATTGGTAATTTCTATATATTAGTAGTTAAATGTTTTTAATTACTTATAAATTAGGTAAATAATATTAAAAATATTATTTCCAGTGGGATTTCATGGAAAAGTGTTTTCTAACCAAATTTAGACTTGCCATTATTTATTAATTAGTATTTATAATTAATGGGAATTTGTGAATGCATGTGTTTCTTAATTGTTTAACTAATTAGTTATAAGTAATTTATTAATTATTAAATTATTAATTGTATTAATAATTTCAGAATATAAAGTATAATAATAAGTGCTTCATACTTATTATTGTATGATATTATTCATATTTATTAGTAATGATTAGTTAGTAGTAATGGTTTGATATTAATTATCAATTAAATGTATAGTTAATTTGGGTAAATAGTAATGAATTAGGGTTAATGTTATTGTAGGATTATTCATTTCTCGGAACTTGTACTTGATACCAGACTCGAATTTTCAGCTATTGGACACAGGCAAGTACACCTTGCTTGACTTTACTACGCAGTATTACATTTGACCATTTATTACAGTTGTGTGCACTCGTCACCGTTTATGACTACCCTGTCAATAGTTAGTATAACTTGACACATCTCAGACACGCATCACATATGAGTGAGTTGAGTGCAGAGATTTTGTGTTGATTGGCCATTAACATGTGATCTTGAGTTGTAGCAGTGGTTAGTTACATTATATGTATATTGCCGTCTTGCATATTATTTGTACCGTGTATACGGTACAGGTATTCATTGGGTGGGGAGAGTCTACTAGTGGTGTATGAGAAGTCTGTTTCCAATGTACGCTGGATGCTCGTAGCCCCTCGTTCTCAAACCGTAGAACGCTTGGTGGACGTTTCTTCTTCTTCTCCCCCTCTCATGTGCCACTAGAGATGTCTCAAATTGCATTTACACTTAGATGGCTAGAACACCTTTAATTGTGTACTACGTATTTCCTGTCCTTGTTTGGTTAAGGAATTACTTAGTAGCATATTTATTTAGTTACTTTTACTTTACTGCTCAGTATTATCTTGCATGTCATATTTCCTGTGTACTTGTTATGTCCCTCTGAGGACCTGGTATCTTTTCCAGAGCTTGACGAGGATTCCTACCCGACTGATTACGGAGTAGCTGGATTATACGACGACCTTGAGGTGGAGCCACAGCCTTGATCCTTTGGAGGCTAGCTTTATCTTCTGATGTGGGTTCATTTCCTGTATTCAGTTATTTCCTACTTTCCATTTCATTTCATTCCAGATGTACTGTTCAGTGTTTGGTCTTTCTTTGACATTTATTGTGACTCTGGGAACTCTCTTTACAGTTATCTATTATTTGTTTCATGGATGAGACTAGATTTTACCTGCCTGTGTTGTTAATATTATTAGTCTTACTTCAGCGTACTACGACTAGTCATAGTCCATTAAATTGGGTTAACTATGTCTGATCGTACAGCTGGCATGCCACGTGTTCCCGATCCGATTATTTGGAACTGGGGCGTGACATGTTTTAGTGGTGGCCCATGCAGGTCAATGAAATTTGTTTGGTTACGTTACTGTACCAGACAAGCCTGCAAATTAGGTTTAGAATATAGGGTCTCATCCATACTTGATTATATCATTCTTGAATATCCTTGAACAAAATCTTTTGCATCTCGTTTGTTTCCGTCCTATTCCTAAATTCCTTCTATCATATCTCTGCAGAATCATGAATTTGAGGAGTGGACGTACCGCTGCCGGTGGAGACAACCAGTCATCTGGTACGGATGAACAGTCCGCAAGGGTAGTTCCAACTCACCCTTTGCTTCCAGGGCAGACGTCTCAGCCAGTTGGTGCACAACCGACTGGGGTACCACCACCTCCCCCGCGGAACCCTCAGACACCATTTGGAGTGCCCCCGACTGTGCCACCAGACAGTCAGGCGCAGATGTTTCAGTTCATGCACATGATGATGCAAGAACAGAGGCAAGAAGCAGCTGAGCAGAGGCGGGAAGCTGCTGAGATGAGACAGGGATTCCTGACAGCTATGGAGAGAATGACAGCACCAGCACCTGCACCAGCTCCGACCCAAGCTCCCGCGAGACCAGCGCGGGTAGGTTCAGTGAAGGACTACGTGCAGATGGACCCCAAACCTTACAAAGGGAATGAGACTCCGGAGGAGACCACTAATTGGATCGCCAGCACCAAGAAGCTACTGCAGGCATCTCAGTTGCCAGAAGATTTATGGATGACTAGCGTAAGAACTCAGTTGGAGGGGAATGCCCATCACTGGTGGGATTCTATGGAGCGTCAGTTGGGTACCCGTCAGTCGTGGGAACAGTTTCTGGAGTTCTTTGATAAGAAGTACTTTCCTGCTACTGTGAAGAATGCTTTATACAACCAGTTCCTGCACCTGGAGCAGGGAAACAAGACAGTGGATGAGTACGACTCGGAGTTTAGTCGTCTCAGCAAATATGGGGAGGTGCTGATCCCCACCGATCTGGAGAAAGCTAAGAGGTTCCACAACGGACTGAGACAGGAGTTACAACAATTTACCAGCACTCAGTCCCGAGTCTCTTATTCTGAGGTGCTGACGGAGGCCAGAATCCAAGAGTCAATTGTCAAGGGGAGGCAACACCAGCAGAGGAGCCAGCAAGTACAGCAGAAGACGCAGCAAGGAGGTCCTATTCGGCGACCTATGGGACATCAGCAGCATCAGAGGACTGGACCCTATCAGTCGAAGGAGCTCCCAACTTGTCATTACTGTGGCAAGAAGGGTCACTTGGAGAGAGAGTACAGAAGGAGGCTGGGTACTTGCTTAGCCTGTGGTTCGGGTCAGCATCAGGCTCGAGATTGCCCGGTTCGGGGAGCTATTGTGCCAGCAGGAGGACAGAAGCCACCAGCATCAGGAGGTCAGCAGAGAGGACCTATACTCCCTTCCCAGTCAGCACAGTTTGAGAAGGCCAAGCAGCAGGCAGGAAACAAGAAGCAGGGTCAGATCTTTGCTCTCACTCAGGGAGAGGAAGAAGCAGTAGGAGAGGCTATCACAGGTACTATCTTAGTAGGTTCATTGCCTGCTACAGTATTATTTGATTCTGGTGCTACCCTGTCTTTCATATCATCTAGATTTGTAGCTGTGCATAGGATAGCTACTTCTACTATGCCTAAGAGTTGGAATATTATTACTGGTGGGGGTTTAGTACCTGTAAATAGTTCATGTAGAGCCTGTTCGGTAGTTATTTGTGGCAGGGAGATGAGAGCTCGACTTTTGGTATTTCCTATGCCAACTTATAATGTAGTGCTGGGTATGGATTGGCTTAGTCAATATCATGCGATATTGGACTGCCACAAGGGTTGTGCTATATTTAGACCGCCAGGCCAGCCGGAGTTTGAATTTCAGAGAGGAAGCATTGAGAAGGGAGTCTCTCAGTATCATGGAGCTTGCATGGCGATGGAGGTGGCCCCGCCACCGATCATTGATGAGTTTTCTGATGTCTTTCCTGATGATCTGCCGGGACTACCACCCGACAGAGAGGTTGAGTTCACCATTGAGCTCATACCAGGAGCGGCACCAATCTCTTCAAATGTCTATCGATTGGCGAAGAAGGAGCTAGATGAAATGAAGGTACAGTTGCAGGAGTTGCAAGACAAGGGATTTATCAGACCAAGTGCGTCACCATGGGGAGCCCCAGTCTTGTTTGTGCCAAAGAAGATGGAACAGTTCGCATGTGCATTGATTATAGGGCTCTTAATGCTGTGACAATCAAGAACAGTATCCCCTGCCCAGAATTGATGATCTATTTGACCAGCTGACAGAAGCCCAGGTATTCTCGAAGATTGATCTGAGATCGGAATACCATCAAGTGAAAGTTCGGAGGGAAGACATCCAGAAGACGGCATTCAGGACTCGGTATGGTCATTATGAGTTCTTAGTAATGCCCTTTGGTTTGACTAATGCACCTGCTGTGTTCATGAATTTAATGAACAGAGTATTCCATGAATATCTTGACAAATTTGTCGTAGTATTTATCGACGACATTTTGGTGTATTCAAAGAACCATGAAGAGCATGAGGATCACTTGAGGAAGGTGCTGGAGGTCTTGAGGCATCAGAAGTTATATGCGAAGCTGAGTAAGTGTGAATTTTTGCTAGATCATGTTTCATTTCTTGGACATGTTATCTCAGGGAAAGGCATAGAAGTGGCCGACGAAGATATCAGCAGTGGAGTCGTGGCCAACTCCAACCGAGTTTCAGAGATACGAAGTTTTCTAGGGCTGCCGGATATTACCGGAGGTTCGTAGAGAATTTTGCAAGGATTGCGGAGCCCGTGACCAAGTTGACCCGCAAGGATCAGAAGTTCGAATGGACGGAAGAATGCCAAGCTGCCTTTGATGAATTGAAGAGGCGCCTTACCACTGCACCAGTTTTGACCATACCATCGGGACCAGGAGGTTTTGTCATCTATAGCGATGCATCCGGAAGGGATTAGGATGCGTCTTGATGCAACATGGGAAGGTAGTGGCATATGGTTCTCGGCAGTTGAGGACCATGAGAAGAAATCCAGCACGACTTAGAGCTTGCGGCGGTGATATTTGCCCTGAAGCTTTGGAGACATTATCTGTATGGAGAAACGGTGGAGGTATATACAGATCATAAGAGCCTCAAGTATGTCTTTACTCAGAAAGACTTAAATTTGAGGCAGAGGAGTTGGTTGAGTTGATGGCAGATTTTGATATAGAGTTACAGTACCATCCAGGGAAGGCTAATTCAGTAGCAGATGCATTGAGCCGGAAACCTATGGCGCACTTCTTGACATCACAAAAGGAGTTGCTATACGATTTGGAGAAGATGGGCATTGAAGTTGTTAGGCCTGGAGGAGTTGCGCAGATGATGAATATCAGGTTCAGTCTTCATTAGTAGAGAGGATCAAGGCGACTTTACCCACAGATGCCAGATATCAGAGGCTCGAAAGGACAGAGCAGGGACTGCAGACTGGATTGAGGATTCCGAAGACGGGACTTAGGTGTGGTGATCGCCTCTATGTTCCTAATGGGGAGATCAGGCAGAGCTGATGGCAGAGGCTCATAGCTCGATTTATTCTATTCATCCAGGAGGTACGAAAATGTACAGGGACCTGAGAAGCACTACTGGTGGCATGGAATGAAACGTGAGATAGCACGTTTCGTGGCGAAGTGTTTGGTGTGTCAGAAGTCAAAGCTGAACATCAGAGATCCGCAGGATTGTTGCACCGCTTCCGATACCTGAGTGGAAGTGAGAGCACATCACTATGGATTTCGTTACGGGATTTCCGAGGAGCCCAGCTGGATGAGATGCAGTTTGGTGATTGTGGACAGATTATCGAAGTCTGCCCATTTCATACCATTCCGAGTGGGGCAATCTACAGGTATTGGCAGACTTTATATGAAGGAGATAGTGCGATTACATGGAGTACCAGTCAGTATAGTCTCTGATCGAGATACGAGATTCATATCGCATTCTGGAAGAGCATACAGGAAAGTCTGGGCACAAGACTGAAGTTCAGCACAGCTTATCACCCTCGACGGACGAGCAGTCAGAGCGTAGCATTCAAACGTTGGAGGAAATGTTGAGAGCTTCATGTTGGATTTGGT
Organism: Iris pallida; assembly: GCA_029216955.1. Taxonomy (NCBI): domain Eukaryota; kingdom Viridiplantae; phylum Streptophyta; class Magnoliopsida; order Asparagales; family Iridaceae; genus Iris; species Iris pallida. The sequence continues at coordinate 12,969,238 of JANAVB010032419.1, forward strand.
GATATCCTGGGAGGATCACTTGCATCTGGTGAGTTTTCTTACAACAATAGTACCAGGCTAGTATCCAAATGGCTCCTTTTGAAGCCTTGTACGGGAGGAAGTGTCGCTCGCCAGCATGTTGGGGTGATGTAGGCGAGAGTAGATATTGGGACCAGAGTTGGTGACTCGTACAGTAGATATAGTCAAGAAGATTCAGGGACAATTCGAGCAGCACAGGACCGGCAGAAGCAGTGGGCAGACACTCACAGGCGACCTCTCGAGTTCAAGGAAGGAGATCATGTTTCTTGAGAATCTCCCCGACTAGAGGTACAATCAGATTTGGAGTCAGAGGAAAGCTCAGCCCAAGGTCATCGGACCATTCGATGTGTTGGAGAAAGTTGGTGAGGTTGCATACAATTGGCACTTCGCAGTCATTGGAAGGCGGTCCATGACGTATTTCATGTCTCCCAGTTGAGGAAGTATGGCAGACCCTAACCACGTACTTGATCATTCAGAGATCACCGTGGGACCGACCTTGTCCTACGAGGAGCAGCCTGTGGAGATCCTAGACCGCAGAGAGAAGGTGTTGAAGGGAAAGACCATTCGACTAGTCCGAGTTGTGGAAACACCATTCTCCGGGCGATCGACTTGGGAGCGGGAGGATTCTATTTTGGAGGCGTTTTTCCATACCTTCGTGAGGCGTCTGGTATGATTTAATTCTGCAAGTAATCATTCTCTAGACTATGCTTAATTTAGCCTGTAAAAATTCTTAGGCTTAGAATAATGATTGGTGCTTCTTTAACCCAATTTGTTTTAATTTTCGAGGACGAAATTTTAATAAGTTGGGTAGAATGTCAACCCCTCAAATTAAATTTGTTTTTTTTTATTTTTTTATTTTTATAATTGTTATTTTAACTAATAATTATTAATGTTGATGATATATAGTAATATATGTGTAAATATATATGTATCTATATTGGCTATATTCACCTGTGGATGTGTGGTAAAGTGTAAGCCTAATAAAACTCTAGATAACTTAACTTTAAAACCCAAGTTTAGTCTAACCCTAATTAATTTTTTGTCACTATTTAATTAAGAATGAATTTACATGTTTATGTATACTTAGAATGCTAATTAATTGCTTAACCAACCTTAACCCATTCTCTACCACATGAATTTTGGTTTCCACAAAGTGTGGATCTCTTGTAACCAAATGAAACCTCTCCTTCTTTCATTTTTCGGCCACAAACCCCTCTTTCCCCTCCCCTTTTCGCCACACCACCACTTCTTCCCCTCCATTTTTCGGCTACCCGAGAACTCCCCTTCCCTCCTATCCGCCGGCGTGCGTTCAGCGAAGAGATCACCTCGTCCTCGGCGTTCAGGCCATCTCCGGCGGTGCCATCCCATCGTAGCGTAGCCCCGACTCCCTGCAGTCGGCAGGTACGATCTCGAGCCTCTACGTGGCTTTGTCACGAGGTTATCCCCTACAAACCTAGAGCATTAATTTCTATATTTTCTTTCCTACAAATAGTCATTTATTAATAATCTGTGAAAGGAATAAATAATGATTTTAATTAGTATTATTAATGTTTTATGATTGTTAATTAGTGTAGAATCAGAAATAAATTGTAAAGAATTTATTGTGAATTATTATGATTTTATCCGTATTGATTCGTGAATGTAAAATAATTATTTGGTGTAATTATGGCTGTGTGATTAATTAATTAAGGATAAATTGATAGTAATTTTGTACCTAATATTAGTCTATGATTAGAGACATTAGTATAGATTCTATATTAATTGTATCAGATTTTTATACAATTATTCGTATTTATTAAGTATTTTAACTGATGTCAATGAAGCAGTTTTTGTGTAAATTTCCACAGAATTATATATTTGTTTTGATTTTTTTGAATTTAATCCATTAGGAATCACTCGTTATGATCTATACATAAAGTAGGAAATTATGTAAACTAATTACTGTTAAATTTTTAAGATTTATAAATAGTTTAGATATTTATTTATATTTAAACTGTGAATTACTGATTCTAAATGACTATTTATTTACACTGTTTTGGATTTTTATTAATTAATTCATTAAGAAATTAATTAATGAGTTTTATACAAAAATGTAGATAATAATTTATACCTATTTACTGTAAAATTTTCAAAAGAGAATAATTATGTTAGTATTTATTGGCATTAAACCAGAGTTAACATATATTTGATTATGTATTAGTTCAATACTAGTTTAATTTATAATAATTATAATATTATGGTAATGCTCATAAATGTATAGTCACTGTTAGAAATGTTTTTTCTGTGATTTATGATTTTCCCAATTTATTAGTGAATTTTTAACATTTAATCTAATTATAATAGCTAAATTGGTAATTTCTATATATTAGTAGTTAAAGTTTTAATTATTATAAATTAGGTAAATAATATTAAAAATTATTTCTAGTGGGATTTCATGGAAAAGTGTTTTCTAACCAATTTAGACTTGCCATTATTTATAATTAGTATTTATAATTAATGGGGAATTTGTGAATGCA